>JAVIWB010002511.1:0-32090 GCA_031893035.1 Dermolepida albohirtum
CAGTATCCCAGGAGGGGCTGCTAGTATTGCTCGAATAGTCAATAAAACGAAACAAGCTTAACAACAAATGGAGGAGGCAAAAATACATAATAAAATAATGGAAGCCATCGCGTTAGGAAACAAAACAGGTGCTGGTCTATATTTGAAACCATATATTTGGTTGGCAACTAAGTACTTTCGGTTTTGTAGTATAAAATAAAACACTTTTTTTTAAACAAAGAATAGTTTTTAATCAATTATATATTTTCCATTTTGGTCAATGACCTTTTGCCATCTTTCTTTCAGCTGCATGATTCCGCGCTCATAAAATTTCTGGTCCTTATCAGCAAAAAACTGAATCAGGTGCTAGTGAAGGTCATCGTCATTTGTGAAAGTTTTACCATTCAAAGAATTCTGCAAACTTCGAAATAAATGGTAATCAGATGGTGCTAGATCAGGGCTGTATGGGGGATGTGGCATCACTTCCCAGCCAAGCTCCAATAGTTTCCCACGAGTTGCCAAAGATGTGTGAGGCCTTGCATTATCTTGGTGGAAAACTACTGTTACGTTTCGCATATATTACTTTCTAAAGTGTTTTAAAATTATTATTTTAATGCCGCGCTTTAATTTTCAAAACCCGTGTATACAACCTTCCGCGTTGCTAACACACATTCCAAGGAGAATTTTACCGTTACATGGTGATTTGTTTGCTTAGCGCCAAACCCTCATTCCTAGAAATTACTACCTAAGCGAGTGAGATTCTAGCTAATGTACGTTTTTTAGATGCCTTAATACTTAACATTATGATTGCTTTACCATTAATTTTTACCCGATTTAATTAAAACAACTTCTCACAAGCTATATCATACGTTAGTATAATTTACCACAAGTCTCTCACTAAAGTCCCATTTGATTATGTTATATTACTGGTGAGATAATTTGATTTATTTTATCCAAAATTATTTCTCTTCTGTCGATCCTATTAAATAAGATAGTAAATTACATTATATTTAGTAGAACAAAACATTAAACTGATCCGTTCTACAGCAACGATCACTTTAGTAAACTACCTTTCAGGTAGAGGTAAGTCTCACCTGAGGCTTACCTGATCTCATTTACCTGCCTTATACTGACAGCAAAACACCTACTGTGGGGTATCATTTTAATCGTCTTTCTTTCACGAATCTTCTGATTGAGTTTATTTTAATCAATACCGCGATCCCTTTCGCGTAGCGTTAATTATAATCATTCACTGCAGACCGTATTCTGTGATGGGTGCATTTCTATTTCCTTTCCCACTATTTTTTTAACCATCTTACCGTACCCCTCCGGGTATTATAAAAAACCAGCGACGCGCTAAGCGTGTCCTCTCTCTGCATCTTGCCATCTCGTCGCCTTCATCAACAACTTGTAAGTTCTTGCTTCGCTACGCCATCTTAACCCTTGTACGTCCGTACAGTTTTGATTCGCATTAACCTCGTGTTGCCGTGACCCATCTTCCGGTAATACAGGACAGCTCCACTTGCAAGATAAGTATCCCTTCGTTCTGTAATTGATTTTTCACTTCTTAATCTTTTACGCGATATTCGTCAACACAGACAAATAAACTGCATGCACGTGGTCTCTGCGAGTACATTAGCGCGTTTTTTCATGTAATTATTAAAGCTAGTGAATTTCTCCTTTTAATTTATAACTGTTACATGAATTTTGTTGAGATTAAGACAAATCTGCATTTATTTGTTGCGTGTTGATTAAATAAAGTACTTTAAGGGCATTTTTGCTGTTTTATTTTACGTTGTGCTAACCTTTTATTACAGCTGCGCCTTTATTCACGTAAGTACTGTATCATTAGTTGTTTGTTCTTTTGATTTATCTGCATTTATTGCGTCGCCCGAGCAAGCCAAGCGTTCAACACAACGCAGCGATCGTAATACTACACCTTTCCGATTTGACAATTCTGGCGGTTTTTCTTTGATTGCTTCATCCAGTTTTATTAATTGTTGACAGTAAACATCAGAATTGATCGTTTGGTTCCTTGGAAGCAGCTCAAAAAACACAACATCTTTGTAATCCCACCAAACTGACAGCATGATCTTTTTTGGATGCAATTCAGCTTTCGATGTGGTTTGAGCTGGTTTATCGTGTTTGCTCTATGATCGTTTTCGAACTATGTTACTGTACAGGACCCATTTTTCATCACCAGTAATGATTCCTTTTAAGAAAGGGTCGGTTTCATTTCGTCTAAGGTGCATATCGCAAAAGTTGATTCTTTGCGTTAAATGAATTTCTTTCAATTCGTGAGGTACCCAAATATCAAGCTTCTTAACTAGCCCAAGACATTTTAAATGTTTTTCAATTGTTGTGTGCGATACATGTAGCCTCTCCGCAACCTCTCGAACAGTTGTATGACGATCCTCTTCAATTATGACTTTGATTTGGTCATCATCAACTTCAGTAGGCCGACCAGAACGTTGCTCATCTTTGAGGGAAAAATCTCCAGAACGGAATTTTTTATACCAATTCAGACACGTGCGCTCTGTTAAGCAATTAGCACCATAAACATCACTTCTGAAGTTACGTCAATGTGACTAGTATCACGCGACAAACGGTAAAGTACAGCACTAACATACTTTATACAAAAAATAAAGCAACTCTCTCTATCAGTAAAAACCGAAAGTACTTAGTTGCCAACCCAATAGAAAAGGATACGATACGGCTTATACTTGAAACCGTATTAACAAACAGTAGCAAAACAGATGATAATTGCTATAAAAACACTCTAAAGAATGGCACAAAGAGAGCAACTATAGAAATTGAAAAGATTGAGTGGCATGTGCCGCATGTAACTGTAAATGATAAACCCGTTTGAAACTGCTCCAAGCTCTCAAGGAAAATAAAAAGATATACATACCGTTCCGCAGATGGCAGTTATATGAGTTACCGTCATTGCGTACAACAAAAAACGATATATGGCCTATTAAGACGAGCACAGATTTAGAAAAACCACGCTGTTATTATTGGGTTTCAGTATAAGAAAAAAGATAACGTGTACGAGGTATTATTACGATCGCTGCGTTGTGTTGAACGCTTGGCTAGCTCGGGCGACGCAATAAATGCAGATGAATCAAAAGAACAAACAACTAATGATATAGTACTTACGTGAATAAAGGCGCAGCTGTAATAAAAGGTTAGCACAACATAAAATAAAACAGCAAAAATGCCCTTAAAGTACTTTATTAAATCAACACGCAACAAATAAATGCAGATTTGTCTTAATCTCAATAAAATTTATGTAACAGTTATAAATTAAAACGAGAAATTCACTAGCTTTAATAATTACATGAAAAGACGCGCTAATGTACTCGCAGAGACCACGTGCATGGAGTTTATTTGTCTGTGTTGACGAATATCGCGTAAAAGATTAAGAAGTGAAAAATCAATTACAGAACGAAGGGATACTTATCTTGTAAGCGTGGCTGTCCTGTATTACCGGAAGATGGGTCGCGGCAACACGAGGTTAATGCTCATCAAAACTGTACGGGCGTACAAGGGTTAAGATGGCGTAGCGAAGCAAGAACTTACAAGTTGTTGATGAAGGCGACGAGATGGCAAGATGCAGAGAGAGGACACGCTTAGCGCGTCGCTGGTTTTTTATACTACCCGGAGGGGTACGGTAAGATGGTTAAAAAAATAGTGGGAAAGGAAATAGAAATGCACCAATCACAGAGTACGGTCTGCAGAGAATGATTATAATTAACGATACGCGAAAGGGATCGCGGTATTGATTAAAATAAACTCAATCAGAAGATTCGTGAAAGAAAGACGATTAAAATGATACCTCACAGTAGGTGTTTTGCTGTCAGTATAACGCAGGTAAACGAGATCAGGTAAGCCTCAGGTGAGACTTACCTCTACCTGAAAGGTAGTTTACTAAAGTGATCGTTGCTGTAGAGCGGATCAGTTTAATGTTATATTCTACTAAATATAATGTAATTTACTATCTTATCTAATAGGATCGACAGAAGAGAAATAATTTTGGATAAAATAAATCAAATTATCTCAACAGTAATATAACATAATCAAATGGGACTTTAGTGAGAGACTTGTGGTAAATTATACTAACGTATGATATAGTTTGTGAGACGTGGTTTTAATTAAATCGGGTAAAAATTAATGGTAAAGCAATCATAATGTTAAGTATTAAGGCACCTAAAAAACGTACATTAGCTAGAATATCACTCGCTTAGGTAGTAATTTCCAGGAATTAGGGTTTGGCGCGAAGCAGACAAATCACCATGTAACGGTAAAATTCTCCTTGGAATGTGTGTTAGCAACGCGGAAGGTTGTATACACGGGTTTTGAAAATTAAAGCGCGGCATTAAAATAATAATTTTAAAACACTTTAGAAAGTAATATATGCGAAGTGTAACAATATGTATGCTAATTTTCAGTCCAGCTATTACGGACGTCAAAACACTTTATATGTAATTGATTGTTCTAAACAACATGAGTCAATAATTTCCTCTAGTGTCGATATAAAATTGGAATTGGAATACCAAGAAAAATTTGTGGAAGATACTGTAGTATATTGTCTAATTCTTCACGACAACTTGGTCGAATACCAACCTGTGACGGGAACAGTCAAGAAAATAATTTAAGCATACTCTTTTTTGAATAAAGACTTTTATATAGAAATTATTAATTTGTAATGTAAAATATATAAATATTACATTACATAGCCATTTGTATGGGACATCTTCAGGAATGAACTGCACTGAAACTGAGTTTCAGTGCAGTAGTTCAGCCCTGATGATGTCCCATACAAATGGGTACGAAACGTCGGCAGATATACAAGTGACACGGTTCCAACCCGGAAACCCAGAAGCAGCGATATATTAGTTTTACAAAAAAAGTTTTGGTTGATAAATATACAAATAAATCGGGTGAGAAGAAAGATGTTTATTTAAAATTACGATTTTTGCATTCTTTTCGCTTTATGGCATCTTCCATCCTTAAATTATCAAACAATTTATCCTCAAATGATTTTAATGTTGTTAAATCTCAAATTCATATTTAGTTTACTGGGTTGCTAATAAATTTAATGTTGTTTACTTTTTGGAGGTAGATATTGAGTATCCAGAAGTCTTACACGATAACCATAATGATTTTCCTTTTTTTTCCGAGAACGTCCTCCAACGTCCAAATTTCCCAATACGAAATTAATTGCAAATTTACACAATAAATCGAAATATGTTGTGCATTATAGAAATTTAAGACAAGCTCTGAATAATGGTTTCTGAATTCATTGCGTTTTAGAGTTTAAACAATCCAATTGGTTACAAAATTATAACGATTTAAATACGAATTTTACAAAAGATGCGCGAAATGATTTCGAAAAAGATTTTTATAAATTATTAAACAATTCGGTCTTTGGTAAAATTATGGAAAATGTTAATAAGCGTGTAGACGTGAAATTAATAACTCATTGGGAAGATGTAGGTAAAAGAAGGGGCGCTTCAAGTTTAATAGCTAAATTGTATTTTAAAAATATTAGCATTCTTTCCGAAAACTTTGCTGCTATCCAGATGGAGAAACTTAAAAGTTATATATGATAAACCTATATAGATAGGTTTCTCCGTTTTGGAACTATCAAAATTATTAACGTACAATTTTTATTATGCCTATTTAAAACGTGTGTATGCTGAAAAGATAATACTATGTTATGTGAATACCGATAGTTTTATTTTAAAAATTGTTACCGATGAAATATATTGTGACATTAAACTAAATCTCTTTAAATTCGATACCTCAAACTTTTCGGCTGACAAAGTATACAACATGCCTCTCCAAAATAAAGCCGTTGTCTGTTTAAAGACGAAAATTCAGGTAGGGTAATGAGTGAATTTGTTGGGTTGCGCGCTAAAATGTACGCTTTAGAGGTTGACAGTAGACAATTAAAAAAAGTTAAAGATAGCAAAAAGAACGTTGTTAAGAATAAAATCAGTTTAGAGGATTATAAAAATTGCTAATTCGAAAGAAATTGGGTATACAAATGTTAAAATTTATTTAAATCGCGATCACATGAGATTTCTTCTGTTGAACAAAATAAATTGGCCCTATCGCCCTTTGATGATAAACGGTGAATTGATGAGGATGGAATACATACTTTAGCTTGGGATCATCATAATAATTGATTTATATACATAAATTAACATTACTAATTATTTTTTATTGAACGCCTGCGCCAAGAATACCTTTCCCACCACGAGGAAATCTCTATTTATAAATAGACGTAAATTTGAACATATTTAGTTTTAAATTTTTATTCATGTTTTAAAATTATAACAATGACATATGGTATATTGATTTTTCAATTTAGTTTTATTTTTATTAATTTTTTTCTTGTTGCAGTTAATAATGATATGGTTAACAACAATTACAACGAATTCATTGCTAATTCCTTAAAAATAAATGAAAAAGCAATCGTTAGAGAAAAGCAACTGATCAGTCAATCTACTTATTTACTAATAATAGTGAGACTAAATGGATAGTCGTAGGTCTAAGTCCTGCCTCTGGTTTGGAGCTCATCATTCTAATTCGCTCATCGAACGCCTGCATCTTCTTCACAACAGATGAGTGGGAAGAATTTTGCAAGACTGAGGGATGTACAAATAATCCCAATCATGAGATGGAATGTAGTACGTATAAAGACATACGTGTGATTCGTCTCGAGAGTCGTGATCAACAAATTGTTTTATCTCAAGACACATACAACAACATATTTAACTTGATGGAATTATTACATAAAAAATTATCTATTCTAAAGAGTACGGATTTTGTTCAATTCTATAATTCGACGTTGCGAGCTTGTGTTCATATGGCTGGTGATATACACAGCAATATAAAGACATTATTAGCTTATAATATTACTTCTTTAAATGCTTTGTATATGTATGAAATTTTATACATACATTACAATACTTTACATTTCGATGTAGAATTAATGAGGTTACGTGGTTCATTTAAAAAACAGTTTAGTTTTAATTTTATATTATGTATACACATAGACAATATACTAAATAAAATAGAATTTTCTCTACTTACTTCTTTTATTTTAGTTGTATGCTAAAAACAGGTATAAACACGATTTTAAAAATTATTTCACAATATTACGTAATAGTTCTAGAATATACAGTAGATAAACATGAATAGACACGATTTTACGGGAATAAACACGAACGCCGCAAGAATTGGTATGAACATAGTAAGTAGGCTGTTTGCACTTAATGTGTTTCCGTATCTCGAGTGCCTTCAAAGTGTGTTTGTCGTGAATCTGGGTTCTCCTAGATAATTCAATGTGTGCGTGTTCTGAATCTGGGTTCTCTTATTACTTTCTTTTTGCTTCTCGTCATATTGCGTTCAACATTTTTTACTTAATTATAAAATTAAATATACAGTCTGGAATATTACCAGATAATATATAGTCATCCAGTTTATTGCCGCCATCTTGATTTACAATTTTCTGTACTCCATATTGTCTTGAAAATTTAACCGCCATTTTGTTTTTGAAAATTTGAGACCCTTTTGATTTAGGATCGCAATCTTGTTATTGAGACTTTTT
This sequence comes from Dermolepida albohirtum, assembly GCA_031893035.1. NCBI lineage: Eukaryota > Metazoa > Arthropoda > Insecta > Coleoptera > Scarabaeidae > Dermolepida > Dermolepida albohirtum. The sequence continues at coordinate 7,601 of JAVIWB010002511.1, forward strand.
GATAGAAGCTCGTATATTTACTTTAACAACTTTTTGATTAAGCCCCGTACATTGTGACGTCATATATACTGAATTAGCCATTTTTAGTATGAAATTAAATATGCAGTCTGAAATATTACCAGATAATATACAGTTATCAAGTTTATCGTCCCATCTTGATTTACAACATTTTGGACACCATCTTGTTTTTGAGGTCCATCTTGTTTCGAAAAATCGAGCGCCATTTTGTTTTTGAAAATTTAAGGTCCTTTTAACTTTAGGCCGCCATCCTGTTTTTGAAACTTTTTGACTGAAGCTCATATATTTATTTTAACAATTTTTTGATAAAGCCCCGTATTTTGTGACGCCACCGGATGTGTATGACATCATGTGTTGTCATCGGATGTGGTGCGCGAACCGGCCAAACCCCTCTACTACTGGAATTGTGGAACGCGTCGTTTTGGACACACAGAAAACAGTCACAGCTAAGTGGTATACTGAACAGTACCTGCCTAAATCATTGGATATATGAAGAACCTGCAGCCAAAGTCGAGAATGGACATCTGGTTCCCCCATCACGATAATGCTCCAGCTCACCGCGCCAAAGCCTGCACCGAATATTTGACCACGACAGGATTGAATCTTCTCGAGCACCCTCCCTACAGTCCAGATCTTGCTCCCTGCGACTTTGCACTGTTCCCACGTGTGAAAATGAAGCTAAAAGGGAGGCGGTTTTCCAATGATGAGAACCTTCTGTCGGCTCGGGATAAGGAGTGTGCTTTACTCCCTAGTGAAACTTGGGAGAACTGGTTTAAAGATTGCTTTCGGAGGATGTTGAGTTGTATTGAGTGTAGAGGAAATTACTTTGAAAAAATTAAATAAACAAAGCTGCATTACAAACCTTTCCTAGTACCCTTTGTATTTATTGTAGTTATCCGATTTGCTGCATTAGTAGTTTCAATCACGTTAAGATCTTCGATTTTGGAAGTCAAAAAGCCAATGTCCGAGAAAGCATCTGAATTGAAAAGGTATACACCCGCAATAAAAATCCATTTCTTGCAGCCTCTAATCTACACACTTTTGTACAGGATGCATTTACAATTCGAGTAATGTCGTAATCATTAATTCTCATAGCAGGGTAATTTCGCATCTACTCTCCATAAGCTTAAGTATAAACGCTTTTAAATGGTTTCATAAAACTTCTGTTTAAAGGCTGGAACTTGTGGGTGGTATGAGGTGGAGTGCTTAACATATGAATGTTCTTACTACGAGCATATATTATAACGTTTACCTCTTTGTGAATACAATGTTCGTCTACAATGAGTAAAAAAGGATTTTCAGCAATAGAATGTGAAAATTTAACAAAATGCTTCATCCAAGAAAGAAACAGCCTACCGTTCATTCACCCATTGGGTTATGCAAAGGTAGAGGTATAAACTGATCTGCAGCGCTCATAGAAAACATAAGAGTTATATTTCTTCCTCTTTGGCCAGATCGCCAGAGGTTAATTTTCCAGCCTGCCTCTTGCCTTTAACTAATAGACTATTACTTTAAGGGACCCAGAACACTCCTGTCTCATCAGTGTTAAATATCCTTGACGGAGGAAATGAGAACTTTTCCATCAATGTTTTCAGTTTCGAAAAAAATAAAAACACCTGAGGCTTATTGAAGCTAACTGCCCTCATTCAACCTGTAGATTCTGGCGCTCTGAATTTTATTTCAGGATTTCGTTTCATAAAGTTATAATAGATGTCTTTACCTGCACGTCGTTTTTCTTTGTTAAATCTATGCTTGAATCCAAAGTTTCTGCAAGCTTTAAAAAAATTCTTCCGTGTTGAAGATAAATCTACTCTCATTCATGCATTCTACTAGTTGCTTTTCGTAATTGGAAGAAAATGTAGGTTCTAACCGCTCTAGGTTTGCACTTAAGTTTTGTTTTGCAAAGAACTTTTGAGGATATTGAACTTATTTGATGCTTCTTTTATTGATACTTTTAAAGACAACACCGCTACAGTGACTTGTTTCATATACTTTTCGGCTCAGCGACCTCTTAAACCTTGTTGCCCCTTTAATTTCGGCATTTGCAAAAATTAGACACGTATAGAAGGTAACGCGAAAAAACATTATTATATTCTAATTTCGGAAAACCGAAATTGAAGTACAAATGGTCGAAATTGTAATAAAAACCATTGCTAATTAACTGATGTGACTTTTACTTTATATAATTCCATAAAAAAATTAAACACAAAAACTCAGTTGTGTAAATTATTACATTTTTTATGTTTGTTTATTTCAATAGTGTCATTACATGAAACTATTGAAATAACCAAACATAAAAACGTAATAATTTATTAAATGACGAAGTAGATTTGAACAATTCTCTACCTATTTCATTGAAATTGTATATCACCCCTACCCTGAAAATTGACAGAAGAGCACCACCAGGAGTGGAACCTGCGGCTTAATTTGACTCAACACGGGAAACCTCACCACAACTAAAAATTTTTGAACTGACAAATTTTGAACTGAATACTCTGCAAACAATCTCGAACTGACAGTGCAGGTATGTGTGCGCCGTGCTTTGCGTGCGAGAGGGACGTCTTGTCCATCAAGATAGTCGCCCCTCGGGTACCTGTGTCGACCCGTGCTTGCCACAAATTCGCTCGGTCCCAGTTGCGCAGCGAGCGCCTTCCATTCTGTACCATCACAAACCGTACTCTACCTCTGGCAGTCGCGATCCCTCCCGATGTCTTGATCATTACACATCACATTACACATCGGGCGGAGAAGAGATTAGGGTGTGAACGGCATCGGACAGGTGGCGGAATACTGCCGGCAGAGTGGCGGGGCACAGAATATGGGAGGCAAAAGCTGCGGGAGGCCAACGCGGTGGCCACGGCGAACTGAGAAGGATGTTCGCGCTATTGATGACAATAAGTTTAACTTATAGTCAGTGTGAACGTCTAACACATAAATATGTAATTCTTAGAGGGTGATCGACGTCTACGGAGAAGAGCGCGCGCGTGCCGTGGGCACGTGCGCGATTTACCTCCGACCCGTGCCCCTGAGGAATTTACAGAAAGATTACCCTGGACGGTGGATCACTTGACTCGTGGGTCGATGAAGAACGCAGCTAATTGCGCGTCAAATTGTGAACTGCAGGACACTTGAACATCGACATTTCAAACGCACATTGCGGTCCTCGGATACAGTTCCCGGACCACGCCTGGCTGAGGGTCGTTTCTATATGTAAGATTGCGCGGCTCCCTGGCAGACATTCTTCGTTTTCCTCGTTTGTGTTAAACGGCGCGTGTACCCGTGCACAACAAGGGGGGGGGGGACGGTGGTCGGTCAACGTTCAGCGTCGCAGGTGTGACGTGGTGATTTTGGGTGGTACTGGTCATAGAACGAGGACAGATCCCCTCGCCTATACGTCTTGGGAAGTTTGAGCGGTAGTTGCGCGCACCCGCCGTTAATACTCTGCGGTGGTCTATGCGTACAGATCGTTCGTTTCCCTAAATGTGAAACAGACACACGCCCCACAAACGCACGCGTACCAAACGTGTGCGCGACAAATGAGTCTATATGGCGGTGTTATTTCGGACACAAAGCCGCGTCATCACGGTTGCAGTGGCCGGAACCGCCGCCGTCGTCGTAGTTCTCTCGTCCTGCCGCTACTTGCGGCGGTGATGGATGATTGACGACGAGCGGTGGCGTGTGGCGAAGACACCAGGCATTAATGAGACATGCGCGTGCAACGGTCGTCGTGTCATAGATTATGTACAACGACGTCTGACCCTTTGCAATACGCGGTCCGCCGCGATGAGTGGCACGCGTCAAGCGAAACGCGACCTCAGAGCAGGTGAGATTACCCGCCGAATTTAAGCATATTACTAAGCGGAGGAAAAGAAACTAACGATGATTCCCCCAGTAGCAGCGAGCGAACAGGGAAGAGCCCAGCACCGAATCCCGCGGCCGGTTGACGGACGCCGGGAAATGTGGTGTTAGGGAGGATCCGCCATCTCGAGATCGTTCGGTGAGCCCAAGTCCTTCTTGAACGGGGCCACTTACTAGTTTACTAGTATATATTCCGTTTTGTGTTAGATTACATTTGAATCTGAAGAAATCACAATGCTGACGAAACAATTCTTACACTTTTTCAATAAACATATGTTGGGAAAATCACACATCTGAGTTTTTATGTTTAATAAATCCATTGCTTGTCAGAAATGTAGATTCTAGAATATTTTTTAGAATTTAAAGTAAAGGAATTATGATAACCAAACTTTTCTTTGTGTTTTTTCTTTTGGTCTAAATGAAAACAGAGAAGTAATTTAAAAACATTCAACTTTGTTCTAAAATAAATTATTAAGAAGTTTATTATAATGTCCAGATTCCCGCATGCAAGATGTGTATTGCCCGAATTACGCAACGTTTCCAGACAACAACTTTGATTCTACGGGCAGTGGACGAACAAAACTTCGTATAAGATATGTAATAAGCACTAATTTCATCAAGGAATATGAAAATAAATATTTTATTTACATTTGAGGATTACAAATGGGTACTGAAATTAATAATAACTACTAAGAAACCACTGAAAATATGTTAAAATAACGCTCTTTTTAAATGCTCTTTTCATTTGAAGTAGCACTTGTGTACGTTGAAAGAAAAATAGAGACTTTTTCTATTGACAGGGCGGCTCCATCTATTGATAAAAAGATAAATTTGGTAACGTTCGATGCTACCCATAGACAAAACCCCAACAAAAGTGCGACTTAATATTAAATTATTGAGAGAGAACTAAAATAAGATAAAGATTTTGAACTTTCGGTATAAAAATTTACTTAATTTTTATTCCTCTTATTAAAGTACAAAAATAAAATGATATTTAAGTCTAGCTAAACCATTTGCAGTTTATTTTTATACGTATAAGAATAAAAACTAATGTTATAAAGAATATAGAGTAATGAATAACGAACTTCCTTTTTAACATATGTAAATACAAGTGGGTAATAAATAAAAAACAGCTTTTTGTATTATTTTGCTTTCATATAATATTTGTATAACCTGCATTGAAATTCATCTGGATCTTTTCCTTGTAGAATTCTATTATAAATTTTGTTGTAATTGAAGATAATAATATAAATAAAATATTTTATTACAAACGTCTTTAAATCTGCTAAATGTTCACATTCTCTAAAACCAATAAAAAAATGTGTTAAGTAAATGTAATAAATATACTCTATGACCTACATAAGATGACCATCAACAGATCTGGAAAAATATAGTCATTTCGAGAGATAGACGTCTTAGGTGACTGAAATTTAATACTTCAATATTAAATGAGACTCAGAAAAATGCAGTTGTTTACTCAACTGATCATGTGTATGTATATTTTTCTAATAAAGTAACATTAAAATATTGGGTCTGGGAAAAAGTTCGTGGCGTTTTTTCAGTAAAATTCAACTGGTCCCCGCATGGCGCGTGGACGAATTCATTTAAACCGAATATGCTCCATTATTATCGACAATGTTTCGCCATTTTTTTGGTAGATCCATGATCCCATCGGTGAAAAACTTCTGTGGTTTCTGGTCGAAAAACTGAATCAAGTAGTTTTCACAGGCTTCTTTTGAAACCAACTTAATTCCATTGAGAGAGTTCTGCAGAGATCGAAACAGATGATAGTCAGAGGGTGCTATATCCGGACTGTAAGGTGGGTGCATCAAAACTTCCCAACCAAACTCTCTCAATTTTTGACGGGTCATCAAAGAAGTGTGTGGTCGGGCGTTGTCATGATGGAAGACAACACCTTTCCTATTAATCAATTCGGGCCGTTTTCTTTCAATCGCCTGGCGTAATCTCTCTAGTTGTGCACAGTAGAGTTGAGAATCAATCGTCTGACCAGTTGTAAGTAGCTCGTAGTGGACGATTCCCCTCCAGTCCCACCATACACACAGCATCACTTTTTTTGGCGTCAATGTTGGCTTAGCGAACGCTTGTGACGGCTCACCATCCTTTATCCACGATCTTTTACGCTTCCGATTATCGTACGTAATCCATTTTTCATCTCCGGTTATTAAACGTTTCAGAAACGGCTCGATTTCATTCCGTTTCAGCAGCGCATCGCAGATGTTAATTCGGTCCATCATGTTTTTCACGCTCAACTCATGAGGAACCCATACGTCAAGCTTTTTTTTGTAACCAGCTTTGTGTAAATGGTTCAAAACAGTTTTGTGGTCAATGCCTAGCTCCATGCCAATATCGACACTGCTGATATGCTTATCTTGTTGGACTTTTTCAAGAATTTCATCAGATTTTTCAGTGATTGGACGACCGGAGCGTGACTCATCTTTCACATTGAAATTTCCAGAACGAAAGCGAGCGAACGATTTCCGCGCAACAGATTTCGATAAAGTACCTTCACCGTACACAGCACAAATTTTATCACAAGCCTGCGCAGCGTTCTTCCCCTTATCATAATAATATTGCAGAATATAGCGAAATTTCTCATTATTCTTCTCCATTTTCAAGTACGAATAACTTTCCAACCACTGCACCGATTACAATGTTTCTACGCTCAAACTAACGTTCGGAAGGTCATCTAAAAAACGAGCCGTCGGTGGTGTCGCTGTGACTTGTTGTTCTTTAGTTATCGGCAACCAATGCCATCTATCGGGAAAACGCCACGAACTTTTTCCCAGACCCAATATAACAAATGATATAGAAACTGTGAATTTATTAGGATCCATATAAAACTATTAAAGAACTACTCCAAAAAAGAATCCTTATCTGCCAATTTGATATTTTTCTTCATAATATGAGTACAAGAACTTCTTTTTATTATGGTTTCAATTATATTAATCACTGAAGGTTGATATATAACCCCTTGCCACATTAATTTTCGTATTCTGTATACGTATTTCGACAACTAAGTTGTCATCATCAGCAGATAATTAAAAAGTGTCGCACCTGGTAAACTACGGCGAAAATTACCCGTACGAAAACGAACTCCGTACGCGATCCGTACCGTTGAGAACCAAAATGTACAATGTATATTCGTTTCACAAGATTTTAAAAAATTGTTGTACTTAAACTAAGATGAATGACATTAAAAAAGGAACACGGACATGGCCGATAACTACCTACATGTGATTTATTGCACTATCCCTTTTTCTGTGATTTAGCAGACCAAGAAGAGGCGACATATTCGGACCCCCATCGAAGTTCAACACATGGCCCCTATTCTTCAAAATGTACGTACTTTCATACGTATCTAATTCGCGATAATTATACACGTTCTTAATCAAATGCAAGCAATCTGCGTTAACACTATGATTACAATCCAACACATGTTTTGCTAAGCTCGATTATTCCGGCCGGTTGAATTTTATATGCGCGATATGTTCTTTATACCGGGTTTCTATCGATCGTTTTGTTTGGCAGATGTATTGTTTACTACAGTCTAAGCATTTAATGCTATATATTCCCGCTTTCTTGTTATTCTCAATTTTGTCTTTTGCATTTCCTAAAAGGGATTTTATTGAGTTATTGGACCGAAAAGAAACTTGAAAACCGCGCTCTTTAAAAACACTATTTAAATTTTTCGTCAAGAGGTGGAAAGGTAAACATACAAACTGCTTGTCCCGATTGCTTTGCGGTAACAGACATGTGGTATTCCGGATTATTTTTCTTATGTTGGCCTTCCTAATTAAGCCATTGATTATCTCCGAATCAAAACCATTGCATCTCGCGATATTCCTAATAAAGTTCAATTCTTTTTCGTATCTTACTTTTGTTAGTGGGAAATTAAGCAAGTGATTGATAAGAAAACTGAACGAAGCCATCTTTTGTTGCATGCTATGATTTGAGTCCGCCGTGATGAATCTATTGGCATTGGTGTCTTTTCGGAAAATATCAATTTCTATTTTAAGATTATTCCTAATAACTAAGGTATCCAAAAAAAGGCACCTTGTTATTGTTTTCTTTTTCTACTGTAAATTTAATTGTCGGAAATTTTGAATTTAACTGGTTTGACGAAATCTTCCTATTTGCATTTATGTGTATTGAAAACCGCGAAAATATCATCAAAATACCTAATCCAGATTCTCGGAAAATATTTAGCCTTATGTTTTAATTCGAAAGTCGAGAATAACAAGAAAGCGGGAATATATAGCATTAAATGTTTAGACTGTAGTAAACAATACACTACAGGCCATAAGTGAGGGATCAGTAGATGACATTTTAAAAAAACATGCACGTTTAGTGAAACAAAAGGTATATTTCTACAAAACTATATCTACGAGACAAATGAACAGTTTTCCTTATAAAATAAAATAATTTCAACATATTCTGTAGAATTTCTTATCATATTCGACTTTCGTCGAAGTATCCACCTCTGCGCTTAATGATTTCTTTACAAATATTAGGCAACCGCGATACAAGTTTCTGGAGCGTATCCATTGGTAAATTATTCCACACCCTTGTAAGTTGCTCCCTAAGCTGTTTCTGCGATTGTGGACAGCTTTCTCTCACGTTTCTATCTAATTCATCCCACAGTAATTCGATAGGGTTGAGATCGGGTGATTGTGGTGGCCAAATCATATTTATCAGCACCCCTTCCTCCTCTTTTTGATTCACATAGTTTTTACAAAGTTGGGAAGTGTGTTTGGGATCATTATCTTGTTGTAGGTGAAAACCTTCACCAATTAACCTTAATCCAGACGGAATTGCATGTTCCTACAAAATCTTCAGGTACCCCTCTTTTTTTAAAATACCTTCAATGCGGTACAAATCTCCGACACCATCAAAGGAAAAGGATCCCCAAACAAGCACAGAACCTCCCCTGTGTTTAACAGTTGGCACTACACATTCGGGTAACATCCTTTCATCCACTTGTCTTCGAACGAAAACTCGTCGATTACTACCAAACATCTGGAACTTTGACTCATCTGTCCATAATACCTGCTTCCACATTTCCATGTCCCAGTGTTGACGGTCCTGGACCCATTGTAACCGTTTTTTTACGATTTCGTGGTTTCAATAATGGTTTTCACCATGTAGCGTTATTATAGAACTACGAGTTTCTGCGCTAAGTTCCTTTCTTTTCGGCATTTTTATAAGTTACTTTTACGTCTGTTCTCAAATACTCGTATTGCAACTTACTCGGACAAATGCTGCACGAAAACTAATTTTTAAATTGCTAAATAGTTTACTATGAATTCCTAATACCATTATAATAATATTGCGTTGTAAACCCTATTAAATTTATTGGGGTATATAAAATATTTCTATTAAATAGACGCCATAAAACTATTAAAAGGATTTACAATATTTTTCAGAAACAAATATATTTATCTAATTTATAATAATAATCCGAATAATCTTTCTTAGAATTACATTTACAACTGTTATTTCAATTATTCTCACCAAAACAGGTAAAAGTCTAAGGGATGTGTCTAAAATACAAGTGTTTTGTTATTTATGATAAGTGATCCCTCACTTATGGCCTGTAGCGTACATCGGCCAAACAAAACGATCGATAGAAACCCGGTATAAAGAACATATCGCGCATATAAAATTCAACCGGCCGGAAAAATAGAGCTTAGCAAACATGTGTTGGATTGTAATCATAGTGTTAACGCAGATTGCTTGCATTTGATTAAGAACGTGTATAATTATCGCGAATTAGATACGTATGAAAGTATGTACATTTTGGAGAATAGGGGCAATGTGTTGAACTTCGATGGGGGTCCGAATATGTCGCCTCTTCTCGGTCTGCTAAATCACAGAAAAAGGGATAGTGCAATAAATCACATGTAGGTAGTTATCGGTCATGTTCGTGTTCCTTTTTTAATGTCATTCATCTTAGTTTAAGTAAAACAATTTTTTAAAATCTTGTGAAACGAATATACAGTGTACATTTTGGTTCTCAACGGTACGCAACGCGTACGGAGTTCGTTTTCGTACGGGTAATTTTCGCCATAGTTTACCAGGTGCAACACTTTTTAATTATCTGCTGATGATGACAACTTAGTTGTCGAAATACGTATACAGAATACGAAAATTAATGTGGCAAGGGGTTATATATCAACCTTCAGTGATTAAGTGAATCAACCACAGGCTCCATCAAACCTACCTTCAATTATATTACTTAAATCAATATCTGCTTCTGTGGCACATTTTGATGTTGATGGCACGTTCTGAATATCATCTAATATACGATTGGTGATCGGTTTCGTATTTTCTTTACTGGTGGCAGCAAATTGAACTGATTCTAAATTATACAAAGCAATATTGATTATAACTGCATTTATAAATGGATCACTTAAATATATTATATTTGGTGTTAATCTATTTGTTTCATGTTAGATATTGTGCCTCAAAATGCTTTCTACAAATGGTCAATGTATATCGTTTATTCTCAATGATCATATTTAACAACTGAGAATTTCTCATAGCATTGATCCAGTATTGAAACCGGGATGTCGCTTTTGGAAATTCATGAAGTGCAGACCATTCTTGATTACAATTTGCAACACAACATCATTTATTTGACGTGTTTAATAATTCTAAAAACATTAAAATTGATATATTATTTTATGTATATAATTCTTATTTCATCGAATAAGAAAAAATAGTAATAAAAGTTGTTACCTAAAACAGATTCAAAGCTTGAAGACGGTTTCACGTTCATACGTTCACCCTTGCAATATGTATAACTAAAACAAGTGGTTTTCATTAAGACAGCTAATTTACCGGCAACAGTTTCTGTATACTGTGTCATCTTTTATCTCCTTATAGACTAAAACACTATCTCACTACTTGCCATTTAACATTATCCTTTGATGCTACCCCACTTTCCCCTATATTTACTATTTGTCATTTCTCATCATGTATATTAACAAGGTATAAAATCTCGATAAAAAAAAGCTCTTTATTACGTGCCAGTGACAAATTTATTTTGCGCATGGTTATATACACCCATCTACGACTCTGCAATGTTCACTTTGAAAAAGAAGAAATACCATTTAAAACAGACATAATTATATAATAATCCCCACATATTGATTTACTGTGTATATATTTCAAGAAGTTGAGTACCAAACTGTATCATATTCAGCATTGAGCGAAAAAATAACATCACTAAAAAAGGAAAACAGAAGTTTAAAGAAGAAATTACTAGTATCTAACTTTAAAAGCACTCAAGCTCAAGTTAAGACTGCAAGAGTTGAATCAAAAGGAGTACGCTATAAAAACTACCAGAGATAATTAACACTGACAGTAGGACATTTTAGGATCAAAATATTCAGATTTTTAGCAAAGGCTAATCATTTATTTTCGAAATCAACATTGGTACAGTTAAAAAATAGCCAATAGCAACTAGATTTTGTGATTTTGATATTCACTGTAATTAAAATTATAGCAAAATTTGAAACCCAATAAAAGAAACTGTATTTTATCCATAGACATCCATAGCATTAAAAAAATTTTTATTTTACGATGAAATTAGTGTCTTTCATAAAACGGTGGAAGAAGCATGAATCTACTCAAAATATATTAGTGCCAATAGTACGATGAATTGTAGCTAAGTGCAAGCAGTCAATAGCTTCTCTTTTCATTTAAAGTTCCTGTTCTGGGAAAAATTAGAACATGTAATTTTTAAATCAGTTCTGAAGTTAAAGATTTCTTATATCTTTGATGTGCCACATTTGCTAGTCAATAAGAAATAACTTTTTTAAATAAAAGTTTAAAACTTCTTCAGGGAATACAAACAAAATTTTTTAAAATACTTTATGAAAATGATAAGAAAAAGACATTTCGACTGGCACCAAAATTTACAGATGCACATATCAATCCACAGCTTTTGAGAAAATTAAATTAAAATTGGCCAGTCAAGTATTCAGTACCACTGTAGCTGCTGCAATGAAAACATGCTGCATTAGAAAATATTTTTCACATCAGCACTGGTTGCAATGGAATTTATCGATGTGATGGGCAAATTATTTGACATGACGAATGCTTCTAAAGTTTTAGACAGCAAAGAACTTAATCGTTCATTTACTGAAAGTAATTGAATAATAAAAATGTCACTACTTTAATGAATTTTATAGAGGAATGGAAATTAACTATATCAGCATTTTTTAAGTTATGAGAGAATTGTGAACAGGAGTGTATATCTATATTATACACAAGGCATATAAATCAAGATCCTCTTGAAAATTCTTTTGGAAAAATTTGTTAACAAACAGGTAATTCAAAAAAAGCTACACCAAATGAAGTTTCAGCAGCATTTAAACATTTCTTTTTATTTGACTATTTTTAACAGGCAGATGGACGAAACTGTATACAAGACTTTGATCAAATTTTAACATCTTTAACCAGTTATGAAATGGAATGTTCCCCAGTATTTGTTACTGAAAATATACATTAGCTGTTTATACAACAGACTGTAGGGAACCTGAGATTTAAGAGCAAAATGGTTTCCCCGGAGCGGTCGTTTGAGTTTGCTGAATAGCCAGAAGTCACACGGAGCTAAATCAGGCGAATACGGTGGTTGCGGCACGATATTGGTTGAAAATTTGGCGAAAAACTCGTGGTGCAAAAACCGAGAGTTGTCGGCCCATAATTCTGGCCTCTTTTTACGAATAGCATTGCGCAAACGACGCATAACACTCAAATAGTATTCTTTGTTGACAGTTTGGCCGATCGGAAGGAATTCGGAGTGCACCACACCTCGATAATCGAAGAAAACTGTCAACATAACCTTGATTTTTGACTTGCTTTGGCGTGGTGTTTTGGGCTTCGGCTCACCTTTGATACGATATTCGTCCGTTTGATCGTCTGTTTCCGGGTCATAAGCGTAGATCCAAGTCTCATCTCCAGTTACGATGCCTTTCATTTTGTCTTGATAGTCGGAAAGCATTGTTTCACAGACGTCAACGCGACGCTGTTTTTCGAAAAAATTGAGTGATTTTGGAACAAATCGTGCTTTCACTTTTCTTAGGCCCAAATGATCTTTCAAAATGGTTTTCACTGATCTTTCCGATATTCCAACGATGCCAGTAACTGTTAATCGTCGATTCTCAAGCACCAATTCCTTGATTATATTGACGTGTTGATCATCAGTTGATGTTGATGGCTGTCCTGGACGTGATTCGTCATCAACGCGTTCTCGACCCTCTTTGAATAATTTGTACTAATCAAAAACACTTTCTCGCGACAAACAATTATCACCGAAGGCCTTTTGCAACATTCTGAACGTTTCGGCACCAGAAATTTGATTCCGTACACAAAATTTAATGGAGCTTCTTTGTTGAATAATTTCACTCATTGTAAAAATCGCCGAATGCACTTTTTGTTCTTCAGAAAGACAAGCGTATACTAAACACTAATGATTATTTTGATGTGACATTTGGCACAGATGTCAGTGACGGTCATACCATCCTAGAAAAAAAATATTTCGACAAATGTTTTTCGCGTGAAATTTAAATTAAAAAGTCTTACTATTTTTTGCCCACAGTAGTATTTTGAATCAATATATTGTTGTAAATTAAATAATTTCTAAATGTGTCAACAATTCATTGATATTATAATTTCTTTTTTTGAAGTGGTTTCATATATTTATACTATATTTAAAATTATATTATTTATTGAAACGAAGATATAAAACTATGTCCAGACATTATTACTAAGTTTTCATTTATTATATTATTAATAGATTGTGGATATCCCAACAAATAATTATAATTTGATCATGATGAAATACTTATGTGTATATGTAGAGAAACCATTTACAAATTCAAATATAATTTTATTATTTACATTTAATGTTTTATTATAACCAAAGCGACAGTTGGTCTCTAATTTAAAATATTCATACTACATTAGCTCTCTTCGCACGTCCCTATTAATCCTATATTATTTTAATATGTTCATGTCTATAATAGAATGATATGGCTCTACAAAGTTTTGCACTTACATTTGTGTAGCAACTCATCCAATAAATAACTACTTTCTATAAGATACATATAAACTGTAACTTCTATTCCATTTTAGTATATATCTGAATTAAATTTACGTAGTCTGATATTTTGTTCTCAAAACAAATATGTTTAACTTATATAATTTTAAATTTTGTGCTTTATAATATATGTATATGCCTCGATTCGAGAGCACTCATTTAAATTAGACGCAAAAATTAAATAGCAAAAGCGCCGATAGAAAGTAAATGTACTGGTGGTTCTATACCGTGACTACACACATGTGCTATATGTGTTGCATCTGTTTGTTTTGAATGAGTTTGAGGTTATTTCTTTATTTCATTAATACCAGAGTTTATATTTTGTAATCGTCTTTCTCAAGTGTTGGTAAGAAATAAAGTAAAACGTCTAAATTTCACAGGATATTTTCTTGTAGTTTTAGAGTATGGGAATTTGTTATGCATAATTATAAGGATGACGGAGTCACTATTAAGAAAGCAGAAGGTATTTTAATGTGACTGATAAGCAATCAATATTGAACATATTCAGAATATATAAACTGCAGCACTAAAACAGGCTGTTCAGTCAACTGCCAAAACAGCTGGTAGCATTGTTACTAAATTAAATGTATATGTTTATATTTAATTTAAAAATATTTACAGGAATATCAAGAGCTAGTGTATATAACATTCTATAAGAGCACACTAAACAAGAATTTTAAAAATCAAAGCCTATTATTAGTATTATACAGTGTGGACATTAACACAAAAGCATTGATAGGATGTACAGTCCATTCGTTTTTCTTTGTAATATGGATGTCAATGAAAGATATAAATTTCTGGTAAGATATTTAATACATTACTGTATTCAATTTTTAGCCTAACACTATTTTTAGTTTTAACAAGAAAGTTAGGAGTAGCTTCTTAAAGAAGATGAAACAATTATATAGAAAAGACGATATTTGTCTAGACTAAAGCAATTTAGAAATGAAGGAAAATTAATTTTCTTAATGAGATGGGTAAATGAAGACCATACATCAAAGGCTTGGATCAATGAAAGCATTAAAAGGTGCTTTCAATGAAGGTCTGTCAACAGGTTTGAAAAACCTAGTGGAAAAGGGAGACTGTTATTTTCACATGTTGGGTGCGAGAGTGGCCTGCTTTATTTACATCACCCTGAAGAGATGAATGCAGAATTGTTCTTTTATATCATTTGAATATTAATTCTCTTAACGATATGGACAATGCTTCCCGATTTTTTAGAAAATTAGAAAAAATATCAAATTCATCAATGAAGAAATGTAATATTCAAAAATATCTTACTAAAATAAATATTAGATTTCAATCTAATGTGTTAAAAGTGGAAATGTTCCATTTAGTAGCAATATAAACCAAAATATGACAAATACATAGTGGACGAGTCTGCCAAATCCAAAAATAAAATAGCCTTGCGACTTCCTCCATATCACTGTGAGCTCAACTCTATACAGCTAATTTTGGGTCAAGTAAAAGGAAATGTAGCTGTAAATAATATTATATTTGAATTAAACAATGTTCAAAATATACTCCATTCATAATGTTACTAAACAAATTGGTAAAAGTAATCATGTCAAAGGTATTAAAACAAAAATGTGGGACATGGACAAAATAAGTGGAAATTTATTATAAATGTAGAAGACTAGTACTACTGATGATTCTTCTAATGAATATAGACTTTATTATTTTTTCAGTTACCATATTTTCGACAGTCATAATATGATTTGTGTATATTAATATATTTTACATTATAATTGCATAATATATATTAATAAATTTGGTATTGGAAAGAAAATTATAGGTGTATATGTATTTACTTTGAAATAAAAGATATTACAATTGCTTTAAACTTTAGCAATATGATTCAACTAAAAATAAAACAATTAATATACATATCGTGTGCTCTAAAATGTTTCACTAAAATTGCTTCCATTTTTATTGACTGTAATATTATATTTATCTTACGCTTACAATTTAATTGAAAATAAGAATACACACGCCATGTGCTGTCACACAAAAATTCTTCATTATGATTGCCTAAATCTTTTTTTGAATTAATTTGAAAGGGTTTTTATTTTTTTTATATATGGAACTAAAAAAAATTATTTTAATGTACATTTTGTTAACAAGGTTAATTCAAAATAACCTGTATTCATTTCAAAATGGACAATAAAATAAAAACAAACTAGTTAAGCTTACATAATTATTGTCATTATAATATAACTAAATAATAAAATAATTGTTGTGTATCAGACTTCGTAGATGATTATGTAACGTCAAAAATATTCACATGATATGGTGGTGATTAGTCTATCTGTTCATGGTACAGAGTATAATTCTTCTCAAATGTAAAATCAAAAGTAGAAGAATGGTCATTCTTAAAGTTCAGTGCTTTTGTAACAAGTTGAGATAAACAAGTGTTTGCTATTATTACAGCAACAGACTATTGTGGTGTGCTACTGACTTTTATTTGCAACATATTCTGCTTAATATATGGATAAATTAATATAAATATACCTTATCAATATTTATTTGTTTAAATATATATATAGAAATACAAGATTAAATTTAAAGACATATGAAAAGTAATTAAATAACGAATTTAAATATCTTTTGAAGCAGTTATCTTGCAACAAAGAAACGAAACAGTAATGAACAAGTTGCATATATTACAATAATGTATCCATGTTTAGATATAATTGTATCTATATATGAATTAATATTTACAAAACGAGACGAAAGGTGACGTCATATCATATCGCGAACACATTCTGTATCTAATTCTTGAATGAGGCAACGCATGAAAGCCATTTCTTTGCGTGCGTTATCGAACATGGTGCGGGGATCGGTAGCTGTGCAACGTAGACAATTTGGGGCAAATACCATAGCTAAATTGGATGCGTCCATCTTCGTATGTTGTACTACTTCCGGTCTGTTAAAAGTTTGAAGGAAACGTATTAGATAACATAAAACCAATCGATGTAAGGTGGGCAAACGTAATACTAGGTCGCACGCTCTTCTAGGCGTCATAGGTTCAGTAATACATTCAGGATACAAACTATCGGGTATCAATGGTTCGTATAATTCTCTTAACCACAATTTCAACAAATTTGCTGGAACATGGGCATCACTAGATTCTATAAGTTCCCATTTATCCATTTGCGCTTTTACGCGGGCAACTTCATCCACATCAGCCGAAACTCGAAAAATACCCTCTGTCGTCATACCCTGAAGGCGCAGTACCTGTTGTGATAATTCAACTTGCGGCCACGGAAGTTTTCTTGTTGGCCATCGTGCACCTTGGAGTTGCATGACTTCTCTTAGCGTATTACCAAATAAGCTAGCTTGAAATATTTGAGTTCTAGCAGCTTCTATATCATCTAGTACAGGTCGGCGAGCTGTTCTTTTCCCTCCAGTGCCAATTCTTTCCAAGCGCTGACACGCTACAGTTGCATAATGGTTTACCTATAAAAATATAGGATGAAAACTTCTAACCTTTCTTCGACGAAAAATGTATATCGGATACTTTTATTGATGCTATTTTATTCATAAAAAATTATGAATGTTATTACTAGAGCTGAGACATAGCCAAAAAATAATTTTAATATAGCATTTATTGCGATAAAGGATCGTGCGATGTCCACACTGGTGCTTTACAAATTAAAGAAATAATAGTAAATATAATTTCACTGTAAGAATGAGATTCATGTACTAAAACAAAAAGTAAGCAGCACGATAAGGCAACCAAGTTATAATATATACTGTTGGAATTTATTCACGAGCATACTCTGTAAATTTAAAACGCGCGGAGACACAAGCGTAATTTTTGTAAAATAACTTTACCAGCATACGACTCGAGTAAGCTTTCACATCTGTCTAATGTAGACAGATGAGTGCATGTTTGGCAAAATCTGCACAAGGACAACGTTAATACTAGACTTATACCATCGAAAACCAAACATACACTGAGTTTGTGTTTGGCTTTCGATAATAATCAGATAATTAATCACATACTGAGCGTATGTTTGGCTTTCGACGGTATAAGTCTAGTACGAACTTTGTCCTTGTGCGGATTCTTCCATGGTTTCAGGTGCTACACTGTGATTAAGTATCTGCTGCTGATGACAACTTAGTTGTCGAAATTCGTATACAAAATACAAAAATTATTGTGAAAAGAAGTATTAACCTTATTTGATTAAGGAAATTTTAAGTTTTCATTAATATACACGTAATTGTGTACATACACATACATTTAATATACACTCAGCGGCAAAATTAACGCATAATCAGTAAATCTTAAATAATTTATTAACAAATCAAAAAATATGACTTATCAAAACAAAGGTACATAAACACTCAAAGAATGAAATTTGATTAAATTCATTTGTTTTTCCTTATTTTACCGTTAATTGTTTTTCTGCGCTGAATTTTGAATTTGCATAATTTATTAAAATGACAACAATGAAACAAAATGGTGATCAGTATTGAAACAAAATGGTGATCAGTATCTAGTATGGCCACCTCGTGCTCGTATACAAGCTTGAATTCGACGTGGCATACTTTCAATCAAATTCTGAACGACGTTTTGGTTAACATTTCCCCATTCCTCTTCCAGCGCCTCCATAAGTTCATTTATTGTGTTTATTCGTGGTCTTATATGCTGGAGCTTCTGTTTCATATCATCCCATAGATGCTCTATGGGATTCAAGTCCGGACTGCGTGCAGGCCAGTTCAGACACTGATACCAACCTCGTTTAGAAAATTATTGACGATATTAGCTATGTGAGGTCGCGCGTTATCCTGCATTAATAGGAAATTTTCGCAGACTCCTGCAGCAAATGGCACTACATGGTCTTGAAGAATATCTTCAATGTACCTGTGAGCATTTAAAATAGGCCTACCTACAATGACTAGATCTGTAGAGCCATTCAAAGAAATGCCTCCCCATATCATAACAGAACCTCCACCGAATCGATCTTTCTCTACAACCGCGCATTCCGCAAAACGTTCACCTGGTCGCCTCCAGACTCTCTGACGGCCATCTGCACCTCGTATGCAAAACCGGGATTCATCGGTAAAAAGTACTCTTCGCCAATCATCAATTCCCCAATTTGCATGTTCACGACAAAAATTTAGTCGAGCTGTCCGATGACGTGGTAACAGAATAGGGCATCTAGCAGGGCGTCGAGCGTGCAGATCAACTTCTGCTAATCTTCTTCGAACTGTCCTTTCGCTAACTTGTACACCACGGGTTATTTCTAATACACCCTGAAGCCTTGTAGCAGTCAAAGTGCGATCACGTAGGGAACTTAAAGTTAAAAATCGGTCATCTATCGCCGAAGTCGCTCGTTTCCTTCCTTGCCCCGGTCTCCTTCTTACATCACCAGTTTCCCGAAGTCGTCTAGCAAGTCGGGAGACAGTCGATTGGTTAACTCCAAGAAGATTTGCGACATATTGTTAAGTCCTTTCTTCTTGAAGCAATGTCGTTGCTCGTATAGCATTATCCCGATTTAAAATACCCATAACAAAGAAAATGCTTTAAATGACAATAAAGACAACAGAAAGTCACACAAAATAACAACTTTTAACGAATTTAACGAATACAATTGATCTGTGATAATTACACTTTTTCTGACAACAGAACTAAACTGACTTAATAAACATTGAAGTGCGCCAACTATGATTTTATTTTTAAGCATTAAATGCTTTATTTCATTGTTAGATGCAAACAAAACAAATTGGTAGCTTTTTTCGGAAGAAAATTTAAATTTTATAAATTATGCGTTAATTTTGCCGCTGAGTGTATAAGTACCGTATCCGCCATTCAACATATAGGGAGTCTATAAATTAATGTACAACTGTGGAACAGGAAAATCCATCGAACAAAGAATTAAGAACCACGAAAAAAATTGGGCAATCAGTGGTTGCAGAACATATTCGTGAAAACGGACGTAAAGTAAACTTTAAAGAAGCTTAAATATTAACAACTATGAAGAATTACTACCGAAGAATCATCACAGAAGCCATCGGGATAGAGGAGCATACAACTTCAAACATGAGGACGGTTATTTACTTAGCAACACCTGGAAAAACCTGTTACAAAAATTCGTGACGATTAACGGAGCATTTCAAATTGAAACGCAAAAGATGTCTGAAAGCAAATCCTGAAGAAGTTGGGAGTATGGACAGCGAAACACCGACGGAAACTACATCACAGCGAAATCTGCAGGAAAATTATACTACAACAAACCTGTAATGTGAAGTTAACCTGTATCCACTTAGGTAAATATATGGATACATGTATTACGATTTTATCAAAAGTTAGTTCTTTAATGAAAATATTCATCATACTCTTGGACTTCGGTATAATTATTTTTAAATCTTTATTATAACTGAAAAGTATATATTGACAATTTTGTAGATTGTTTTTATTATGTGCATAACAACAAATATCGTTTAACCACGTCAATTAAATAGCAGCAATTAACAATTGCCAACATTAATGTTTAAAAATTCCCAATGATAATCTTACTTATTAATAAATAAGCTATTGTATTAGAATCTCCATTTTAATAATTATTTAAATTAATTAATAATCATGTCCCACAGGCTTATTGTACTGCATTGCGTTCATATTTTATTTAAGTATCTTTCACGACAATGCAAAAAAGCTGTTTTCAAAGTTACGAACATAGATTGACAGATAGATAAATAGAGACATATATGTACGTATATACAATACATATTTTCAATGTATTCGTAAACGGTTAAGATGGGACCGTATGCATACAAAACTTGCATTATCTAAGAAAAATAAATCACTAAAAGTTATTGTACACAATAAAATACTTTTTTTTCATTAAAACGTTTATTAAAAGCGAAACAATATTATTTTATATTATATATTAGTATTAAATACAATAAATTAATTATATTTAATATTTTTGCTTAATAATTGGTGTACGAAAGAAAATCTTTGATAGAGCTATGAAAATAACAGAATCTTCAAAAATTTAAAATAACAAAAACAACGTTCGTCTGCGAAAATATCAAGTTTAAAATATATATTGTTGGAACCACCAAAGTTTGCCGGTGTGTCAATAACGCTGCAAAATACGGTTGATTAGACAAATGCCGGTATACGCATTCCTTGTATTTTACCGCTGTTACTTGTTATTATTCTAACAGCTAATTTATCATATTTATTTCATCATTCTTGCAAGTTTACACTTAGGTAACTGACTTAGGCAGCTTTTACATTTGTTATTTACAGGTTTTCAGGTTAGGTATATAGTACATTATCACATCTGACAGCAATATAAATATAGTATTTAATTTGACATCCTCATTTCCTGTCGACATCTTATTTCATACGACAGTGATCACGTGATCGGAAAACATTCCTGATTTTACCTATATATATATATATATATCGTGTGAGCAACAAAGAGTGACCTGATCTTATACTTCTTTCCATACATATCACCTCAATATTTACTTCCTCTTAAAAGTGAAATTAGACAGTGTCTCACGCAATTCTAATAATTATAATAAAGATATGCTAGCTACTATGTAAACAACAAATACTACTATGCAAATTACTTCGAACTGTAATATTAATAAAAATACATTTGGTATGTATTAAAGTATATGCATATATATATTAAAGAAATACTTTGTTCTGTACATCGCACGTCAATGAAATGTTAATGACATAAACATAGAGCAGGAAAACTCACTAGAAATTACTAAACTGCTGTCAGAAAAAAAAGGGAAGTAAGTACTGATATGGGGCGTGCGGAAAGTAGTAAAAGATCAGGTCAATCATTGTTGTTCACTCTGTATATATATATATGAAGAGCAATATATATATCTTCTCGGGTATCTCGCGTCATTTTATTATCTCTGCTGACGTCTCAATGATATTCCATTCGACTTTTTCTTTGAGCTTCTTCGGACCGTGACTGACTCTTTATGGCCCTTTTCCCCAGAGGTGATTGATCGACGCGTTCAATCAAATCGGGTGCGACTTCGTGTATTCTGGCCACTAGGTGTTAGTTCTATGGTGTCCATCGTCGCTGTAGTTACTAATCCATTTAATGCCGTTGATGCGTCTTCTCCTTTATCATTTTATTAGTGACAGATTGTCTTGTCGCTTGCTCGTGTTGTTTTGTGAGCACTGTTCTCCAGAATGTCGGGAGACATTGCGAATCATACTTCGATAGCTTCCCTTGTAATTCTGTCAATTAAGTTTCACTTTTTGCAAGCATTTTGACGATGTCAAAATCAGTTTTATTCCATGTGTCGTATCACATGCTTTGCCAGGGATGATATAACCGTTCTCGGTTTCACTGCAATTCTATGTTCCTCTATCTGAGCACTAATTTTTTTGCTAGTTTGGCGGATGGTACGACAGCTGGCATGTCTTGCATTTTATTTCATATACGCTTTGATTTTCCTAGTGGTATTGTTTATTTAGACGTAGGTAGAATTTCGGCCATTTTTCGATCCGTGTTGAATACGCTGTCAATATCGTGTGTTCTCGTTATGTGACTTATTTTATCCGTTGTTCCTCTAATATTAATCGGGTTAGAGTGCTCGTCCTTTTGTTTCTGGTATTTCAACGGCTTGCTTGCTTTGCAGGCTTCTGTTGATCATTTTGCTACTATAATCGTTCGTTGTTTTTCAATGTTTTTATTAGATGCGGTTTGTGCTCTTCATCAGTAAATCAGTGTGACCCCGTAAGTAGAATTTTTGTATCCGTATAGAGTTGTGTTGGGTGGTGGTGCGATAGTGCGTTAAGATAAGATATCTCTTCGCATGTGTCGGTTTGTGTTAGACCGTGAAACCTATTGTTCCATCTTCTTTCTTCTTAATGAGCACGTCTAAGAATGCCAGTTCATTTTGTTGTTCTTGCTATATATATACATATTACATATATAACAACATAAATATAGAAAAATTTATTTTCTTACCAACTAAAATTTAATTTTGCGCGATTAATTTAATTTCATCTAAATCGAACGCAGTGTATACATAAAAATACACATATGAAACTGCACTGAAACTGATGACAGTTTCAATGCAGTAGTTGAGCCTTGAAGATGTCCCATACAAATGGGTACGAAACGTCGGCAGATATACAAGCGGTTCCAGCCCGGAAGCCCAGAAGCAGATAGCATGAAAATACAATCTTTTAAACATTTTCTTGATTAAGACGAGTTTATTTATTAGCGCTACATACAACGCACTTTTTTTAATTGAATATATGGATATTTACATTATGTTCAGACCTTAAAAAACTCACGGCATATATATACAGTCTGTCACAGAAAAAACCGAATTTTTTAAAAATATAAACAAAAGCTTACTGTTTACTTAAAAACAACGTTTTGCACGGTCAATTAACATGTCGAATGAATTTTTAAGTTTATCTTTAGAGATATCTTTCAAGATCGATGTCGATGCCTTTTTAATGGCAAATCCGGCGCCAGAAGACGCTTCATAACACTAAGATAATGTACAACATTGACTGTTTGACTAGTTGATACAAACTCTTTGGGTGTGGGTGTGTGCCTTTCGAATCATAAAAACAAATCAACATTGTCTTCACTTTTGACTTCTCCAAACGGCTTTTTTTTCGGTCTTTCTTCACTTGAATGCTTACATTCAGAGCTTTGACGCTTGATCTCTGGATCATATCGAAAACACCACGTCTCATCGCTAGTTACAACAGAATAACTGAAGTTTTCGTCTTTTTTGAGTCTTTAATTAAGTCTGTACAATGTCGAATTAAGTTAGCACGAATCTTTCTCAGTCCCAAATGCTGTTTCAAAATACAATGAATTGAATCTTTGGAAATATTTAATTCCATTCCCACGTATCGCAATGAGGATTTCAGCTCATTTCTGATAAACTCACACACAAATTTATGTCCGTACGACCCCCTTTAAATCGTTTATACCACCATATACTTGTTTCATCAAATTAAACGTTTCAGAAAACAATTTACCGAGTTTAAAACAGAACTTGATATGTACTCTTTGTACAAAATTTAGTTTTCGAACAATGCCAAATACACAGAGTTACTTTATGCGCGATTTCTCTGCTTCTAATGATGCAAATGTCATGATATTTTGGCATAACATTGGTGAAAGATCTACCTTACCGATGCATATTTTTTTAATAGATGGCGCCAGTAAGAATTACAATTTTAAAAAAAGTTCGATTTTTTCTGAGACGGACTCTATATATGTATATATGTATGTATGTATATATATGTGTGTCTGTCTATTTGTGTGTGTGTGTCTGTCTATTTGTGTGTGTGTGTGTGTCTATTTGTGTGTGTGTGTGTGTCTATTTGTGTGTGTGTGTCTGTCTATTTGTGTGTGTGTGTCTGTCTATTTGTTTGTGTGTGTGTGTCTATTTGTGTGTGTGTGTCTGTCTATTTGTGTGTGTGTGTCTGTCTATTTGTGTGTGTGTGTCTGTCTATTT
>JAVIWB010002512.1:0-318123 GCA_031893035.1 Dermolepida albohirtum
ACTCTCTTCGATGAGCAATTAAGGGAAAAATTTCACAGCATCGCGTTTCAAGTTCAGTGACTGTTATAATTCACTGACATGAACCCGAACTCAGAAGTTAACTAAGAAATATTTTCAATTGTCTAGTAGGAAACATTTCCTATATTTTGTGTGTTCATCATCTCTGTTGTGTAAAGCTGGTTAAACATGTTTTGATCTTTAAGTGGTATTTCCTCCTTTTTGAGACGTGTAAACTACTCTTAGAGTTGCGTTTTACTTAAAAAATAAATCCCTCTCTAAGTATTACATACTATTATCTCACCTATAGTTTTCTTTAAAGGGAAATAACAAAAAGCACAGAACGTGTTTGTAAGCATAAAAATGAAACAACACGGTTTTACAGTCTTGGAGGTAAGGAGCCTATGTGTACTGGCGCATACGTCGAGATTACTCGTTAGATATGAACTTTTCAGTATTTCCCCATACACATGGAATAGTGATACATCTATGAAAGATTATTTTACGCAAAATTTAATTTTTTTAGCAACCAATTAACTCAGTCAACGCTTTGTATAGTCTATGTCATATTGTTTCTTATCGAATTAATATTCCCAATTTATTACTCGAACACCGACATAAAGGCATCGACAATTATCACTGCGTATAGACAGTAATTTGTCTTGAAGCCAGTGTTACCATATTATATAGGCGTTGATCTTAAAATACACAGTTTGCCTCAGAGAAAACCGAACTTTTTAAAAATAGTAATTCTTAGTGGCGCCATCTATTAAAAAAATATGCGTCGGTAAGGTAGATATTTCACCAATGTTATGTAAAAATATCATGACATTTGCATCAATAGAAGCAGAGAAATTGCACATAAAGTAACAGTGTGTATTTGGCATTGGTCGAAAAATGAATTTTGAACAAAGAGCAAATATCAAATTCTGTTTTAAACTCGGTAAATCGTTTACTGAAACATTTAATTTGATGAAACAAGTATATGGTGATACGTGTTTATCATGTACGACTGTGTATGAGTAATATAAATTATTTAAAGACGGCCCTACGGACATAAATGACGATGAACATGTTGGTGAAAAAAATCTGTGGTTGCAGAAAATAACATGGAACTTATCAGTAATGAGCCGAAATCTTCATTGCGATACGTGGGAATGGAATTAAATATTTCCAAAAATTCAATTCATCGCATTTTGACACAGCATTTGGGACTGAGAAAGATTCGTACGAAATTTGTACCACACAAGCTAACTGAATTCAATATTGTACAGGCTTGATTAAAGACTCAAAAAAGAACGAAAGCTTCAGGTATTCTGTTGTAATTGGCGATGAGACGTGATGTTTTCAATATGATCCAGAGACCAAGCGTCAAAGCTCTGAATGAAAGCATCCAATCGAAGAAAGACCGAAAAAAGGCCGTTTGGATAATTCAAAAGTGAAGACAATGTTGATTTGCTTTTATGATTCGAAAGGCATAGTTCACATAGAGTTTGTACCAACTAGTCAAACAGTCAATGCTGTATATTATGAAGCGCCTTTTGGCGCGTATTCGTCGTGTGCGCCCTCAATATCATGAAAATGGTAGCTGGCGTTTGTTACATGATAATGCATGCATCGCTCGACGCTTATCACTGATTTTCTAACTACAAATGGCATTTTAACAATCAACCATTCACCGCATTCACATGATTTGTCCCCCTGCGACTTCTATCTATTCTACAAACTACATTTGTCGATGAAAGGACAGCGTTATGCCGACGTCGAAGATAAACTTAAAAATTCATTCGACATTTTAATTAACCGTGCAAAACATTGTATTGAAGTCGCAGGCGACTATTTTGAATAAAATAAATGAATTTTACCAAAATAGTAAGCTTTTGTTTTTATTTTAGAAATGTTCCGTTTTCTTTGAGACAGACAGTGTATAGTGAGGGTTGAATTTACCGAAATATTATTTCACTATTTTGGGGGTTTTACTATTTTGAGGACAAAAAACTGAGAAATTATGTGGTCTATTGGTGGATATTTATTTTAAATAAACAAATACACGCTTGGAAATATTGACGAATGACGTAATAGTACATAAATTCCTTTAGAAAGTACTTTTATTACATATTGATATTATTGAGATACAAAAAATGTGTTGTTTGTATTTGTTACTGCTTCTTGATTTGCGTAATGTTTAATTAGATCACTGAAGGTTGATATATAACCCCTTGCCACAATAATTTTCGTTTTCTGTATACATATTTCGACAACTAAGTTGTCATCATCAGCAAATAATTAAACAGTGTCGCACCTGGACAACTACGGTAAAATACCCGTACGAAAACAAATTAAGCACGCGATCCGTACCGCTGAAAGCCAAAACGTACACTAGTTGTTTTCGTACGGGTATTTTTACCGTAGTTGTCCAGGTGCGACACTGTTTAATTATCTGCTGATGATGACAACTTAGTTGTCGAAATACGCATACAGAAAACGAAAATTGTTGTGGCAAGGGGTTATATATCATCCTTCAGTGATCTAGTTAATCAACCACAGGTTCCACTAAAATTACCTTAATGTTTAATATTTTTTGTAAAGAGTTAAATAACAGAATATCTAATTTATTATTTCTTCAGACTATTCAATTATTTCGTTCAACGATGTTAGTGGTTGTTCATTTGAAATAGATTTGTCTTCTGTTTTATTTAATATATGATCTCTCTTTACAGATTTTAAATTAAACTCACTTTCTTTTTATGCTGTTATGTAATATAATGTCTATTCCATTTTTCCACCTAAACAAGCCAAAATTGAAAGTTACATATGTACATACATGCATTTGGTTCAATACGTTGTAAAATATTTATAACACTTTGATCTGTATTGTGTTTCATCATAATTTTAAGTACTAAGTAAGTAATTTTAACATTAATTCAATTAGTGAGGTATCTTTTCGCCATCTTCTTTCGTTATCATAATATTACGTCAGCATTTATACTATGATTTGGTTTTATTATTCCATGCCCTATTGAAATTTGACAAAGCATCCTTCAAACTGTAATTTTGTAAAGAGACATTAACGTTAATATCTTTTACTACTCAACGATACTGTACGTAAATTTTAGACTTACTACTTTGGACACATTCGCCATGGAAGCAAATTTAAAATATATGTTTTATCATCCATGGCGTTCGAGAACTTTTATAATAAGCGAGATAATTGCTAATTTAGCTAATTCTGTTATTGTATTTCCTTCTCTTAAGGATCAACTACTTTAAAATTTTATTTAATTTTAAATATTTTGTTTATGATATTTTAAATTAAAATCTCATAAAATAATTTACTTAATTAAAATGTTTGTGTATTTCCATAAGATAAAAGGATCAATATTAAGAGATAATTGACTGCAATCACTTTGTTTTAACAATTACTTTAAATTAGAAGTTACAATGGCACTATGCACTGAAATGTGTTGAGTATATATGAGTCTCGACGTTGAGCATCCATCTTCATGTCTAGGTACAGTAAAACCTGTCAATAACGGCCACCCAAAAAGCAAAATATTTTGGCCGTTATATAAAGGTGTCCGTAATTGACAGGTTTTTCGTCTCACAAATAAAATACATAATTAATTTTAGGATTTGCTTTCTTTATTTTATTAATTAAAGTAAATAGTATATAAATATAAATATGTGTAAGAACAACTAAAATTTTAATGTATTTACATATTATAGATAATATGACATCTAATAAATTATTTATATGTACATATTATTACAATATATTCATACGAAAAAACACAATTTATTAGGATTTTTTAAAGTATGTTTCAATATTTGTTTGCTTCACATTTTTTAGCTTCGATTTAAAAACTGCAGCTTCACATGTAAGTAAAATTTTAGAAACATCCATATAAATGTCACCATTGTTATTGCACAATAAATAATTTTGTATGTCTCTTAATTTTGCACACACTTCACTCATACTAGATAAACTAGATTTTGGAGTTTCACATTCGTCCAGGTCACTATTATCAGAGTTATGTTCTTCATCATTATTGCACAAATCTTCAACAATTTCTGGAATACTGAAGTTAGGGCTCTCTGTAGGCACATGACGATCAATAGAAGCATATTCATCTAAATCCATCAAAAATTCGTTACGAACTGCAGGATATAGCTGGGCAAGGGGTATTTCGTCTTCTTCATCAAACATTGTGTCCTCCTGGATAACATCAAAGAATCCGGCCTTGGAAAAACATTTTTTAACTGTAGCAGGAGATACCTTTTTCCAAGCAGCTGTAATCCATACAAGTGCATTGGCTAAATTTATGTTTTTTTCAAAAATTTCAAAATCACATTCATTGTCAATAAACGTTAGAAGCTTTTTAATCAAAAAATTTCGGTAAATCAATTTGAAATTCTGAATTATTCCTTGATCCAAGGGCTGACAATACGAAGTGGTGTTTGGCGGCAGGAAGACTTGTTTAACATTTTCTAATGGAACTTTAGAATGTAAAGTGGCATTATCCAAGAAAAGAAGCACTTTTCTATTTTGTTTTTTCATTTTAATGTCAAATTTATTCAGCCATCTTGTCATAATTTCCGTTGTCATCCATGCCTTTTTGTTAGAAACCCATTCTAAGTGTAATTTGTCCACATGACTACCCTTAAAACAGCGAGGATTTTTACTTTCTCCAATTATTAATGGATCTTCCTTCTCACCTTCCATATTTGCACATAGTAAAACAGTCAAACGTTGTTTTGCTGCCTTCTTCCCTGCACAATCCTCACTTTTTAATGCAAATGTCTTATTTGGCATAGCGCGGTAATAAAGACCTGTTTCGTCGGCATTAAACACATCTCGAGGAGAAAAATTTATTAAAATCAACGGTAACTTGGTTTTCCAGTCTTTTATATCGTCCAAATTAACCTCTGCGGAATCCCCACAAATTGATTTAAAAGTTATACTGTGTCGCCGACAGAAACTTTCCAACCATCCATTAGATGCTGCGAAATTTTCCATCTTTAAACTGCTTGCTGTCTCCAGTGGTTTTTGTTTAAGTAGCGGCCCAGATATTGGAATTGCTTTATTTCTGGCTTTGCAAAACCAATTGTAGACGACTTGATCCACTGCCAATCCTTTCGACTTCGGAAATTTTCGTTTTAGCTCCATGTTAACACCTTCCTTGACCATCTTTTTTAATTCACCTTTATTTTTCATAATATCGTTAATTTGTGTTTTTCCAACCCCATATTTTTCGGCCAACTTTCGCGAACTTAACGCATACTTTTCACTTTCCGCGATTATATTTATTTTGTCTTTTAGTGACAAACGTTTTCTTTTTTGCGACATACTTAATTAAGAACCTTTCGAATACGGAGACAACTTTAAACTGAATTGTTTCCTTTAGAATAATAAAGTTTAAATCGAAAAGGGTGAATTACTACCAGGTAATAGGAAACCCCGGGAAACCCCGACAATTTGTATTAGGTATTTCCGTCAATAAAGATATACATGTCATAAATAGTCCGGCCGACATTGGCAGGTAAATTTCTATGAAAATAGGCCGTAAAAGTTTGGGTTATTTGTCCGCGGCTGTTTTACAAAGGTGGCCGTAATTAACGGGTATTTGTGTATGGGAATTTCCTTATAGTCGATTCGGGGAACTTTGTGGTGGCCGCTTTAGTCAGGTGGCCGTTAACACAGGTTTTACTGTATTTCAATGCCCGTTATATTGGGACGTAATTTAAAATTCTGACTGTAAGTTACTTTAGCTTTTAAAATAAAAAAACTCGATTAACCTAGTTCATTACAATCCTTCCTTTTATTTAATAACGTGAATATGGGCATGCTAAAAAAATAAAAGTTCAAAATTGATATACCTCGTTTACACTTTTTTCTTTTCATTTTATGTTCCAATTTCATAAATAATAAATATTCTCAAGATAATTCTCTCCCATTTTCTTTATTTAATATGTACAACCAATCATTTTTGTTTTTTTAGCATTTTCGTTTGTTTTCGCATTTTATCTTATTTTAAAATTTTATACTTTCAATTTTCTAAAAATGATTGTATTCTGAAATAATTTACGAAATGTTCTTAATCACTTAAGGTTGATATATAACCTCTTTCCACATTAATTTTCGTATATAGAATACGAAAATTAATGTGGAAAGAGGTTATATATCAACCTTAAGTGATTAAGTTAATCAACCACAGACTCCATTAAAATTATCTACATAATGTTCGTACTTATTGTTTTGCTTGTATTTCATTTCTCTTGTTTCTGGTTTCTACATAAATTATGTCCTTAAATGATCGAAACTCTCCTTCATTTCTTAAAATTCGTATGTCTTTTTTTTACATAATGTTCATACATATTGTTTTGTTCATATTTCATTTCTCTTGTTTCTGATTTCTACATAAATTATGTCCTTAAATGATCGAAACTCTCCTCCATTTCTTAAAATTTGTATGTCTTGTTTTTCTATATTATCGTCGTCAGTTTTCTTAGTATATTTTTTCATTAATTTCAGTTTCTTTTATAGTACGTCAGCTGGGCATATAATTTTTACATTATCAACTTTTATTTTGCTTTTATTTGCTTCATGCTACTATAGAATCTACCAAAACGATTGAAACTGTATTTTTAGTCTAGTTTTCAAATGAATTGGCAGTATTACAATGACTGCCAGTAGCGTTTTAAACAATTAATTTGTATATTGAATATTCGTACATAAAAAATATCATAATTTATAATAAATGTTGGAAATATCCAGCACTTTGTTGCAAGTCTCGTGCAGAATGACTGAATAATCGAGAAGAGTAGGGGGTCAGTTTTTGCAATTGTTTTAATTATTTTTTATCGTACGAAATAAATAATGGTCTAGAGGTGTTAAATCTAGTGATCTAGAAGATCACAAACCTTGGTTTATAATGCGATCGAGTAATTGTGCAATAAATTCTTGAAAAATAACTATGTATACTATATCCTTCCACGGTAATTGTTGTATGGAAAAATATTGGACCTACAATCATGCATTCTGATATTACCGCACACATACCACTTTTAAGTGGATGCAACTAGTTTTCGATAAAGTTGTGACAGTCCAGTCATCTAACTTATTTAGTTACGGCTGTCAACATATCCTCATAAAAGAAATAGGATTAATCAATGAAAATGATTAAATTTCATTAGCATTTCAGTGATTATTGAAGTGATTATTATTGAAGCTATATTATTATTATGAAGATATAGTTTCGGATAGGAACTTTTTTGGTGTATTTAATGTTCATTTTTAAGCTGCATCGAAGTTATATAGTTTTGTTAAATTTAGATGTCTGTGTCGACATTTTACATAAAGATTTTTTCGAACGTTCGATATTATCATCTCGTATTAACGAAGTAGGTTGGTCTCTTGATTTTGCTTTGCAAATATAATGTTTTTTTTCACAACATAGCTTAATTCGCTGGTTTGTATTGACCAAACGCAATCAATATTTACATTAGGAAACTTAAGTAAATTATGGTATCAAAGTAAAAACATCTTGCTTTGATCAGATTGAAGAACACTATCACTAACGTCTAGCCTAGAGGGTAATAAATTTCGGTATATAAAGTAACAATTATTGCTTGCAAGATGTTAATAATTATATATAAATATATAATTAAGTTCTTTACAATGGGAAATTAATAAAAATTATTATTTTCTGCTATTCCATCATTAATTAAATAGCAGAAAATAATAATTTTCATTAATTTCCCATCGTAAATAACTTAATTATATATTTATATATAATTATTAACTTCGGAATAATCTGACTGCGGATTTTTAAATATATGTTAGATCTGTTTCCATAATGGGATTTATGGCGTGTTAATGGACTCAAAGGTACACTGCCTGGTGGCCTAATCGGTAAGACAGCCGTCTAGAAAACGGAGGTTCGAGTTCTTCTCCGGTGCAGAAATATCACTTGCAAGGTTTAGAAAAAATCAAAGAAGTTATAAAAGAATTTTTAATAATTTACAATGAAATTCTACGAAACCAATGCAAAACAAGCATCAAAATTCGCTTGATATATGTATCTATATGAAGTAGAACTAATTTGATAGTGCAAAATAATTTATAATACAGGGTAGCAAATTGAAGAAACTAAAATTCTTTAAAATGTAATGTACATCACAGTCAATAATTTTGGTACATTCAATTAATGTCCACTGACAGTTTATTCAACTGATCATTATTTTCTTTTCAGTTTTTCAGATGCTAGTGGAACATCTGTTTCATCAAATGTTACTGTGATAAACATAAAAATAAATAAAAGCAATGAATTGTTATATTATATGTATATTTTTATTCAATATTTTTAATTTATAATAGACGTATTCATTTGGCTGATAAAATAAAAACACAAATATATGATATGTTTACAAAAATAATCAGATACAGTTACAAAATTTTAGTTAGCATTATTGCTCTTACGGTTTATTAGCATTGCTGAAACACCTTGAAAACATTCGGACTAATAATCAATAAATAAAACAACAGGTTTGATACGTTAGCAGTAAATTTGACTTCGAAATGGGTTTCAGAATATTTGGCATATTGAGTGTTCCTTCTTTTGTTGTATGTTAAGTGCTGCTTATGATATGCCAAATCTTCAGCAAACCTAAATGGTAGGTCCTTTAAAAATATGCGATGGAGTTTATCCTTTAAAAATTTAGAAAACTCAGAAAAGATTAATATTGCTTTTGATAATTGTCCTAAAATGAAAAAAAATATCGTATATTGAAGAACTAGCGACTTGAAATTAAGATAATACCCAATTTATATTTCCAATACTTTAAAATGGGACAGTACTAGTTTTTAATGAACTTACATCTACAATAACTAATTGCTCAAAAATTAATCCGTGCACAAGTGCCATATTGTTCAGATTCTCTTTTCATCACTGTCTTGTCTAAAATAATGTATGTAATAAATTGAGGTATATAAAGAAATAGAAAATATAATGAATGAGGTTTTGAAAGAATTCTTTGAAAATTTAAAGTAAAATGTAGATGATGTCTTCAAAATTAGTTATGTATGAATTAGTAGTAGTCTGCTTTTATTTAATTTTAAATGTTTGTCCTTAAATTGGATATTTTGTAATCTATTGAATAATAAGGGTTATTACTATTATAAAACAGTATAAACTAATCATGAAAAATCGTTTTATGCTTCTATCTAAAATGAAATTAATTTGACAGTGAAAAATAACAAAAAAACAATTATTTTGGTACATCCGATGATATTAACCTAGACTTTTCCTCATTTTATGCTTCTAATTTGCCTGTAGAGGGCATTTAGGAATGCTATCTCACGATTATTTAATCCTGTTAATCTTCCCTATACATATATTACGCAACAAAAAGTAGTTTTATTCTGTTTTTTCAGCATTTCTGTTCAATAATTTTGAAATTTTTCGCATCAAATATTCTCCTGTTTCAGCATTTTCGCAGCACTGCTTAAGTTTTTGTAAATCCTTAAGTTCATAATCGCCCTAATACTTTCGTGTTCATAGTCTATAATTTTTTTTTCTTTCTATTCAAATCTCGGTAATTTTTAATATTTTTATTTTTAATTTTAAAATTATTTTCTAATAAAACTATATTTTAATAAAAAGGATAAGATTAAAACTTTTTATTAAAAGAACTTATTATGGTCTTTTATTTGTATTAACCTTCAAAAAGCAAACTATCATTGTTCTTTTTCCTTTAGACAACTATCTAATTAAATAATTGAAATTATGAGAATCTTACTATAAACTTTAGGAACCATACATTTGGATCCACTTTAACGACCACATTTTTACAAATTAGTGTAGACTATAATTTGGATTGGGTTTCGCATATCGACGCTGTATGCGCGAGATTAAATTCTGCCTATTTTGCAATATGCAATTTAAATACATAGATCACTGAAGGTTGATACATAACCCATTGCCACAATAATTTTCTTTTTCTGTATATGTATTTCGACAACTAAGTTGTCATCAGCAGATAATTAATCAGTGTAGCACCTGGACAATTACGGTAAAAATACCTGTACGAAAAACAACTTCCGCACGCGATCTGCTGGTGATGACAACTTAGTTGTCGAAATACGTATACAGAAAACGAAAATTATTGTGGCAAGGGATTATATATCAACCTTCAGTGATCTAGTTAATCAACCACAGGCTCCATTAAAATTACATGCAATTTAAAATTTAATAACTTTTTGGATAGAAAGTCTCTTTTAACTGTTTACTATTCCCTCGCCTATTCAGTGTTAAATTACAATATAATTGTATGGGCGTAATCCGTCGAATGGGAGAGAGTCTTTATTATCTAAAAAAGAATACTGCGGGTGATTTTTGATCTTGAACCGATGGTTACTTGCCGTCGAATCTTCCATGATGGGGCATTATTGACATTTACATGTATATATATATATATGTATATATATATATATATATATATAAGTTGCTGCAGTATGTATTTCTCAATAAGAACTTATTTAAAATTGGTAAAGAGTTGCATGATTGTAATACCAGAACGAAGGGCAGCTTGGTTATTGCGGCGCACACGTTCACGGGCTACTAAAGATCCGCTATGTATATGCGTGGTCGTTTATACAACTTTGTTCCGAATACTATAAAGAATGTCAGTAATTACCAAATCTTCAAACAAAAATTAAAGCTTTATTTAATTTTAAAACCTTATTACACGGTAGTAGAATTCTTTTCGGACTATTAATTACCAATGTTTTTTTTTTATAAATTGAAATTTATTTGTATTTTTTATGTTTCACTTTTGACAATTTTTCATTTTTGTAATATTGCCTATATATTATGTTTTTTTATGACGTTTCATACCCATGTAAACGGCTAACGTGATTAATATTGTTATCAACAATTTTCAACATCCAATATTTTATCACTGCTAATACAATTTTTATATTACATGTACATAGATTTTTTTCTATATTTTCTACTTTATTCATAATAAAATTCTTATACTTCAGTAATAATGTATTTCATTAAATAAATATTGCAATTATATATTGTTAATATAGAAAAAATAATTTAAATTAATAATCGTCATTAATCATATCTAAACGTAAATAAAAAAAATATCTTGAATGAACAAACTTTTATTACATCTATGAATTATTTTAATAATTTAAAAATGCATTTACAAATGTAAAGGGCGTTTCAAATTTCGCAGTTTTTTTTTAAGAATAAATAAAACACATAATTTGCATTCACTTTAAAAAACTTTATTGGTAATTGAAGTATCAGTTATGACATTTATATGCGAAAATAATATCTGCCAAATAGCCTCCTCTTGCAACTCCACAGACACGTCCACTCTTTTGTTAAAATTTTCAATGACATTTTGACATAATTGAGGCTCTATCTCACCAATGACACAAATAATTTCATCTTTCAAATCAGGAATTGATTGTGGATTGTTTTTATAAGCCTGACTTTTCATATAACCCCAAAGAAAATAGTCTAACGGTGTCAAATCACATGATCTTAGTGGCCAACTAACATCACCGTTTCTTGAGATTACACGTCCAGGAAATGTTATCTCATTAAATCAATTGATTCGTGTGCAAACTGAGGTGTAGCGCCATCCTGTTGAAACCACATGTCCTCTAGATCAATATTCATTAATTCAGGCCACAAAAATTCGGTTATCATCCGACGATATCGATCACCATTGACAGTTCTTACAGGTGTCTAATCATATGATCTTGGTGGCCAATTAACATCACCGTTTCTTGAGATTGCACGTCCAGTAAATTTTTCTCTCAATAAATCAATTAATTCGTGTGCAAAGTGAGGTGTAGCGTAATTCTGTTGAAACCACAAAAATTCGGTTATCATCCGACGATATCGATCACCATTGACAGTTACAGCTTCACCAGTAGCATTTTCAAAGAAGTAAGGTCCAATTACACCACCTGACCATAATGCACACCAAACAGTAACTCGTTTAGGATGCATAGGTTTCTAAGGAATAATTCGTGAATTTTCCTCGCCCCAGATACGGCAATTTTGTTTATTAACATAGCCTCCAAGTTCAAAATGTGCCTCATCGGAAAACATTATTTTTTGAAAAAATCAGCTGGTTGTTCATTGATGTAATTGACAAATGAACGTTTTAAATAATCTAATGGCTTCAGTTCCTGTGTTATTTGAACCTTATATGCCTTCAGAGATAAATCCTTGTGTAAAATACGCCTAGTTGTTGATCCACTAAGTCCAAGTTGTTGTGAACGTCGTCTAATAGACATTTTAGGTCTTCAGCAACACTTTCACGAACCAAACCAATATTTTCTTGTGAACGACCACTACGACTATATTTTTCACTTTTTTGATCTTCCACGGAGTCGGTCTTTGGAAATTTTTTAATAATTCGACTAATAGTGTTTTCAGATGGACGATTATGTAAATCATAAAATTCACGTAATTTTGTAAAAACTCTTTTCACAGAACGCTGATTTTCATAAAATAATTCAACAATTTGAACGCTTTGTTGTATCGTGTACGAAGCCATTTTTATAAATGTCATGCATCACACTTTTTAAATGCCCACATACATAGACAAATTCAGTGCGCCATCTATATTTTATTTATTCTTAAAAGAAACGGCGCAATTTGAAACACCTTTATATTAAGAAAGATATAGTTTAATATTTTAATATTTAAAAATTGGCTAACTGTAAAGTTTTCATTGTCATCATATTTTTGTTGATATATTTACTGTCAGTATTCAAACATTATATTTGCGTTATAAATCACGAAATTCTTATCGATAATTAAAAATTTGCTGAAATTATCTAATCTCTATACAAATTAAATATCAATTTCATTCAAACACAAAGTATGTAAGTTTTATTGGTGCTACATCAAATTGAATCAACTTATGTGACTTGTTTCCTTTAAAAATATGAAAAGGAGTAATTGTTGCAAATAACGTAAATATTTTAATAAAACAAATAGTAATAGTTATCTTTAATTTCCACTAATTGGTAATCTTTAATAGGAAATTTTCCAAACACTTTTATATTTGAAACATCTAAGACGATTATTATACAGAAGAATAAAAATGGTTTAGAAATTAATTTTATTAAAATTTATATCCCATTATTTTCAATATTGTTCGATTCAGAAATGCAAAACATTTACTTCACTTAAATAAAAATCGATATTCCGTAATTTATATTGTATATGTACTGTTAAATGCAAAAAACGTAGAATACCTTTTTTAAAAGAAAAAAAATTAAGCTTAATCTTTAACAACGCTTGAATATTGTAACAAATATATGTTAAAGTCTTGTCAAATAATAATTTAGAAAAAAGCAGTTATTTATTATATTTATTAATAAAAGCAATAAAAGGAAAATAAATTTAATGAGAAGCCTACTATTTTGCAGATACTTCACTTTTAATTATTACTTCTTGGAATTTTCTCAAATTTATTAAATTACGAAGAATGTACTCGTGTCATAGGGTATTCCATCCATTAATCACTGTTGGCCCCAGTTCGTGTTTTTGCTCATGGCCGCAATTTGTGAAAATACATCTTTTCACAATGTAGTCTCAAACATTTTCGATGGGATTAAGGCCTGGACTTTTCACAAACCAAAGAATCACATTGAAGTGGTGCCTGTCTAATCTGGATAATATTAGATGGGTATTGAGCAAATAATTATCTTTTATATATGATACAATTAGTAAAATAGAAAATGTGTTGAAAATTGTCTTCTAGTCCTTCGCGTACACGGGCAACATCAAATATCATTCATCAATTACGTCCATTAATGATTTCTAGAGTTGGCTCATTCATTTATCGTGCGCATTTAGCTCAATAAATTTATTTTGCAGTATTAGAATACTTATTTATATGCTATGCCTTATGGCAACTGACAGTTATAACTAAATTGAGCGATTTGGTTCATTTCGTAAAGAGTTGCAAATAGAAAACCTAAGTGTGCATTTCGTCACTTTTTATTTGTTCTTTGATTTCCATAAAGAGAGAGAAATTAAATAATTATTTACAAAATTCCTTGCTGATAATTTTAATCTTAACAACGCTTCTTGGTCAAGACGAAAGAAAGACCTTGTACAGTTTTTAACTCTTCTATGAACAAGGAATTATAAACTTCACCGAAAGATGACAAAAATTTATGAAGAAAAGAGGCAACATATAATTGATTGATCATTTTTGTGTTAGTAAGTGAACTATGAAAAACAGAACTAAATTTAATGTTTTGAAAACATTTTTATTCCATTTATTTGATAATTTTTGCAATTTTCTAATTTAACTTTTTAATTGCCGAGATTCACCGAAATATTAATCTAAAATTTTTCGTGTTTCGGGAACAAAAAATATTGCAAAGTATAATATTGCTCCCCTAAATTTTTTGCATCCGCAGTACAATTTATTATGCATTACATAATTTATTATATGATCGTAATAGTTTACTTTTAACTTTGTGGTGAAATACAAAGTATAACTATAAATTTTATTCTTTCGCGTTCGTTTTTAGCCAGTATGAAATAATAAAGAACTTAGTTTATATAAGGTGTAGTAAAAAGAAATCCATTATTTTTCCAATAGATGGCTTTAGTAATCTGTATCTCGCGTTGTATAAGTGCGATCGCGTTCCGCTAGATGGCGTTCGAAAGATAAGATTTCGTACTAAACGAACTTCTCAGACAGTTTTGTGATTACTTGACTTAATATTGTTTGAGCGCGCGTCAAAGATGGACACCAGCAAAGTTAAAATACGCCATATTTTACAGTTTTTCTTCGATAAAGGCGAAAATGCAAGCCAGGCGGCTAAAAATGTGAATAGTGTTTATGGTCCTGATACTGTAACAGTCAATCATGCGCAATTTTGGTTTCGTCGATTCCGTTCCGGTAATCTTGATGTCAAAGATGCACCACGCTCTGGAAGGCCAATTGTCGAAAATATCGATAAAATAATGGAAATCGTCGAGTCCGACCGTCATGTAAGCACTGTTTCGATTGCCCAGGAGCTAAACATTGCACAAAAAACCGTTTGGAACCATTTAAATAAGGTTGGATACAAAAAGAAGCTTGATGTATGGGTGCCACACGAGTTAACGCAAAAGAACCTCATGGACCGAATTTCCATCTGCGAATCACTGCTGAATCGCAACAAAATCGATCCGTTTCTGAAGCGGATGGTTACTGGTGATGAAAAGTGGATCACTTACGACAACGTCAAGCGAAAACGGTCGTGGTTGAATCGTAGTAAGCCGGCGCAAACGGTGGCCAAGCCAGGCTTGACGGTCAGGAAGGTTTTGCTGTGTGTTTGGTGGGATTGGCAAGGAATTATCTACTATGAGCTGCTTCCCTACGGCCAAACTCTTAATTCGGACCTGTACTGTCAACAATTGGACCGTCTGAAGGAAGCAATCGCCCAGAAGCGGCCAGCTTTGGCCAATAGGAGAGGAATTGTGTTCCATCAGGACAACGCCAGGCCACACACATCGATAGTGACTCGCCAGAAGCTCCGGGAGTTTGGTTGGGAGGTTCTTATGCATCCACCTTATAGTCCGGACCTAGCACCAAGTGATTACTACCTGTTCCTGTCTATGGCGAATGATTTTGCTGGTGAAAAATTCGCCTCAAGAGAAGCTTGTGAAAATCAACTGTCCCAGTTTTTTGCCAATAGGGACGAGGGTTTCTATGAGAGAGGCATTATGAAATTACCTTCAAAATGGCAACAAGTTATCGAACAAAACGGTGCATATTTGATTAATGACGTTTCCCTCTATATACAGTACTGCGCAAAAGAAAGAAGCACCTAACAATATTTTCCAAAACTTATTTACTAAAACTTTTTTACTAATAACTATTGGGTTAATTTAATTTATAATACTTAATACATTTTTCCAAGAACGATTCAGTTATTGGTAGAAATATAATCACTGGAAATTTCCAACTTTATAACATCATACTTCCGCGTAGAAGTGAGATCGATCGCCTGATAAGAGGATTAAAGTAATAAATTTTATTGCACCGCAATGCTCTGCAACAAAATTTCAAGGGAGAATTATTTATCTATACGATTTTGTTTTTAATTCAGTGGTAAAAACAATACATAGCGGTTCCATAATAGAATTTATTTAGATTTTTAAAAAACGCGCGTACGAGTGAAATTTTCATTTTAAGAAAAAAGTTGTGAGCTGTAAATTGTTATAGTAGATAGAAAATGCCTTACTAGACAAAAATAAAATAATCGTTTTACACCGAGAGGGTTATAGTCAAGTGAAAATATCAAAGATGCAACAAACAATAAAAAAATGACCGAAACCGGCAGTGTAAGTGATAGATCAAAGAGAGGACGTCCAAAAAAGTTCAGTACAGCTGATGCACATTTTTTTAAAGTTTTTTAAGAAATCGTAAAAAAGTTAGCGCAGAACTAGCTCAAGATTTTGAGCGAACATCTGATACTTCGGTATATGTTTCAACGGTAAGGCAATACTTGCTCAGATCAGGCTTGAGAGGATGCGAGGCCATGAGAAAACCCTTACTTCGATGAGGTAATAGAGGGTAACGATTGAAATATGCCAGAGACCACGAAACTTGGGGATATAATGAGTGGCGACAAGTACTGACTAATCTAAATATCAATTATTTGGAACGAACAGACGTTCGTGAATCGTTATTGGAACCATGTTTACACACTATCATAAAGCATGGAGGAAGCAATATCCAAGTTTGGGGTTGTATTTCGGCAGCAGGTGTGGGTGAAATTGTAAATATAGTAGTTAAATTAGGTGGTGAGAAATACAGAATACTATTAGAAGAATATGCCATACCATCAGAGCAATAATTTCATTCTACAGTAAGATAATGATCTCAAGCATACCTCAAAACTTGTGAAAACTTATTTAACACATTAGGAAGCAAATGGGGTATTGCAAACTATGATATGGCCACCTCAAAGTCCCGACTTAAATATTGTTAAGCATGTGTGGGATTATCCTGACAGAAAAAGGTGTGAAAGGGGGCCAAAGAACAAAAATTAACTGTGGAACAGTGGTATAATATTCCTGAAAATATCGTTAATTCATTCATGGAAAACCTACCAAGAAGAATGCAGGATACCATAAAAAATAAAGGTGGTCATAATATTGGGTCTGGGAAAAAGTTCCTGGCGTTTTTTCAGTAAAATTCAACTGGTCCCCGCATGGCGCGTGGACGAATTCATTTAAACCGAATATGCTCCATTATTATCGACAATGTTTCGCCATTTTTTTGGTAGATCCATGATCCCATCGGTGAAAAACTTCTGTGGTTTCTGGTCGAAAAACTGAATCAAGTAGTTTTCACAGGCTTCTTTTGAAACCAACTTAATTCCATTGAGAGAGTTCTGCAGAGATCGAAACAGATGATAGTCAGAGGGTGCTATATCCGGACTGTAAGGTGGGTGCATCAAAACTTCCCAACCAAACTCTCTCAATTTTTGACGGGTCATCAAAGAAGTGTGTGGTCGGGCGTTGTCATGATGGAAGACAACACCTTTCCTATTAATCAATTCGGGCCGTTTTCTTTCAATCGCCTGGCGTAATCTCTATAGTTGTGCACAGTAGAGTTGAGAATCAATCGTCTGACCAGTTGGAAGTAGCTCGTAGTGGACGATTCCCCTCCAGTCCCACCATACACACAGCATCACTTTTTTTGGCGTCAATGTTGGCTTAGCGAACGCTTGTGACGGCTCACCATCCTTTATCCACGATCTTTTACGCTTCCGATTATCGCACGTAATCCATTTTTCATCTCCGGTTATTAAACGTTTCAGAAACGGCTCGATTTCATTCCGTTTCAGCAGCGCATCGCAGATGTTAATTCGGTCCATCATGTTTTTCACGCTCAACTCATGAGGAACCCATACGTCAAGCTTTTTTTTGTAACCAGCTTTGTGTAAATGGTTCAAAACAGTTTTGTGGTCAATGCCTAGCTCCATGCCAATATCGACACTGCTGATATGCTTATCTTGTTGGACTTTTTCAAGAATTTCATCAGATTTTTCAGTGATTGGACGACCGCAGCGTGACCCATCTTTCACATTGAAATTTCCAGAACGAAAGCGAGCGAACCATTTCCGCGCAACAGATTTCGATAAAGTACCTTCACCGTACACAGCACAAATTTTATCACAAGCCTGCGCAGCGTTCTTCCCCTTATCATAATAATATTGCAGAATATAGCGAAATTTCTCATTATTCTTCTCCATTTTCAAGTGCGAATAACTTTCCAACCACTGCACCGATTACAATGTTTCTACGCTCAAACTAACGTTCGGAAGGTCATCTAAAAAACGAGCCCTCGGTGGTGTCGCTGTGACTTGTTGTTCTTTAGTTATCGGCAACCAATGCCATCTATCGGGAAAAACGCCACGAACTTTTTCCCAGACCCAATATATTGAAAATTTAAGTTGTTTATGTTTAAATATCGATGTGTTAGTTTTTATACATTAAAAAAAATTTCAACTTTTGTAAGATTATTATTTATCCTTTTGTAATAGTTTCTTGTAAAATTCAAGAAGGTGCTTCTTTCTTTTGCACAGTACTGTATATTAACATAAATTAATAAACCTACATGCTTGCACTTGAAATTCATATGTAAATATGGAAGAAAAATGGAAAGAAATACCAAATGTACATTATAGTTCAGTCCGTTCCATACATATGTGCATACACAGCAAAAACACATAAAAAGAAGGTATAATTTTTTTAATTTAAAAATGTTTGTGGTTGTCAATTTACAATACTTAACATGTAAAAATAAGAATGTACTGATTTAATAATTTAATGTGTTTGTAACTACTATTTTCTAAACACGTCCGCCAAATAAAAATATGTATATATATATATAAAATTGATGCATTGCAGGTTAAAAGAAAAACATAAATAACTTGAAAAGGGGAACAAAAACCTGAAACGTCGATAATGTAAACTGTTTTATTATCTTCTATTGGTCAAAAAATCCATACACAAAAGAATAAAATAAAATGACAAACAACTTAAAAAAGAAGAAAATACGTATAGGTTATAAATATTTTGCTTAAAATTTGCTAATTATTTATGGACATATTGTACTTCATTAAATTTTTATGTAATTTCACGATTAATAGATATACACATATGTAAGTGTTTACTCACCCATAAAATAGTAAAAAGCAGACATAATAATATATTAATTAAACTTTGTAATTATAGTTTCAATTTTATAAAAACTATGTTTGTTCTAACTTATTTACAAAATATTATTGTAAAGTTAATCAAAATGTGTGTTTGTCGATCTTCTCATAATCTCAGCACCTTATCAAATAGTTTTACCAGTATTAGTGGTTTTATTTTGTAGCTATTCCCAAAGCCTTTGCCTAGATATTGGGAAATTTTCATATACTCATTTACTCATTTGTCTGCCTCGTCTCACAAAGCTTTATCGAATTCAAGCCAGGCCTTTGAGGCAACGCTTTCGTAATTACATTTAAATATTACTGCAAACACGATTGCGTTTAAAACTTCGCATTTCAGTAGCGTCCTTTCTTTTTAGTATTTAATTGCCTACGGAAATGCTAGAAAA
Organism: Dermolepida albohirtum; assembly: GCA_031893035.1. Lineage (NCBI taxonomy): Eukaryota > Metazoa > Arthropoda > Insecta > Coleoptera > Scarabaeidae > Dermolepida > Dermolepida albohirtum. Next base: position 19,660 of record JAVIWB010002512.1, read on the forward strand.
GCAACTCCGAACTATTATTATCTACATATATAGAATTTCTTTTTGAACCGAATACTTCAAATGTACCAGCTGTACCGAAAAGTCATTACCGTTTTTTTCGTAAGAAAACTACATAATTTTCAAGAAAATAGAAAAATTTATTTATTCAAAGTATTGGCCATTTGATTTTACACATCTTGCCCATCTTTCAGGCAATTTATGGGTGCCATCTCAAAAAAAATGTTTGTTCTTTGAGCAAAACCATTCATCGAACCATTTTCTAATTTCTTCGAAATTGGCGAAGTGCTGATCTGTAAACATGTGTCCCATTGATGCGAAAAGATGATAGTCGGACGGGATAAGGTCTGGAAAGTACGAGAGGTACGATATTACGTCCCATTCAAGTGCTTTCAACGCTTCCTTGACCGGTTTTGCTATATGAGGCGGCGCGTCACCTACCACGCCACTCTGTTATTTTTCGTTTGCCTGTCATTCAATTAATGTGGCACCCATTTACCCATCTTTTGGATTTTTCCCATTGCTCGTAATCGGTCGCTAATCGTATCTTTGGTTACATTTAACGCTTCTGCCAATTGTTTTTGAGTTTAGGTTTGGTCTTCATCCAATAATAGCTCCTGCAGTTTCCCAACTTCAAACTTTTTCGGCCTATCAGAACGTTCTTTGTCTTGCACATCGAAAACACCACTTTCAAATTGTCGAAACCACGCCTCACATGTTTTTATGGTTGGAGCATGCTCCTGGTAGACTCTTCGCTCCTACTCGCCAGAGTATTTTCTTATTCCTCCAACTTTCAGTTTTTACTTTATTTTATAAGCATAATAATGCACCTGGCATAATAATTTTTCTCTATAAACAAGTTTTGTATAAGCATCTCTTAATTGTTCTAACGCTAACTAATGAGAAATGATTATCTTGACTGTAATTTCCTGTGCTGTTTTTTTAATTTTTCGACGGGTGTGATTTTTTGCCATCTTGACCGCTTTTCATTTGATACACTTCTAATATTGGAATCTACAGTTCTATGATATAATTTCAATGACTATTCCATTTCTCTATTACTTTTATCAATAGCGTGGTAAGATACATAACATTACGACATAATATTACGACTTGTTGTAAGTAGATGTTATATTTTCAGCACAATGTTTTAATGAGACGCATTAGAAGTTACACTATTCAACTTATTTAAATTGTATTGATCTAATCTTAATAATTTTAATTATATTGTATAAATAAACCGTTAATGTCTTTGCCAATTTTTCTTTAGAACTAATACCCTCAAAATCTATAGCTACCAAATAAAATATATATCCTTTTTAAGCGAAAACTCACTAAGCAAATTAAGGACGTTTCCTGCTTTTGTTTGTAGTATTTTTTTGTGAATTGTTTAGAAATACTTATTTGGCATAGATAAATTATTTAAGTTAACCATAGAACCTATTCTTCTGTGACTTTTCCATACCTTTTGTAATCTTCATTTCTCTTTGAAATGTCTTGATTTTTTTGCATATATAAATTAGCCTTAATTATGACTCTGTTGGTCTTTATGTAATCTTGGCCCTGTTTCATCAGTTTTTAAACTTTGGACATCAGATCCACTTCCTTTACGGTGTTGATACTCTCTGCTTTATGTATCTTTATCTGTGTAGACGACCTCGGTTCCTGCTTTCCTGGTTTGTTTCTTCCATGGAGGATTCTTGTAGCTTTAGAACTTCTCACAGTTTTTATTCGCGTTAAATGAACTATATACAGTACAATCTCGTTAGTGTGAACACAAAAAATCTCGGCTTGTTCAAACTACGGCATAGGTTCACATTAGCGAGGACGAATTAAAAAGAAATTATTTAAAACATGTTTTTATTATTTATGGGTAGTACATTACATGGCACTACTGGAAAAAATGAAGTTATCCTTGTTTGTACTTTCTTATTAGAAACATTTAATAATATAGCTTTTTCCTGAATATTTTTAAGACTTATAATATGACTAATATCTAATTCGTTGAATTCGGCCCATTTTATTGCAATATTTAGAGCTTCTACAGCAGCAGAGTGGGTTATTTCGCTCCTTTCAGACACTTGAATTTCATCATCGCTTTCTCCCGACAATTCATTCTCATTGCCTTCATTGTCAAATTTATCCATATTCCATTCTTCAATGTCTGCTGCTGTATATGCCACTGGTTCAGGTTCTAGTGCTTGTAACAAAGTGATTGTGTTGCGTATTTCATCAGGTTCTTTGGTCCACTTCTGTTGCAAAATAGACAATGGAAGATCATCTTCTTCATTAAATTCGGTGTTGTTTTTATTTAATATCTTATGCCAACATTTGGCAATTACCGATGGATCTACACGTTCCCACGCAGCTATCAAATTCAAGACAGCATCTTTTAGTGACAGATCTTTAAGCGCAACTGGTATGTTTTCCGTTTTAGAAACTATGGAACTCAATAATCGATTTCTGTAGCCAAGTTTTGTAAGTCTTAATACATTTTGGTCCATAGGTTGAATCAGCGGGGTTACGTTCGGGGGCATAAACATAACAAAAATTTTACCATCATTGCTTCTTAGTTCTTGCGCTGGTGGATGCGAGGGAGCATTGTCAAGAAGAAGGATAGCATTCTCTGGAAGGCTTTGACTACGTAAAAATATTTTAACCTACAACTTTTCAAAATACATCACAGAAATTTAATTTTGCATGCTCACCTCTGGAATAAACTGTTGAAAAAACCAGTTCTTAAAAATTTCTGTTGTCATCCATGCAGTTTTATTATTTCTGTAGACAACTGGATTATTGAAATTTTTGAAGCACCTGGGATTTTTTGATTTTCCAATCACCAGCGGTTTTAATTTATGAGTGCCTGTTGCGTTTATACAACCAAGAAACGTTATTCGCTGTTTTGTCATTTTCAAACCCGGAGCAGTTTTTTCGGAAAATGAAACGTACGTTTTTTCAGGCAAAAGCTTCCAAAATAACCCAGTTTCATCTGCATTATAAATCTGCTGTTCAGTTAAACCAAATTCCGTAATTTTTTGTTTTAATTGTTCTTGGAAAGGATCGACAAGCTCTGGTTGAGATGATAATTTTTCTCCGGTTATTTTCAAAAATCGTATGCCATACCGCATTCTAAATCGTTGAAGCCAGCCATGACTCGCACAGAAGTTTCCACGACCTCCATTAATTTTCTCATGCAAACTTAATGCTTTTTGTTTAAATATGTCTGCAGTAACAGGATGGTTTTTTTCGCGTTGCCTGAGAAACCACTTATACAGAGCACTTTCCATTTTTGAGGTGTTCTTAATGTACATTTTTTACTGGGTTTTAAGGTATTACTGACCACTTTTATAATTTTAGCTTTTTTATTTTTTATTGAACAAATTGTGGACTTCGCTACTCCATATTTTTTGGATAAAGCTGTTACACTCGCGCCTTTTTCGTGTTCTTCTATAATTTTGGCTTTTTCATATAATGATAAACACTTTTTCCTAACCTGAGACATTTTACAATACACTTAGCACAAACAACAGGATTATAGTAATGTTCAGCTCATACTACATGTTGTGAAACAGGGACAAAGCAACCCATATTCACACAATGGGAATCCCGGAAAAATACGGGATTCCCCATTTCATTTCACAGGAAAGTATCACTTACAATATATGATGTTCATATTACTGAATAATATACACTGTTCACGTTACAGGATACCTAATGGAACAATACTGATGTTCATATAACTGCGTTGTTCACATTAACGCAAGTTCATACTATCGGGATTATACTGTATTAGTATTCGAACAGCGGTATGTAGACGAGTGTTATTATCATGAAAAGTCAACAATCACCCTTCGAATAACTTCTGGCTTTCAGGTTTCGTTGGAACACACTCAATTTGAAAGACCCATGCTTTATATCGTTTCACACAGTTATAGAGTGTTTAGAGAATACAGCTTCAGTATGTACAAATGCATGTTCTATATGGTATTATATACTTTAGTACAAATACCCTAATTTATTCAAGTGAATACTAAGCCTTGTAACGACATATATAATGTTATGTACCATTCATGATCAAAATGAAATTTATTATTCCAGTGTATTTATCTTGTTTAAAATTATATGTGTATAATACATACCATATTTTTTAAAACAAACAAAATTTAACTTGTATTGCACAATATTATCCCATAATTGATCCTTGTTTGATGCCTGTTGGCCAATAGTATTTTAAATTTAAAATTAAAAGAATATGTAGTACTAACAAACAACCATCTGTATTTGTAATGAGCGGTCAATTTGTTTGATATAGACAATTGCCATTTTTCCATATTAATCTTGGGCTTGCAAACAACGTGTGCGCAATATACATACTATTAAGAGAATTTTGAAGTATTTAGACAATTGAAATGCTAAGTTATAATTTTACATGTTAGGAGAAATTTTATTAGATTTATCCAATATATGCAGATACATATGTATATTCTCACGGTTATGTCAGTGAGATTTTTACTTTGAGACTGGTGCATTAAGTAATTATCTGCTACACGTATGAAAGCTTGAGTTAATCATTTATAGTCTTTGCAATCCAGTTGAAACTATTGTAAATAAAAATAAAACGATAATAATCAATTAGGAAGTTATAAAAAAATAAAATATGTTGCAGATACTACAAGTATATCGTCGAGCAGCAATCACTCACGTATTTCCACAACACCTGGACCATCATCTGTGTCCAGTTCGGGTTATCCTGCTAGTCCAGCTTTGATTACGCTGGATAGTCCTTCACCGCCGAGATCGCCGAGAGTAATACCCAAACTACAAACAAATTTACCGGCTCCACCTCTTTTCAACGTGGGAATGACCAATGGCAATCCAACTTCTACTCCACAAATGTACACATCTACGACATACCTGGATCTCGATAGTGAAATGAACAGAAATCTGAATTATTATTAATAGCAAATAAGTGTATATATTTATATTTAACAAAAATATTTGTAATCTTAAAAAAAGGAAATATTCTCATTGTTTTTATTTTACTAATATCCAGAAGAATCAGGAGAAAGAATGAAACGTAGCAAATCCGGTAACTCGTTCATTTATTATAAAATCAAAAAAATTCAAAATAAACTATCTAAGTTTACCATTTGTACACTAATACTTAGAAGCAATTACTTCAATTAAAATTTTCCTTTGTATTAAATCTTGTCTACACAAAGTAGTTTCTTTGTATCTATGCAGTTCATTTGAAATTTGTTACTTGATCATTATGAACTGAAAATATGTCTAAATTTGAGAATTTATTTATTCGTTTGTTAGAATTACTTACTAAAGAAGCTTAATATTTTCTGTTGTAGCTTTTAATAATGTGAAGTGAAAATTTCAAATACACTGTGTATATGTATTTATATAATTAGGGTGGAATGTATATATTATATATATGCGTACAACTCTTTTAGATTCATTTCTTTTGTCTTATACAAATTTATGTAATTTCCATGTTATCATATTCATGCAACTGCTGCGTCAGTATAATTTTTGTATATAATATAAATTTCCCATTCCTGTCAGTTATAAATATGAAATTTAAAAAAAATGACATAAGTAAGAAAAATAAATTTAATGTTTAATATTATTAGTTTATAAAAAAGTTTGTATTTTTATGATGTAAGACTAAGTGTATTTTTTGTTTTCATAAAAAGTATTTTTATTTATTTTTAAAGATATAGTTTTTGAACTTAGTTATATTTTCACTATTTGGGTAGCAAAATTAAATAAATTTGTTTTTTCTAAGAAGTGTTTTATTAAGGTATGTAAGTACAGTGCACTCGCGATAATATGAACTAATGAAAACAAGGGCAGTTCAAATTTTTGGGATTGTTCGTATTTACAAACGGCACAAAATTTTAATAAAACCAAGTCATTTACTTACCACCAAAAGTTCTTTCCTGTATAAATGAAAGTTTAATTTAAATAGTTTAAATTTTTGTTTTATTTTAAAACATAAAAGGAACTTTTTCATTAAGTTTGTTTGCAGCAAACAAAAATATACTTATTTCTATACATATTCATATACATAAATGCTAGAAATATAAAGCTAATGTTCAAAAAAGTCGGTTATCTTCTTTTGCCGTTTCTTTTGATCGAGAACTTTTAAAACTGCCTTCTCACGTAAGTCTCTTAAAACATTTAAAACTCAGCTCAATCCAACGCCTTATTGAAAATATCGACAGCCTCCCCGGCTTTAATCGTCCTCTTTGGTTCCTCCACACAATCATCTTCATCGGATATGGCTTCTACTTCATTATCTTAATATTCAATAGCATCCTCATTCCATTCTTTAACGTTCGAGGCCGTATATTCAAACTATGAAAAAATATAGAATAACACACAATTTTTAGTACATTTCAGAGAATACAAACCTCGGGTAGTAAGGCGCATAAAACATTGGCGGCGCTTTCTTCCAATTCACGTAAATTCATTTGCAAATTTTCTCTGACAACACTTAGAGGAATTTTATCTTCGGGATCATCTTGATTCACTACCATATTTAAAATATTGTTCCAGCATTTGGATAACACAGCTGAATCCACTCTTCTCCAAGCTGATTCCAAAATAATGATAGCTTCCTTTAATGTAGTCTACTTCATAGTTTCTATCAAACCACCCCCTTTAGCAGCAATGGAAGCCAAAAGGCTATTTCTGTAATACAGCTTTGTGATCCTTATAGCATTTTGGTCCATGGGCTGGATGAATGGGGTCACGTTCGGTGGCATAAACATCACAAAAATAGAGCCGTTTTCAGATTTTAATTCGTCCTCAGGTGGGTGAGATGGGGCATTATCTATTAAGAGAATAGCTTTCACTGGAAGCCCTTTTTTGGTTAAAAATTGTTCCACCTGAATTATGTAAAAAATATTTTAAAATGAATAGGTATGTGTCGATTAATGTCAATATAAAAACTTTTACCTCTGGAACAAATGAGCGATGAAACCAGTCTTTAAAAATGTTACCAGTCATCCACGCTGATTTAGAATGACGACGGGTTTTTTTTGATTTTCCGACAACAAGCAGTTTGAGCTGACGAGATCTCGTAGGATTTGCTCAGTACAGGAAAGTAACTCTTTGTTTTTCAGTGTTTGTACCTGGGGCTGATTTTTCCTGAGACGACACGTATGTTTTTGTTGATAAAATTTTCCAAAATAAACCCGATTCATCGGCGTTATAAAGTTGATCATTACTTAATCCAAGCTCTTCAATCTTCGATCTAAGTGCCAGTTTAAATGGTTCACCAACTGGGGTTGAGAAGAAAGTTTCTTTCCAGAAATTTGGAGCAATCTTAGGCCAAATCTCTTTTTGAAATTCTGCAGTCATCCGTCACTCGCGTTGAAGTCAGAGTTATTTTCCTTAATATTATAATGAAGCTCCTTGGCCTTTTCTTTCAATATTAGTCCACTGTTGGGGAATTTCTTATCCCTCATACGCATAAACCATTTATACAATGATTTTTCCATTTTTGGGTACTCCGACGGTCGCATAGTTTTTCTTTTTCCAGGTCCGATGAATGTATTGTTGACACATTTTGAAATTGCATTTTTATTCCAGATACTGTGGACTTTGTCATTTCATATTTCTTCGCTAAATTAGTAACACTTACACCTTTGTAAATTCTCCAAAATTTCATAGTTTTCCTTTAAAGTTAGAAATTTATGTTTTTTTTATATGCATATTTTACAAATTATTCACTTTTATTTTAACACTTAAAAACCAAACAAGCGTTTGCGTCTGCGTACATGTAAAAACTAACTAAAAAGTGCACTTGTTTGTTTGACCATTGACATTTGGCATTCAAATGTTAATAACTCGGGGTTTCTCCTAATTTTTATACATATTATGTAACTGAAATCCGTTTCAAAATAAAAAAAATAAATGTTCATATTTTAAAGCTTTTGTACAAAGTTCATATTTTGGAGTAGACAATGGCAGAGAAAAAGTGTTCATATTTTGGGGTGTTCATTTATTAGGGTATTAATATTATCGCGAGTGCACTGTATTGCGAATATATTTTAGATTTTTTGTATATAAATTTGTTCGACAATAGGTATATTAATTATGCCATAAATATGAATTTAAAAGAATAATTATATGAAAATAATAAAACGACACTTTAAATAAAATTTACTAAGGATAATACTTCGTTTAATATCGAAATTATATATTGCAAAGTGAAATACATTTATAGTGTGGATAGCACTTACAGAATAAAATTATTTTTAATTTTATTTTAGAAGACTATGAATAATTTTTAAACTGAATTTAACGTCTTTTATGTATACATTTGAATTTACAGGGTAATCCATGTATTTGCAGTAACTGATGGTGAGTTTTGTAAAATGGATTATCTTTATATTTTTGAATTCTAATTGATCATTTGACTTTAACGACCTACAATACTGATGGTTTAAATAATAAAGATAATGATTTGTAGGTGATTTAATAAGAACGCAAAAGTCGGTAAAATAAAGACTTAAAATATAAAATATTCTTCTATAGAGTCCCTTGTTTGTTTAGCATATTAAATGTTCTTTATGGCGATCTATCTGGCACCTCTTCATCCAATTCATCTATCATAAAAATTTTGTTTCTTACAATTAGAGCATAGTGAGGTGTGCACTGTCTTGTTGAACCAAATATTTCCTTCCGGTGGTCAATAAAAATTGGTCCAATTATATGGTTGTCGATGATACCTGCCCAAACCATTACCTTTCGAGGATATCGGGTATGTGTTTCATGCATCCTATATTGATTAATACCCTATTCAGCGCGAAAATTAATTTATCAGAAAAGAATATCAATTTTTATTCATCTTGTCCATTATTTCTTCGCAGAACTGCAATCTACGATCTGCATTGTCTTTTTGTTAGTTCCCTGGATATACGTCGTTTTGTAAGAATACATTTTTTTCAACATGGATACAAAACAGTTCTATGACAAACATTATTTTCTCGGCTAATTTGACGTGAACTTAAAAATTGAATTATCTTCAACATCTATCTCTATATCATTCTTTACAAATTAAGGTTACTTTTTAGTGCTTTAACAAATCCAAGATTTCTTAATTGTTCCTGAATTTTGGACATAGTTTTTTGTGTTATATTTCAGTTTCTTGCGATATATTCAGCAACTAAGGATGATTCTGATTAAAAAGGCTGACAATTTCCAGTTTCCGTTAAATATCACATTGCTAATTAATCGCAAACTTATTTTTCAAAAGATAATTTATGTTATCGACATCGATATGTATTTATGTATTATGTATCTTGCAATATACCCAAATAGACATCTTTTGTCATTATTTATGCAAAACAACCCCAAAAATCACATTTCCACCACCATGCTTCACTGTCTTAACCACGCATTCATCTAACATTCTCTCTCCGACACAACGACGAACAAAAATACGGCGTTTATTTCCAAAAATTACAAATTTGGATTCATCTGTCCATCTGTCATTGTTTCCATTCTTCAACAGTCCAGTACCTGTGTGTTTTCGACCAGGCCAATCTTTTTTGTTTATGTTGTGCAGACAAACGTGGTTTTTTACTGCTACTCGACCTCTAAGTCCAGTTTCAGCTAAACGGCGTTTGGTTGTTGTTACGCTAACCGTGGCTTCGTGATGTACGTTATATTGTGCTGCTATTTCCGGGGCTGTAAGGCGATGATTGCGCAAGGTCATTAATTTCAGATATTCATCTTTTTTAGTAGTTATCCTCGGCCGTCCACTCCATTTTCGGTCCCCGAGTTGGTCAGTTTCGACTATTCTCTTTATAGTTTGACGAACACAATACTCGGCAACTTTTAGTTTTCGGGCGATTGCTCTATTAGAAAGCTTTGTTTCGTGCAAAGCAATAATTCTTGCCCTTTGTTCAAGAGTTAGTTGCTTTCTCCTTGCCATGTTTTAAACACAATTGAAAAAAATACGCTCACTTGATAGCACTTGCTGACACTTCATTAGCAACGTGAATACTGAGTATTTATTGTGTAATAGACATAAAATATACCCTTACAAGCGCACAAATAACAGGTAAAGACTGGCTATTACGTCCACGTAATAAACCATGCAATAAACAATTCCGAGTAAGGGATAATCTCCATGACACCCCCATTATATCTCTTACCTGAATATTATTTCTTGAAATAGAAAATAAGGCGTTCATTCGTTTATACAAAATACTTCGGTTAAATAACGTGCAAATATGTAAAATGATTTTAGTTTTGATAAAATTTCAATATATTAATTTAAATATTTTATTTTCTTCTGCAATTAATATCTGTAGTGCGATTTAACTTGTGGACGGTAGTGTATATATATATATATATATATATATATATATATATATATATATATATATATATATATATATATATATACATATATAATATGTATTACTATATTATATATATAACGTACACACGCTCACACACATGTATACAAATACTATACGAAAAGAAAACGAATCGCCCAGTAAAAGTATATATTTTTAAACCAAATTTTGTACAAATATGTACTGTGTTGAAAATAATAATCAGTTTTAAATTTTGTTGTAGAATGTGAGATTTACTAATTATTAAAGAATTTATGATTTGGTGTGAAATTAGCATAGGAAATAGGACTCTATCAGTACTTCTTCGAGAGTATTTAAATACTTAAAGGTACATCTATGAGGTTCTGGACTAATAATTCTATTACAGCAATACTTATTCTCATGTGACAGTTGTTACATTACGATTCCTGCAAGAAGCCAACATCAATATTCTCAATTGGTCTGCCCAGTCACCAGATCTATTGACCACAGAACATGTCTGGATTATAGAGGACCAGGGATTGTATGCTTTCTAGTCCTCCAAAAAACGTACAACTACAAAATATAGGTAATAGTTTAACGTAATATTGTATATACAAAGGGTACTAGGGAAGCTTTGCAATACAGCTTTGTTTATTTAATTTTTCCAAAGTAATTTCCTCTACACTCAATACATCTCTCCATCCTTCGAAACCAGTTCTGCCAAGTTTCACTAGGGAGTAAAGCGCACTCGTTGTCCCAAGTCCGCAGAAGGTCCTCATCACTGGAAAACCGCCTGCCTTTTAGTTTCATTTTCACATGCGGGAACAGTGCAAAGTCGCAGGGAGCAAGATCTGTCCTGTAGGGAAGGTGCTCGAGAAGTTTCAATCCTGTCGTGGTCAAATATTCGGTGCAGGCTTCGGCTGGAGCATTATCGTGATGGAGGAACCAGGTGTCCATTCTTGACTTTGACCGAATGTTCTTCATAGATCCAATGACTTTAGGCAGGTACCGTTCAGTATACCACTTAGCTGTGACTGTCTTCTGTGTGTCCAAAACGACGCGTTCCACAATTCCATTCGATTTGAAAAATACAGCTATCACTTTCTTCTTTACAGATCGGGATTTTCTGACAACTACGGGTGTGTCCTCATCATCAAAGACGCAAACTTTGTTTAGAGCTTTGGTCGGCACATCGTAATAGTACGGACAAGTCTCGTCACCTGTCACGATGTTGTTCACATACCGAGATTATCCCTTATTAAACTTTTTTAGCTTCTCCCGGCACCAAGTCACACGTCGTGTCATCTGCTCTTCAGTCAGTCGATGCGGCACCCAGAGAGAACAAAGTTTCTTCACTTGCAAATGATCATCCAGAATCGAACGAATTGCTGGTACATTTAGGCCTGAAGTTGGTGGGTTACTCGCCTGTCCTCGCCAAGCATTTTCCTCACAGTAGTAACATTTTCCACTGTAACTGACGTCCGTGGTCTTCCCGGCCTCTCAGCATCCTCCACAGTTAAATTTTCCCTTTGGAATTCTCTATACCACCTGAATATCGTTGTGCGATGTGGACAAACATCACGTAGTGCAAGAGTCATTTCTTCGAAGCACTAGTCTATGTTTAAACTACGCACGAAATTATAACGCGAAATTACCCTTATTTCATTTCGTGACCACGATGCCATTGCAAGCACTTTACACTCTCACTGCTAATGAATAACTGAGCCCATCGACATGGCGCGGCGGCTAGTATGCATGTATGAACATGTCTCAACATGCAGCAACAAGCAGCTTCCCACGATTCATTGTTGCGTCATATTGCAAAACTTTCCTAGTACTCTTTGTATCGTAGTTTCTCATAATTTAAAAATTTTTGATTTAGATAGTTATAAAATTATTTACTTTTATTTAATTTATTTTTCTAACTCCCATATTCGCACAACTCGACTAGTGTATTAATGTGCTATATTTATGGCACCTAAACCCTGACACAAGTCATGAAATAGAGGAAGAAGAAGAAGATGAGGAAAGAATATGGAATACAGAACAGATATGTAATGAATTTATTGAAGACGAGGTAGAAGAAGTAGTAAAGAGGTTGAAGAGAGGTAAAGCCGCTGGGTATGATGATATAACTCCAGAAATGCTGAAAAACATGGGTGCTAAAGGAATACAAGTCATGACTATGCTGCTGAATGAAATATTTAGAAAACACCAAATACCAAAACAATGGGAAATGGGAGTATTGCTGCCAGTACACAAGAAGGGGGAAAATAGAGAGTGCTCGAATTATAGAGGCATCACATTATTGAGTAATGTGTTAAAAGTGTACGAAAGGTTGCTAGAAAAAAGGCTGAAAATAATAGTAGAACCACAACTGGAGGAAGCACAAAGTGCCTTCCGTAAAGGGAGAGGAATCCAAGATCATATTTACACACTGAGGCAACTTACTGAGAAAAATCGAAAAAATCTGTACGTTGCTTTCCTGGACATAAGCAAAGCTTTTGATAGTGTGCCGAGAGTGTTAGTTTGGAGTAGCCTAAAGAGGAGGGGAGTCAATCAGGTTCTAATAAAGGCCATAAAGAGCGTCTACAAACATACTAGGAATTATGTTAGAACCGGAAACTTGTGCTCCAGCCACTTTGTAACTCATGAAGGTTTAAGACAGGGAGGTGTGTTGAGCCCCTTTTTGTTCATAGTGCTGATGGACGACATATTTAAAGAAGTTAAGGAAAGGGTCAAGACCCTAAATGTTGGCTACAGAAAGCTGGAAATGATAAAAATCTCTGAAAGTGTTTTTGCAGATGATGTGGCCATTTATGCAGAAAGTCAGCAAGATCTACAAGCAAACATAGATCTGTGGAAGGCAGCACTCGAAGCCAGAAATCTGAAGGTGAACGCGGGTAAGTCTAAAGTGATGATTGTAGGGAAGAATCAAAGTAATATAGAAATAGGAATAGGAAACGAGCTTATAAAACAGGTAGTCACATACAAGTACCTGGGAGTCAGTATACACAAGGATGGGAGAAGCGAAGTCGAAATAAATAGAAGGATCGATAGTGCACTTAAACTGTATTACGCTCTAAGCCATACATTTATACATAAGAGGGAGGTATCAAGGAAAACCAAGTTAATAGTGTATAAGACTATGTTTAGACCGGTGTTGGCGTTTGGAAGTGAAAGTTGGGTACTAACGACCGATATTAAGAGAAGACTACAAGCTGTAGAGATGAAGTATTTAAGAGGAGTATTGGGAGTTACACGTAGAGACAAAATACGAAATGAAATGATTAGGGCAGAGCTGAAAATTGAACCCTTGGAAAAAACTATAGCCAGGAACCAATTAAGGTGGTTTGGACACCTAATACGTATGCCAGATGAACAACAAGTGAAGGCGGTGTGGCAAGCAAAACCTTTCCGGAAAAGAAGTAGAGGAAGACCTAGAAGATCGTGGGATAGCGCAGTTACGGATACCCTGGCAGAACGCGGGCTAAATTGGCAAGCTGCACAAAGGACAGCGAGGAACAAACGAGAATGGACTAAATTTGTATATAATTTGTAGGATTAGTAGTTAGTGGTTGTTTTACGCCTTAACACCTTACGGTAATACTAGGGCTTTGATTATATATATATATATATATATATATATATATATATATATATATATATTTATGGCACTTTACTACCTCTTAAACACCTTGTACTTCTTCTAAGCACGCACTGCTGATCGAACCCTCGCAGTGCCAACTTTAATCATGATTCTGCAAAAATTTCTATTTTATTTTTTATTGGTTCAAATACCTGCTTTAACGTTATTGAGTTTCTGTTAACTATGAAAATATTCGAGTTTTGTCTTTTTTATGATATTGGTAAATTTAGGAATAAAGCTTTTGATGTATGGAAAGGAATGGGAAGTACAAGTAAGTACATTGTATGCCATTTTGCACCGACACTGTAATATAAGTTGTGGAAAGATTGGTATGTTACAGAGTAATCTGTCCGTAACAGAAGGTTCACTGCTTTATATGAGAATATCTGAATCTTTTGAGACTACTTCCTTTCAGTAATGGATGGAAAACTTTCTACTCCTTTTATCAAATCCAAAGTAACATTAATTTTGTTTTCTCTAGTATGGTAAGAGCTATGATGTTTACTTATATTGAACTTCTGAGGTCATAGGTTTAGTATACCAATCGATAATTAAAGTATTGCTTAAATTGGATCTTATGATCAAAGTGTCGAGGTAGTATCTTAATTCAGTTTCAAATTCGTTAGTAAATTGTATATGAGTGTTTAATGATCCGCAGATGTCCATGACTTTCCGCTCGCTCCCATGAGAAATCGCCGTCATAATGTCATTGACGAATTTCCTTATGAAAGAATCATCGAATAAGGTATTGCAGTATCGCAGCATCAAAAACTTTATTCACGACATACTGCTCTACAGTAAAAGGCAAACTACTATCAACGGAAATATCAAATATTTATTTTCAAAATTTCTTTTATCCTGCTAGTCGGTCGATTATTTCTAAGTAATATATAAAAGCACCGAATTTATAAATTCTAAAAGCTGAATCACTGTTGTAGTAATCTAGCGTAATCTTGTTCTTCAAAAGTGATCTGGTCAAATTTATATTAAATCCAAATGTTACAAAAAGTGAAATTAAACTGCCAAATACAAATCATCTTTCATCATTTTATATTTTATATTAATATGAAATTTAATGAGAAGTGAATTAACAATTTCTGTAATTTCAGTATATTCAATTTAATAAGTACAAAATATTCAATAAAAATTGATAAATTTAAGTTGACACCATGTATTGCTAACCACCATGAAATTTTCAAATTTTAAATTTACTACTTAATAATTATTTATATAGAAAAGGTCATAAAAGGGGCAAAGTAGAAAAAAAATATAATAAAGAACTTGTATCGCTGGAAGAGCTAGAGAGGTGCGATTATGAATTTAATTGTAGTCGCATTCGTTCCCCGTCTGTTCCTGCTGGTTAGTCATAAGACAATTATCGCATTCGGCCGTTAAGGCACGAACAAGCGAAGCGAGGAGTGCCGTAAAACTGGCTTCGTGTGGTAAGATTTGTCTCATGATATTCGTTTTTTAATATACTATTATAAAAGATTTGATATACTAGTTTTTATTTGTAAAATAAGTCTTCATATGCGTTTGCTATCCACTATGAAGTTAACCAGGTGTACCGAAAAATCATTACCGGTTTTTCTAACAGATGTCGCTAGGGTTAAGTATGCAATGTTATGATTTGACACATACATATGTCATTTTATTCTATTGACATCAAGCTTCGAAGTCATACATGTTATATTTTGCGAAAGCAACACTGTCATAGGTTTATAAGTCTTTGAAAATGTAGAGTTTCTTGCCCGAAAAAGTACATTTGCGGCACGCATTACTTTTCTTATTTAATCAAAAGAAAAAAGGCCCCGACAGTCATCGTTTGCTGGTATAAGCTTACGGTTATTCTTTAACCATAGAAACATGTGAGGCGTGGTTTTGATAATTCAAAAGGGGTGATTTCGATGTGCAAGACAAAGAACGTTCTGAGAGACTGAAAAAGTTTGAAGATGCACCTCAAACTCAAAACAATTGGCAGAAGCGTTAAATGTAGCCTAAGAAACGATTAGCGACCGATTACGAGCAATGGGAAAAATCCAAAAATAGGGAAAATGGATGCCACATCAATTAAATGACAGGCAAATGAAAAATCGAAAAATCGTCTGTGAAATGCTGCTTCAAACTTAAGATCGAAAGTCATTTCTGCATCGAATAGTAACGGGCGATGAAAAATGGATTTATTTTGAAAACTCGAAACCCTAAAAATCATGGTTATCACATGGCGAAGCCGGTGGTGAAACGGTTAATACTGATCGCTACCGACAACAAATAATTATCAATTTGATCCATGCATTAATTGAAAAACGTCCAGAATGAGCCCGAAGATACGCTAAAGTGATGTTATAATACAATATGATAACTTGCCGTCTCATGTAGCAAAATCAGTCAGTCTCCAGACTTTGCCCCGTCCGACTATCACATTTTTGTATCAGTGGGACACGCGCTTGCAGAGCAGCACTTCATCAATTTCGTAGAAGTTAGAAAATGGTCCGATGAATGGTTTTGCTCAAACAACAACAGTTTTTTCGGGATGGCATTTATAAATTGCCTGAAAGATGCTCAAGATGTGTGGAATCAAATACTTTGAGTAAATAAATTTTTCCATATTCTTGAAAATTGTCTAGTTTTTTACGAAGAAGCCGGTAATGACTTTCCAGTATACCTGGTATATGCATCAATATCAACGTTAAAGAGAGTAGTGGCATTTAAAATAATATTCTGAAGTTAAATTATCTAATTTTATAGAATAGTTTTTTCATATAAATGCTTATTAAGTTAAAATATACTTAATAGGTAGGTGTAGACCTTTTAACAAAACCACGAGCTAAAGATTTTATGTTTATATAGATAATTATTTGTATTTCATATAACGCCTAGTGACATTTCATTTAACTCGTAGTTTTAGTTTTGATAATCCTTACACAATTTAGTTCCCAATAGCTAATAAGCTAATTTTGAAAATTTTTAGGAAATGCCAAATTTATTAAGTAAGACCACCTCTTCTTAAAGAAATCAAACAGTTATATAAATTTCAAGTGAGTAAAGTTGGTGACCTTACTTCAACAATATGTACAGTACCCCTTTCTCTCGCTCTTTCTGTGTTTGTGTATGTGTCTAGTTCTATATGTATATTTAATTTGCTCGAGGCCGTTAGCGACATTTTCTGTATCAGTAAATTAACGAAGTAGATTAGATTCCATTTATAGGATCAAATTACAAATACTGTAGTCGCCAGGAAAGATGGCGAGTGGTGGAGTTACGCTATAGTAATTCTTAGAAACGTACATGCCCTTTTGTGTGGTATCTTGATACTTTTTGTTAAACCTATTGCAAGACCTTCTAATGCTGCACGAACCTACTTCCACCGCTCGCTAACTCTCCTGGTTTGTACTGTACGTAATCTGATTCAATGGTCAGACCACACAATAAACGCGTACGAGGGAGCGTTTTTATATTTGCGGAATGAGCGGGTTGTAGAGGGGTGAGTAGGCGCATTGGGGGCGTGGCCTGTGCAGCGACTTATGATTAGTATAAATACGAAGTTTCATTGTTATTAGACAGTTAGTCTTTGAGCTATCGTCAACCAAGTAACATAATCAGGAGTGAAAAGTGAAATATGGAAAAAATCGAATATCGTGCCGTTATAAAGTTCCTTACCAGGCAAGGAAAATCAGTCGCGACCATAATGAATGAGATGTCATTGGTTTACGGCGACTCTTGTCCAGGAAAAACCATGGTGTACAAGTGGCATAGTTTATTTAAACAAGGAAGGGAATCCCTTGAAGACGACCCGAGGCCGGGCAGGAGCATTGAGGTGATCACGCCAGCACTTATCCAAAAAGTTGAACAAATTGTACTCGAAGATGCTCGACTAAAGAAGAAACAACTCGCAGAAATGGTTGGAGTATCCGATACAACAATTTTTAAAATCCTACACGATCATCTCGGCATGACTAAGGTCAGCGCAAGATGGGTGCCGAGAATGCTCACGCCGCCGCAAAAACAACAGCGCGTAGAGTGTTCGCGTGCATTTTTGGACCCCTGTAATGAAGACAAGGATGGTGTATTGAGTGGAATTGTTACTGGAGACGAAACTTGGGTTCATCATTATGAACCTGAGTCCAAACAAGACTCCATGCAGTGGCATAAAAAGGGCACAGCACCTCCCAAGAAATTTAAAGTGTCACAATCAGCTGGGAAACTCATGGCAACGGTATTTTGGGACCCTGAAGGAATATTGTTGATTGATTATAAAGATAAAGGTGTTTCTATAGCCGGAGAATATTACGCTTCAATATTAGAGCGACTAAAAGAAGCCATTAAAGAGAAAAGACGGGGAAAATTGACAAAAGGTGTTCTGCTTTTGCACGACAACGCGCCCGTCCACAAGAACCGCGTTGCGTTAGCTGCCCTGCATAAGGTGGGCTTCGAAATTGTGAATCACCCACCCTACAGCCCAGACCTGGCCCCGAGTGATTATTACCTGTTTCCGAAAATGAAAAAAAAAGCGGGGTAAAAAATTTACTGCCGATGATGAAGTCAAGGAGGCAGTTTCGGCGTATTTTGCAGATAAAGAGAAATCATTTTTTTATGAAGGTATAAATAAATTAATTGAAAGATGTGAAAAATGTATCCGTCTTGCAGGTGAATATATTGAAAAAGAAAAATAATTTGGTTTTTTTATTTCCACCCCTTGTCCCCCATTCCGCGAATATAAAAACGCTCCCTCGTATCAATACAAGCGTTCTGAAGTGACACTTCTAACACATCTAACTAATGACTATTACAAAACCTAGAACCAATTGATCTACGACCAACGACCCTAAAAGGAAACAGTACAATAACTTGATTTATGTTCCTAGAAAATATAAAATCTAGCGGCAATAGCCAATTTGCATCTACTTACTGTAATTAGCAAATGCTATTTATCACAATTACAATTTTTTAAAATATAATTTCTATGTAAGTGTTTTCCATTTACAGATTAAATTCATCAATGTTGACACATACTACATAAGTAGGGATTTATATTATTGATTATCAAGAGATCTGATATCTGTCAGTAAGTTGTCAAAAATTATTGCGTTCTTGTGACGTTTGAGTTTTTCCGAAATTGTTTAAGTTTTTAGGAACTAAATTAAAGGTAAATAACCTTTTACTAATTTTATATGATTTTTAATTACTTTCAATTACCGATCATATAAATACACCAATTCTCTTATTTATGTTTTAATAAATTTTCGAGATTTGGTAACGATAAATACAGTATCTTGTAGTTTTTAGAGAAATTAGTTTCTGTAAGCTAATACTTCATGTTCTTCCAGATGTTAGTGTCGGCAGCTACAGAATTAAAATTTCATTTTTTCCCAAAAACATATCGCAATCAAGTCTACACACCTTCAAATAATTCAAGAATTACCTGTCTTTCTTGGTCAAAAGATAATTCTTATTTAGTCTATCAGTGCGAGAACTATAAGCCGGAGATTATATCTTTAAGAGATCCTAACACTACTAAGCTCGTTCATACTGTCACTGCTATCAACGATGTATCGGCATTGGTTTTTCAAAGAACAACAAGAAAATGTATAGGAATTGGAACACAAAATGGTCATGTGGTAATGTATGACACAAAATCCAAGACTATTAACAAATTATTTGAAAGTTTGCCCTCGGCTGTTAGATATATGGACTTTAATTCGGTCGATGAATTTTTAGCCGTTGCTTGTGTAAGTGGAAATGCTGTTCTATATGATGTAGAATATTCACATATGTGTGGAAATTATGTAATTTCGGATAGTGTTGAACCAACAGCTTTAAGGTTTCATCCAAATTTACCAAATGTCTTAGCTGCTGCGAGTGAGGATGGCGCTGTAATGTTATGGGATACTATAACAGCAAATAAAACTTTTTATGCAAAAACTCATACTTCTCCAATTAGTGGAATAGCGTTTGGTAAACAAAATAATGATATTCTAGTATCAGTGGGTGAAGATAACAAGTTTTGCATTCACGACTTACATGCGAGAAGCTGTATTTTTAGAAGTAGCACTCAACATGCGTTAAGTGCCGTAGATGTTAGCTTAGATGGTGGTACCATTGCAATTGGTTCACAAGAGGGATTAATTTATATATATGACATAAGAAATTTTCTTCAACCGATTACAAGCTGGAGAGCGCACACTTCAAAAATTAATAAACTATTATTCCAAAATACAGCTAAAGATACTAGTTGTCATATTTTAGATGTATCTGTTTCTGATGGTATTTCAAAAAAAGGAAATGACAATATGCGAGTGAAAGTTTTATGTTACGATGACAAAGGTATATCTAGTGATGCATCTTCAAAATTGAGTATATCTAGTAAAAAATCTCTAGATAAAGGAGTTGAGCAAAAAGAAAATACACCATTAAAAAGCCTTAAAAAGAATATCGTATCTAATATTGAAGATGATGCTAAGGAGCTTAGTACACATTTAAAAATGCATATGCAAAATTTGGAAGGCTTTATTCAGAACGAATTTCACAAAATGGATATGCAGATGAATGATAAGTGGGAACTTCTAAATTTAGCTTCCGTTAATCTAGCGAAGGATAACGATGAAGCTAGTTTAACTCAGTCTCTTGGGAGATCAAGCAATGAACCATTAATTTTAGAATAAATCGAAATTTTGTTTTCTTCGTGAAGTGTTTTAAATTTGTGTAGTGTTGAACTATGGCCTTTTTTACTTCTTTGAATATGTATCTAGATAATAAACCAAATGTTTATTAGTGTAATTACGTCTTGTAAATAACTTAGTTAATATAATCTTTCATCGAATCTAGATTATTGACAGAGCGGCTAAATATTTGCTAAACTTTTGCATTTATCTGTGCTTTCTTTTTATGTTTTAACAAAGAGTTGTTATATATTAATTAAATAGCATCTATAACATAATGAAAACTGATTCATCTTTTTTGGCTTTTGCAATACCTTCAGTCGTTAAAGGATTTATACTGAAGTTAAGAAACTTATTGAAAGGATATTATGTAATCGAAGTGTTCTTGAACTCAAGGTCATATAAAAGCAAACCAAACAATCAATACAGGTTTAAACTAAAATACGAACTGAATTCATGACGTAATGTTTGAGTTCTCACTTACTGTCATAGAACGAGTCACTGATCATTTGACAAACGTGGTTTTTAAGTTTCAAATGGTTGCTATGCGAACGCTGTAGGTGGATTGGTCGCATAGCGTCTCTCAGTTGTTTGTTTATACGCGGATGGTAAGTTTATAACAAAAAACTTTCTAAATTCTCAAATTTGCGAAAACAAATTCAGTTGTTACGATGCAACGCGCTTTTCGAAGGCGATTCAACATTTTTGTTACTGGTGAATATGAATGAAGTCGTTATGATGCAACGTGCTTTTCGAAGATGAGTCGACATTTTTGCTACTGGTTAATATGAATGTGCCGTCAGTCTACAAGCAGATTTCTGTGTTACTTAAATTGGGAGGAAGGTCATTCATTATCTAATAGCATTTCTCTTGTGTATTTTCATCGCAAGTGTCACATATATATTTAACAACCGACCTTTCACATGTACATGTTGCTTAAGAAGTGGGAACTTTTAAATGTAACCTTATTTTTCAAGTGTCACAGTATCTAGCAGTTGTCAATGTTTCGAAAACCAACGACGCTCAATTAACAATTTTTAAGTTTGACAACAATTCTTTACGTGATTTTTCACATTGCATATTTTCAGCAATTATTTTCCCTACATAAAGTTGAATTGTTCGGCTTTCGAATTTTTTTGTTTGGTTTATGAAATAATTTTACATTTTTTTGATATTGCCTGCAAGCTTATTCGATCGACTTATATAATCTGTATTCTTGGTTTCCTTATATGAATTGTTTGAGAGAGATATTATTTCTTTTTGTCTCTATACAATTTACAACAGGTTTTTGTTTTTCACAGAATTCCTGCTAGCTTCTAATGGGATATTCAACTGGTCTTCATCTATGGATATCAATAGACCGAAAAAGTTTGATATCCATAGATCGAGACCAGTTGAATATGGAATATTTTATAGACAAATACTGCGGATTGCGAATTCAACAAGTAAATAACATATTGCCAATGGAAATAAAAATTCTGTATGTTTTCTGTTGTTAACGGTCTTGTAATTATATTATTGTCTCCTTCAGATTCAGTCAATGAAGCTAATGCTATTACCATCGTTTATGGTAGGTAATCAGAGATACCCAAATTAAAAGTACTAATAATGCACTTACTCACGTGAAAAGTTATGACAATATTGTCAACACATCTATTGCCATAATTTTTTGACCATTTGAAAAAGGTGTCGATTGTTTAAATTTTGGATGTAAATTGTACTTAAAATACGTCTACATCAAAATCTCTCACCAGTCTGATTTTATCTTGCTATTTATTGCTTATGTAATTTACTGCAGTTCTTATTTTCTCACGAAATATACCCACATCACTAGAAGGTGCCCTGCACACAATTATTATGATCAAATTTCATGTATTTATTTCTGCAGTATATATTTTAATGTGCGATTCAACAAAGGCCGTCAAACTAATTTTCCAGTATAATCTATGTAACTCCTCAAGAGTTACATCCATCCCCCAGATGAGGTATTCAATTGGCACATTGTATTGACTACATTAAAATTTTGGAAGCATATATTTTGTTATTTGTTAAAAAGTGCTCAGTAATTCCAAGTATCTCAATTTTATTTGATTTTAAGTAATTATCCATTATGACGATTTCATTTTGTTCGAAGATTGGATATTTAAATTGAATATTGATATCTCTGAATAATTATTCCCTATTTTATTTCTTGTATTTCTCTACTCTCTACTACATTTTCCGTTAAATATTCGAAAAAACTTAATATAGGGTTTTCCAATAGGGACTTGACAACTTTTAATTCAATTTGTGAACCCACCCTTTTACTAATCATCGAACTGTCACTGTCAATTTATTCAGTAAACTTAACATTTTCATCATGGTAAAGTACACGAACGAACAACGTCTGCAAATTATAAAAATTTACTAGAGAAATTCGGAGTCGGTGACCGCTACTTTAAGAGCGTTAACTCCGATTTCGGTCGTAATTCTCGCCCTAGTAGACAGGCAGTAACAAGTTTAGTGCAAAAATTTGAGTCTAAATATTCGTTGTGTGATGCTGCCGTGCCAGTGAGATAAAGGGTTGGTCGAAGTGTCGAAAATATCGCTGCCGTTGAAACGTCCGTAGCAAATGATCCAAATCAGTCAATTCCACGGCGTTCTCAAGAGTTGGGCATCGCCCAGACCACTTTATGACGAATTTTGCGTAAGGATCTTGGTTTACACCCATAAAAGATCAAGCTGACTCAAGAATTGAAGCCGATGGACAATTGGAAGCGACGTACGTTCTCCGATTGGGCTCTGGAAAAGATGCGCCAAGATGATCAATTTCATCGCAAAATCATTTTCAGTGACGAAGCTCATTTTTGGCTCAATGGGTTCGTCAATAAGCAAAATATGCGTTATTGGTCGGGTGAAAATCCACATGTGCTTCATGAAACACCACTTCATCCACAAAAATAACTATTTGGTGCGGTTTGTATGCCGGCGGCGTCATAGGGCCATATTTTTTCGTCGACGATAATGATCGTCACGTTACTGTGAATGATCCTTATCGCGCGATGATTACCGATTATTTTTGGCCCAAATTGGAAGATATGGACTTGGCCAACATGTGGTTTCAGCAGGACGGTGCCACAAGCCACACAGCACACGTTACAATCGATTTATTGAAGAGTCAGTTTGCTGAGCGTGTTATCTCAAGAAATGGACCAGTCGATTGGCCGCCTCGTTCGTGCGATTTAACGTCTCTAGACTTTTTTCTTTGGGGCTACGTCAAGTCATTGGTCTATGCCAACAAGCCGACAACGTTGGAAGAGCTCAGAGCCAACATTGAACGCGAAATAGCAGCCGTTTCGGCCGAATTGTGTGGCCGAGTCATCGAAAATTATGTCCAACGAATCGACCGCTGCAAACGTGCCCGCGGTGGCCATATGAACGAAATCGAGTTCCATTCATAAATGTTTTGATTGTACTTCAACCCGATAATAAAGTTTTTGAAATATCTCAAATGGTCTGCATTTTATTTTGAAAAAAAGTTGTCAAGTCCTTATTGGAAAACCCTTTATTTACGTTCGTTGGCAAATTTTCTGAATTAAATATGTCGTCTTCATTAATATTTTCTGGAAATTCCATTTTACATGTCTTTCTTTCTTATTTTATTTATTGGCTTTGTAGGCCACTGAATAATTACTTAACTACGTTGTTGAACTAAAATGTAACGTACTACGAACACAGGTGAAGTGTATCCCACTTCACCTCTTGGAACCTATTCACATAAGCTTAAAACAGAAAAACAAGAATTCGGCCACCGGTAAGAACATATGTAGATTGATCCATAGAGTAAATAATAATTAATTCATACTAGTCAAACTTTAATCTTCATTTTTCTTATCGTTGCTAACTTTAGAAATTTTAGTGCATAGTAGAAAAAAATTTAGAATACACGAAGAACGAAGAAACATAACTGCATGTTTTTTATTTATTTATACATATTTTACATGTAGTATAAATTTACACTTCGAAATGTTATATTATATAACAATATAACTAACGTTTGTAGACGTAAATATCTTTATTTATTTTTAGAGTTCGTTATCTACTATTTTTTTGTTTTTGTTAAGTTGAAAATTTTATTTTGATATATCTGCTTTTACTTGTTTTTTTTTACATTATTTAAGTTATTATTATTTCTAGAATATTTGCAGGTAGTAACGTCTGTCAACACATTTTAAATTTCTATTTGCTTCTAACATTTACTCTGTGAGTATTAATATTTTTTAAGTTTACAGATAAAGGTGTTTCAAATTACGCGTTTTTTCTAAGAATAAATAAAATATAGTTGGCGCACTGAATTTGTCTGGGTATGTGGGCATTTAAAAAGTGTGATGTATGACATTTATAAAAATAGCTTCATACACGGTACAACAACGCGTTCCAATTGTTGAATTATTTTATGAAAAACAGCGTTCTGTGAAAAGACTTTTTAGAAAATTACGTGAATTTTATGGTTTACATAATCGTCCATCTGAAAGCACTATTGGTCGAATTATTAAAAAATTTTAAGAGACCGGTTCTGTGGAAGATCAAAAAAGAGAAAAATACAGTCGTAGTGGTCGTTCACAAGAAAATATTGGTTTGGTTCGTGAAAGTGTTGCTGAAGATCCTGAAATGTCCATTAGACGACATTCACAACAACTTGGGCTTAGAGGATCAACAACATGGTGTATTTTACACAAGGATTTAGCTCTGAAGGCATATAAGATTCAAATAACACAGGAACTGAAGCCATTAAATCATTTAAAACGTCGTTCATTTGTTTTCCGATGAGGCAAATTTTGAACTTGGTCGCTATGTTAATAAACAAAATTGGGGTGAGGAAAATCCACGAATTATTCATGAGAAACCTATGAATCCTAAACGAGTTATTGTTTGGTGTGCATTATGGTCAAGTGGTGTAATTGGACCTTACTTCTTTGAAAATACTGCTGCACACGAATCAATTGATTTATTGAGAGAAAAATTTCCTGGGCGTGTAAACTCAAGAAACGATGATGTTAGTTGGTCACCAAGATCATGTGTTTTGACACCACTAGACTATTTTTTTGGGGTTATGTGAAAAGTCAGGTTTATGAAAACAATGTACAATTAATTCCTGCTTTGAAAGCTGAAATTATTCGTGTCATTGGTGGGATAGAGCCTCAATTATGTCAAAATGTCATTGAAAATTTTAACAAAAGAGTGGACGTCTGTGGAGCTGCAAGAGGAGGCCATTTGGCAGATATTATTTTTCGCTGGTGAAGCTGTAACTGTCATTGGTGATCGATATCGTCGGATAATAATCAATTTTTGTGGAATTAATTAAAGAATATTGATCTATAGGATATGTGGCTTCAACAGGATGGCGCCACACCTCAGTTTGCACACAAATCAATTGATTTATTGAGAGAAAAATTTCCGGGGCGTGTAAACTCAAGAAACGGTGATGTTAATTGGTCACCAAGATCATGTGATTTGACACCGGTAGACTATTTTTTGGGGTTATATGAAAAGTCAGGTTTATGAAAACAATGTACAATCAATTCCTGCTTTGAAAGATGAAATTATTCGTGTCATTGGTGAGATAGAGCCTCAATTATGTCAAAATGTCATTGAAAATTTTAACAAAAGAGTGGACGTCTGTGGAGCTGCAAGAGGAGGCCATTCGGCAGATGTTATTTTTCGCATATAAATGTCATAACTAATACTTCAATTACCAATAAAAAGTTTTTGAAAGTGAATGCAAATTATGTGTTTTATTTATTCTTTAAAAAAACCGCGAAATTTGAAACAGCCTTTATTTTCTCACAAAATGATATACATTTTCGAAAATTGAAAAAATTAGTGAATATAGGGATATTTTTTTTATTAAACCGACTATATATACGTATTCACTAGCCTTAGCGTACATTAAATTTTGTCTGTAGTTAAGAAAAATTTAAACATGTTATTTTTATGTTTAATAATTATGGATCCGGTAGAATAATAATTGTTTTAAAATTTACATAAACTTGTCTACGGAAGCATAAAACGTAGTTGTATTTCTGTCGATTACTTCTCCTTTATAATAAAAGCAAAAATGGCGTTACACTTTTTGTCAGGTCATTTACATTGTTAGCTCATACATTATTATCATTTTTGGTTGTACCCGTAATAAAAAAAAGTTTTAGCATAGATTTTATTGTATTATCGCGATGATTCTAACTTCGAATATCTCTCCACGCGACGTATGCGCGTAAAGAATGGAAAACCAAAAAAGTAAACATAAAAAAGCAGGTGCGGCGCATAGAAAGACGTAAACAAAAATGTAATGAAAAGATTATATATTAAAAGAAAAAAAACGAAACTAAATTCTAATTGCCATAATATTTGTATGTAGGTACCACACAGCACGGGAAAAAAGCATAACCTGAATATTAAAACGAATTGATGAAAACCTATCGCTTTTGTAATCGTTTCTATCATAAGTTATTAATCTGAAATTTGATTGCAAGAAAATCTTTTAAATTAGCCTCTGCAAAATTGTGTTTAAATCGATCAGCACATATCCATTTTCCCTATATATTAACCAAAGCGACATCCTCTCCGCCTTTTCCTGTTATTCTAAATGATTTATATTATTTTTTTTACATTGTTTGCAATATATAAGAAATATGTATATAGTATATATACATATATAGTTTTTCGTTGTATCAATTTTTTAGATTTTTTTATTGTGCTAAGCTTTCGATTTCCTTATCACTGTGTACAGATTTCTCTCGTTATCGTTTACATGTTTGATACGGGTGTTAAATAAGTGATATATATATATATATATATATATATATATATATATATTTTGGATGTTCCATGTCATGATTACCACAGCTTAAGGATGTGTTAGTGAGATAATTTGTAGTTAAAAATGTCTAATAAACATATGGCCCAAGTTATTGTAACAAGCGTTTGTAGTATTAGGTAATCCTATTAATGCATGCATTACGTGCCGCTACCAAAAAAATCTGATCACCCAGTTGCTGTATACATAGTGTAGTTCTTCTTAGAATTGAAGAGGTAGCTCTGTTAACAGCATCTGAATCAGCACGAATAGTTTCTGTGGCATTCACAGTTCTAGCAATAAGTTGTTCTCTATTATCAAGTTGTTCTGCATATACCAAATTTTTCAGTCTTCCCCAAAAATAATCTACGGGATTTAAGTCTGGTGATCTTGGCGGCCAAGTAAGCCAAGTGCGTAAGAAAATTTGTTACTTGCTTACTAAGGTGCGGAGGGGAGGTGCGCCATCGTGCTGTATCCATATTCGTCATCTGACATTAAGAGCAACATCATCCAGTAATGTCGTAAAGTTTCTTTCCCAAGAAACGTAAATAACTGCCGTGAGACGTTTTTCGATTATAATCGGACCAATGAGACGGTCGTTAATAATACCACACCAAACATTCACCGGTTGATGCCGTTTCTGGTCTTCATCACTAAACAATATTTTCCAACAAAGCCTTCGACTTCTCAATAGGTCTCAGGTTTTAAAGCTTGTACTGGTAAGATATGATACGGGTATAAACCGAAATTATGTCAAGTTCTCCATGGTCTCATGCGGTCTACGTTAAGTCTGTTTACTATTTTCCGGATACTAGTAGAAGGTTGAGCGTCAACTATATTAAGTATTGTTTCTGCTCAAACAAGAACTTGTTGTTGAGGGCTTTCAGTAACTGCAGGAATCTTGCTTGTTTCTCTTAAATATCGACAGATATGGCTAAAAACAGTTTTACAGTGTAACATGAAAATTTAAACATTCTAAATTAACTTATTGACGTTTACTACTACATTGGATAATAACTGATGAATCACAACTACTCCGATTTTTTAATAACAACAAAATCAACAGCGGTACGTAATACCCGCATCTACTAATACAGGTATTACGTACCCTACTGCGTTATCTAAAACTTCGAATGCTTAAGAAAAGGAAAGAACTAAATAAAATAACTTGACAAAAGGAAAGAAGCCTCCGAATCGTCATTAATATGAGCTAAGTGTTTTATAATCCCTAAAGGTCAAAAAACCAAACATAAGAGAATGAAATTGGTTAGAATAAAACGACAAACATACACGTATTTAAAAAGAAAAGAATGCGTCATAAACGTTGATATTTATGTTTGTATGAATAAGTAAATATGCTATTTTTAATTTGCTGCTATAACAATGCTATTAAAGCCTTAGCGCACTGATTTATTCTGGTACAGTTTAGTTTTTCGAAAGCGCTCAATTGAAATTTTATTACTTATCAAATGTAAATTTTTAAATTCTATAAACTGCTTTTCATAATTGACGCGAGATTTAATTACATATTTACGGCATTTTCAACAATTTCTCTAATATCAGATGGAAGAAAAAATTCAATAGAAAATTGACAAATTCAAATTATAAATTGAGAAATATCTCTGGGTATTGTATTGTACTGTATCGCGACAATTCTCAAATTATAAATTTACTATCATTTAAATAAAAAAGATCATAACAGGTAAATTATGAAAGATAACACAAAAAATGTGTGTTATAATAAATTCATCGCATTTGCTCTCCTCGTTTCATATTTAATATACTATATTTTTTCTACTATTTGAGTCTAAAAACATTTCTACGTCAGATATGGGTATTTTAATAACTTCTATAAATTCTCAGGTGTTTAATACATTAGTATTTAGTATTAACAATATTGAATCCAACTAGAAGATTTCGCTTCTTGTGCCAAACTTAATCAATAGATTAGAAGAGAATATAAAGAAATTCTGTAAAAATATGGCGAATCCAGGCCAAAGATTCTTGTCTGTCTTTAATAAATAATCGTGCACTAATATATAGGACGCAGAAATAAGAGAACCAAATGCAGCCACTAGACCCAGGAAAAGAATAAATGTTACCGTGAATGTTCTACATTTACCACCAGTCATGTAATTATCTTTTAGAGCACTTAGAGGTATCATTTGTACGACTACCATTGCTAATGTACTAAATACTCCTGGCACATGATAGACTTTGTTTCTTTTTATAACATATGGATGAACTGCATTTAGGTCAATCATTAACCACCAACCACTGAAAAATAATATTCCTCCAACTATAACTACTGCACAGTTAATCTTCATCCGGGGTGCATTTGCAAAACGTTCTACAAAACCACAATGAAATGTCGTGACTTTATACATTTTAGAAGACGAATACGTCGGAATGACATAAAATATAGTGTCAAATTGTGTAACTATTAAACAACATAAGAACACAAAATTTGTCAATGAATACATCGCTAAGGAAACATTACACCAAATTCATTTTGATGCAATGAGAAACATTGGAGTTAAACTGAACTATATGTAATTTACAGCATTGTAACGGCAGAAAAATTTTATTAGTTTGCACAACAACTTCCTAAAGATGAAATATGAGTTACTTAGATTATACACATATTCGATAATGTCATAATGAAATGTTAAAAATACTAGAATTGAAAGTAATAACTACTTATTATTTTTAAATCAGATATTGATTAGTATTCTGGACTGTAGTATTGACGTTTCAGCCTCAGATCAGCTCTGGCTAAATACATTGTACACACAACATTCCCCACACGTTCTCTCTCGATAAAAAAGACTACACCATTTTCTTCTTAACAAAATTTGCATATAGACACTAGTGTGTTTTCATCTACAAAGAGTCAGGGTCGAAGCATTTTCCAAGCCGAAATGTTCTCTCTGAAACCTGAACCTCCTTACACCTTCTGAATGCGGTCATATAATGCAAAAAATTATCTTCTAAAGCATGAACATCCAAACATTGATCAATATTTAATTCATGGACAAAATTATCCTCTACTCCGCTTCTGACGAAGATGATATCATCAGTGTAAACAACACACCACATGGTGAGTTGTTTACACCGTCATATTTCAGGAGCAAAGTAACAGAGAGAAATAATAATAGTATAATTGACAGTCTTATATATTTTTGTGCAAGGGTTTTAGTATTTTATTTAACAACGAACGAAATAAATTTCTAAATATTAAATATATTTCATATGCCATAATTTCTTTAAGTTAAAAAAATCAATTAATAGTTTGCATCTGTTACTTTATTCTTTAATTATCATTTCATTTACTTTCTTATTGACAATTATAAATAGAGTTGCCCATTTTTCCCGGAATGCAG
This sequence comes from Dermolepida albohirtum, assembly GCA_031893035.1. Classification (NCBI taxonomy): domain Eukaryota; kingdom Metazoa; phylum Arthropoda; class Insecta; order Coleoptera; family Scarabaeidae; genus Dermolepida; species Dermolepida albohirtum. The sequence continues at coordinate 50,532 of JAVIWB010002512.1, forward strand.
GGATATATTGCAGAGACAACCGTCCAACGCAATTAGCAACAGTGAGACTAGTTAGGCCGGAGCTGTAGGACTATATAGCTGCATAATTTCCAGATCGAAAACTATTGCGCAGTAAATATTATTAAAGCATCGTCATGACTCATAATGCAGGGATATATTACATTGTGAGGCAGTTGCTGGAACTCAATAACAAACGCGAACGATAGTCTGACTCGATGTATTCAATGCAGGCGAATATATTACGCAGCGTGGTAATGCCGAAAAACAACATGGTAGAAAGCCCAATGGCTGACAAAGTAAACAAGTTTATCGAGAAGTATCCTGAATTAAAATATAATCCTGCTTAAATATTGTGTACAGAATTCAAAAAAGATTTAATGTGCTGGGATCAATGGGACTGCAGAAAACATGTAAATACGAAATAAAAGAACGGATGTGCCATCACATGCTGAATTTAAGTTAGATCTAACGATCAAACTTAAATTCAGCATGTATAAAATGCACGTCAGTGCATATTACTTACTTACAGTTCACCATTTAATTTACTCTATCAAGAATCATTTCAACAATTATGAAATAAATATGCTAATCTCAAATTACCAAGTAGACGAACGTGGCAGAGACTTATACCAACTGTGCACGAACAAATTAAAAGCAAATAAAATCTAAAATATAAAATTGCAAATAAAAAACTGTAATTATGCGTGAATGAGACAAATTAACGTTATAGTGTGCAAACTGGACCTTCTTGAATTGTCACCTCCATTGTTATTGGGATGTAAAAACTAAAACTATGTAACGGAGAAGCAATTATGACACTGGTACAAGATAGATTAGCACAATTGTCCAAACTGAAAGTTCTTTTCAACAAAGCAACTAGTAATGTTTGTTAATAATGTAGCCAGTTCAATGCTCTGTGCAGGCCGTGCTCTTACAAAACAAATCACTAATTTTTTGCATATTACGTTCAAGATTCATGCGTTTCATCTCGTAGCAGAAACTATTCATAAATTTTATCTAAAGGTAGATACATTAAAGGCGGTGTTCCGCAAGTCCCCCAAACGTACTCGAGAATTTCACAGATAGTGTCCCCGTATCCCTGAAAACCACAGCCAATTCTTATACGTTAAGGAATCTGCTACAGTAAACAAATTATTATTATTAATATTTTCAAGAAAGAAAAATCCGTTGTTTCACACTTTAGTCCTAGAGAAACTAAAGCTATCAAGAAAATCAGGCTAAATTTCAGGAAAGAGATTTGAGAAAATTAAAAGAGATTTACAAACTATTCAATAAAATTACTCGGGACTAATTACTACAAATAGTGAACGATGTTGAACATTGTTATGCGTCACTAGAAACGCGAAAAATATGGTGTTGTGAAAGTTAAACAGTGTGTTGAACAAAAATTCAGATTTTAGCACTTTGAGACAGATATGTGATGGTGCGTGTACAGACCCGTCAAATAATTTCAATTATGCCAACATTAGATCATAAGATGTCGAATGGCCATTTTCTGCATATAACAATATATTTTAATCGCGGAGGAGACGCCTCACTCAAACAAATATCGAAACATACCTGATGCTGTAGCTATTTCTCCGAACTATAACTTCAACAATTGTAACAGTTATCGATCTGCGAAATGTGCATTCACATATTCTCACTGTTGCTATTCGCATCGAGCGGCTGTCCCTATAACACATCTCTGCATTCTGGATAAAGTAGACGACTCTAGTCATAAGTCTAAGACCACTCGAGGTGAATTGTTTTGACCAATTCAATAAGCTTAGACCAAATTTATTGTATTGTATTAACACCTGAACTCTATGTATATCTTCCTATTATTTCACTATATAGAATACATGACGGTGGATATTTCTTGAAAACTTACACTTTCTTATTATTTGAGTGTATTTTTTTCCTACACCGATTGTATTATTGCCGTATTTAAACTAAAGTCACTTCTCAAAATCAGAAGGCATTATAGCATCTCAGTTAAAGTTATTGAAGACTCCTGTGCAACAAACCATTAAGAATACAGGCAGTTGCAAATCTTGCAGTCGTTCAAGCAGACCTAAAAAGCCGAATAAGAGCGAAGATATCATAGTTACCAGCAAGTGAAATTGACGTTTACGGTGCTAGAGATACGCAAAAAAAAATTTAAAGAAACTCGCATAAAACCCATTTATTTAACAATAGTAAAACGGGGCATTTAAGGTTGATATACACCCACATTAATTTTCATACGAAACAAATTCCGTACACGGTCTGTACCGTCGAAAGCCAAAACGCACACTGTGTATTCGTTTCACAGGATTTTAAAAGAAATTGTATTCTAGTCTTAAACTATCCTAAAAGAAAAGTACCTGCATGTCTTTACTGCACTTTTTTATTGTACTTTTACTAGAGCTAAACTATGGCATAAAGTATATGGTCGATATAACTTCATCAAAAAAGTTTCAATACTCATTACTCTTTTATCAATCAATATATTTTTAAATGATTTGAAAAATAAAAATTACCAACGAACAAGAAATTACTTTAGATCTGAATAGAATAAACAGAGAAAAGATAAATATTAGAAAGTAGAATATGCTTTTACTCTTCGAAAGAAATTAAATTAGCTAATCACATCATGTTAGTATATTATGTTGTAATATTTAAAATAAAGTACTGTTTAAGTATTATAACATTTCTATTCGAATTTATGTATGTATGTATGTATTGTAGCAGGAACCTCATGCAATCTTAAGTTTATAAATTTAATACTTGATTTAAATACTGAGAAGACTGAAATAAAATTATTACAGTTTGTGCAGAAAATGTTCAAATATCTATTTCTCTAAAAATTGGTCTTATACATTAAATATTAACAATGTCACATGTACGTTTCCTTCAGTTCTTGCAGTCACAGTCGACTAGGACATTCATCTTCGACCTATTCCCGACCTTCAGAAAACCGTTTGGGGCATTCAAAAACCCGCGCACGTAACTCAACATTATCACCAAACACCTCCTTTAACTTTTGTAAACATTCTGTTGGCAATGTTTTTAATTTGGCATGGAATTTCAGGTAAATTCCCTGCTCGATATTTATGTCAGCCATTATCACGGCACTACTAAGTAACAGTACAATTAAAGCTCGAAAGTAAACTAAAACAGATAGAGAGACGAAACTACGAGTTGTTGCTTGGGAAGTATCAAGGTCAATGACATTCCAGTTACAGTCTCGCACGATGCGATTGCGCGATGGAGTTATTTAATTACCATACCTCGTATAGTTAGCTTAGCTCCACATTTTACCATATTTCGCTTCGTTTGACAAATTTCATTTCTAACCGAAAATGAAAGTATAGTTTTTATTCCTTAATTAGTGTAATACAGTATATTGATTGTACATCTCTAGTTCCTTTTGATGATCGCTACTTTCAAATTGTATAGGAAAAGCTGATGTATAACAACATACAGAAACACAACAACATATGAGATGGTATCGATATCAAAATGCAACAAAATCGCAAATCATTACAATTATCAAAGTAGTTATTCGGCTTAAAGATAACTTTAAAACGTGCGTATAAACAAATACGTCACAAGAAACAGAAAAGATCACCTCATTGCCTGTATGTAGGCAACCTTTATTACTTTTCGTTATTACATAGATATGCATACATTTAGTCGAGATGTAGCAGAATAACTTACCATAATAGGAATTTGAATTAAGAGAATATTATGTAATAAAAAATCCTAAACATACACAAACACGATTTTTTAAATCGTGTTCAAATAAAGTTAATTATAACTGTTAAATAATGAAACAAAACACCTTATTATTTATCATAATCTCTACTTGTTCGAATTCATTCTATTAGAAATGATAATATTAACTGATTGAAAATGCATTATATTTGGCTATGTACAATGTGACAAAAGTGTCTCTAGTCCTAATCTTTATTAAAAATCTTTCGTATATCCATTTTTATTAAACGCCATTACAAATTTATCAAGTTTTCTAATAGTATTACGTTAAGTAATATTACCACATATACTAAAGTTTATAAAACTAATCTCATCGAATTAAATAGTTTATAGCTGTAAAACTAAACATAAACTGTAAGATTGAATGTCATATTTATTTCAAGTTTTTATAATATAATGGAGATTCGATTGTGTCATTGAAAGTACAAAATTATTCATTTATTAAACAATAATAATGTTTCATTTCATCACAAAGCTAATTATAACCATATCAAGGAAATGCAAATATCATGAAACAAATATCACAAAATAATATACACACATTTGCTATAGATTAGCAAGCGACTTCGAATAGTTTTCAATTTTCTATGATTTGCCTGCTCTTCATTGGATCTGTAGTCTTTTACATTTAAGAAGATACGTGATTGAATATTAAGATGAATATCTTAAAAAAGTAAAATACTAATGTGAAATCAATATTTAGTACGAGAGTAGAAGGATCTGACATATACTTATGTAAATAGCGGTCAGAATATAAATTCGATTATTGCCGAACGAATTACTGGTGTATGCAGATTTTAATCTAGATCTATAGTATACAGCGTGTTTCAAAAAGAATATACGTATTATAAAGTATTATTTTGTCCAAACTATCGATCGCTGCGCCTCGGCTTGGCTATTGGAGAAACGAATACATAGTCTAGTTTACTTAATAGCTGCTAGATGTCAGTTGTCTTCTGTTTTTCTTGGTAACCGGCATATGTTTAAAATGGGTACTCCGCAGCAGAAATCTTTTAGTGTTCTCGAGTTTGCGAAGTGCAATTCCGTGATTACAGTGCAAAGACGTTTCAGGTTGAGCTACTAAATTGATCCTCCGAAAGGGTGGAACATTCACAGATGGTATCGACAGTTTGTAGATACAGGATGTGTATGTAAAGGAAAGAGTCCTGGCCGTCCTCGTGTTTCTGAAGAAAATGTTGCACGAATTCAAACTGCTTTCCAACGTAATCCTTTAAAATCAACTCGTCGTGCCAGTCGGGAGTTACAACTGCCTATAACAACAATTTGGCGTGTTTTGAGACGTCGGTTGGTTATGAAGCTGTACAAGCTCTGCGATATAATGAAACGTGTGGCATTTTGTAACGAGATTCATGATGCTATTGACAATGATAACACTTTCGCACAACGCATCGTGTTCAGTTATGAAGCGACTTTCCATGTTAGTAGTCTAGTAAACAAACACGATGTTCGAATTTGCGGTCTACAGAACCCACATGCAGCCATTGAACATGTATGAGATTCGCCTAAAATCAATGTGTTTTGTGCGATACCCCGATCATCTGTTTAGGGCCCATTGTTCTTTGATGGAAACACGGTTAATGGTCAGTAATATCTCATTATGTTACAAAACTGGTTGTTTCCGAGGCTGCACGAAGATAACTTCATTTTTCAACAAGACGGGGCACCCCCTCACTGGAGTCGCCAAGTGCGAGAATATCTGAATGCAACTTTATAGATAGACAACTTAGTAATTCAGAAAGTACCTACAGTAACTTCTTGGCTTTGGCTTTGTCAATCAAGGGCCGTGCAATTAACAACTCGGAATCTAGAAATCGGTTGAAATACTTCCCTCTGACAGATACGAGAGGGTGTTAAGAGTACTAAGGACAATAAAAAATATATCTATTCCAATACTCAACACATAAATTTAATTCAATTAGTTTTTTTATGTGCTCTATTATTGATGTTATTTGAACGTATTTTGTTGATCCTTTGCTTCAATATTGGCAGAAGGGCTTTTAGGGATACAATATTGTGGCGCCCTATTACATCGCCTTAACAGGAAACTCCTCCCACTCTCCGCACTTATTTTGGGCTAGCTACACCTGGATAGTTAGGATAGGGGTGTTTATCTTTGTTACTTTATTTATTTTTGTTAAGCACAGAACAGGACATTATAATATAAGAGTGAATTGTCAACAAAACAAAGTGATAACGCTAGTTTATAAATTCAATGTTTGTTTAATAGAAAATAAAGAAATACAGCCCACAAGATTTAGTGTATTAACCACAATTAACAAGTAATACAAGACAAGATGAAATTAACTTTTGACAATAATACTCCTCCGTTTTCATTGATGAAAAAGTGGGTAGTAGAATTCAAACACTACTGTACATCAATTCAAAATAATGGCGGATGCACATTATCAAAATTGGCCATAAACGAAAAAATTAACAATACAATACTGACTGACTATCGTATCAAGGTGCGAAAGCTAGTGGACATTGTAGGATTTCATATGAATAACAAAAAGATTCCATCGACTGGAAAGGTATAATAAAGGTTAACCATTAGAGGAGAGAATTACTGAATAAGTTGTATTCTTAAATCAAAAGCAAACGCTTACATTTGACAAAAAAATTTTATTGTCATTAATTACATTATCAAAAAGTTTGATTTGAATTGATCTCACACTAATTTAAGAAAACGATGGGTTGAAATAGGATTTCGTTTAAACGCGAGATAATATTCGAAACTAATGCTTACTTTGATTACTGTTCCGTTAGTAAGATCACCCATGAAAATATTAAAATCGTGAACTAAGTATTAAAATTAATTTATATTCTTATTTCCTATACTATTTGCCATAATCTATTTTTTCATTACCACATTAGATACTTTTTTTTTAATCCAGTCTTTTCGTTGAGCCTTTGTTCTTCAATTTTCCTCCTCCATTAATTTTTATACAAGATTCACGAGTTACTGTGCTGTTTAATTACTTATAGCACTTACTAAAAATTCGAAATTTTATTATATAATGTTCTATATGATGCGAACATAATTTTTATTTCTTGGTGCATCAGTGGCTCTTTTTACTTTTTGTAATATTTTATAATCTTGCCTTCCTCTAATTTAATTCTAAAAATACTACAAAGGGTACTAGGAAAGTTTTGCAATATGACGCAACAATGAATGGTAGGAAGCTGCTTGTTGCTGCATGTTGAGACATGTTCATACGTCCATAGTAGCCGCCGCACCATGTAGATGGGCTCAGTTATTCATTAGCAGTGAGAGTGTAAAGTGTTTGCGATGGCATCGTGGTCACGAAATGAGATAAGGGCAGTTTTGCGTTATAATTTCGTGCGTGGTTTAAACATAGACCAGGGCTTCGAAGAAATGACTCTTGCACTAGGTGATGCTTGTCCACATCGCACAACGACATTCAGGTGGTATAGAGAATTCTAAAGGCGAAATTTAACTGTGGAGGATGCTGAGAGGCCGGGAAGGCCACGAACGTCAGTTAGGGAGGAAAACGTTACTACTGTGAGGAAAATGCTTGGCGAGGAAAGGCGAGCGACCTACTAACAGATAGAGGGTACTTCAGGTCTAAATGCACCAGGAATTTGTTCGATTCTGCATGATCATTTGCACGTGAAGAAACTTTATTCTCTCTGGGTGTCGCATCGACTGACAGAAGAGCAGATGACACGACGTGTGACTTGGTGCCGGGAGATGCTAAAAAAGTTTAATAACGGACAATATCAGTATGTGAACAACATGTGACAGGTGACGAGACCTGGCTGTACTATTATGATGTGCCGATCAAAGCTCAAAATAAAGTTAGGGTCTTTGATAATAAGGACACCCGTAGTTGTCAGAAAATCCCGATCTGTAAAGCAGAAAACGATAGCTGTATTCTTCAAATCGAGTGGAATTGTTGAACGCGTCGGTTTGGACGCACAGAAGACAGTCACAACTAAGTGGTACACTGAACAGTGTCTGCCTAAAGTCATTGGATCTATGAAGAACCTGCGGCCAAAGTCAAGAATGGACACCTGGTTCGTCCATCACGACAATGCTTCAGCTCACCGCGCCAAAGCCTGCACCGAATATTTGACTACGACAAGATTGAAACTTCACGAGCACCCTCCCTACAGTCCAGATCTTGCTCCCTGCGATTTTACACTTTTCCCACATGCGAAAATGAAGCTAAAAGGTGTTATGTACAGAGCGCCCTCTATGAATTCAATAGAAATCAGAAACAATAACAACTGTCAGAATAATGAAATGGATAGACTTGTCAGTGATTAATACTATAATGTTTAGGTGAATATGTTTTGTTATTAATCAATAAAGATATTACAATTTGGCGACGAGGATAAAAGTTTATTTAGCGTGTGTTCATTACCGGAAAAAGTTAAGTGTGTGCGCGGAAATAAAAAGGGAAAAATATGTCGAACAAAACAGGTCTTATCGGGTTTATGGAACCATTCTCAGAAGAAGAGGAATGGACACTGTGGATCGAAAGGTTAGAACAATTTCTTACTATTAATGATATTTCAACAGAAGAAAAGAAAGTGGGAATGTTACTGACGCTAATCGGTAGTAAAGGTTATAGATTGTTAAGAAACTTTTGCCAGCCAGATTTGCCAAAAATCAAGAAATTTGAAGAATTGACAAAATTGATGCAAGACCATCTCCAGCCTCCTCCTAGTGAAATATCCGAAAGATACAAGTTCAAAATGTGTATGCAAGCGGAAAGCGAGGACATTAAATCGTTCTGTGCGAGGCTAAAAGGGCTCTCGACATATTGTAATTTTGGCACAGATTTATCGAAAAATTTACGTGATCAATTTGTGTGTGGCATAAGCTCGAAATCAACTAAAGAAAAGTTGCTTCGAAGTGGAAAAGATCTCACATTTGAAAAGGCAGTTGAAGATGCGACATCAGCAGAAGCAGCAAGCAAAGACTCTGCAAGTATGAACGTGTCGGCAGCGCAAGCATCCAACTCCGTGAACTTTATCAAAAAGAAAAGGAATAGGTATCAAAACAAAAGGACCGGCAATGACAAATGTAAACATTGTGGTTACGACAATCACGAGTCATCCAAATGCAGATACCGTGGTTACGATTGTAAGAACTGCGGCAAAAAAGGTCATCTAGCAAAAATTTGCAGAGGTGAGAAAAAGCTCCAAAGTGAGAAAAGAAAGTCGGAAAGCAAAAAAGACCAAAACTATATAGTTGAAAATGATCAAAGCGAATTTGTGCTGGACGACGACATATATTTAAATTACGTCTGTAATAGTAATTTAGATAAGAAAGTATATACAACAGTGCAAGTCGACAAACAGCGTATAGAATTTGAATTGGACTGTGGTTCTCCGATTTCAGCAGTGTCCTTGGCATTCTACAAAAAGCATTTTGAAACGCGACACAAGATCAGAGAATCCGAACAAGATTTTAAGTCGTACGTTGGTCAAGACATAATTCCAATAGGTTTATTTAATGTCGAAGTCATCTATAAAGGTAACAAGTACAACCTTGATATTTGGGTAGTACCTAAAGGCAGCAATCCAATCATGGGTAGAAGATGGCTTAGAATTCTCGGTATTCTAAAGAAAGAAAACGGCGATTGCGTCTTGAACGTAAATAAAATTGACGAGAAAACTCTATTTTCAAAATATAGTACTGTGTTTACCGATAAGCTTGGAAAATACAATAAGAAAAAAATGTCTGTTACATTGAAATTGGACACCAAGCCAGTCTTCAAGAAAGCAATACCGATTCCATACGCAACAAAACCTAAAGTTGACGCTGAAATTGATAGGCTCATAAGTCAAGGTACCATAGTACCAGTGGAAAGTAGTGAATGGGCAACACCAATTGTTGTTACTACAAAGAAAAATGGTCAAATTCGTATTTGTGGAAACTATAAAGTCACAGTAAATCCGCATATAAACATAGATCGGCATCCAATCCCCAGAATGCAAGACATGTACGCCAAAATGCAAGGGTGTACATACCAAACAAAGTTGGATTTTTACCAAGCGTATCACCAGATTGAGCTCGACCAGAAGGCAAGGGAAATTTTAACGATTAACACGCATCGCGGTCTTTTCCAGTATGTGCGTGCCCCCTTCGGCCCAGCTTCGATACCTGGATGGTTTCAAAGAGAAATGGATCAATTACTTGGTAATATAGATGGTGTGACGATTTATTTTGACGACGTTCGCATTAGCGGCAAGACTCAAGAGGAGCATGACGAACGGTTGATTTTAGTCTTGAACAAATTGAAGGAAGTAGGATTGACTATATGCAAAGAAAAAGTAGAATTGTGCAAAAAACAGATCAAATTTCTTGGCAACGAAATAAATGCCGATGGCATATGTATGACGCAGGAAAAAGTAGATGCTATCTCCAAAGTAGCGCGTCCTGTAAATAAGAAAGAGTTGCAGTCATATTTGGGCATGGTCAATCACTATTCCAAGTACATAAAGGGTTACGCCGATATAGCAAAACCACTTTATGAAGTACTGAAAAAAGAATCCGATTTCAAGTGGACTTCAAATTGTGAAGAAGCCTTCAAGGCTACAAAAGCACGTCTACAGTCGAGAGAAGTATTAATGTTTTACGACACTCGCTTGCCTCTACGGCTCACATGTGATGCATCGCCAGTAGGTTTAGGTGCAGTACTCTCACATGTAATGCGCGATGGAAGCGAAAGGCCGATAGCTTATGCATCGAAAGTTTTATCATCTGCTGAACAGAAGTATTCACAGTTAGATAAAGAAGCTCTCGGGATAGTCTTTGGTGTCAAGTATTTTCATCAGTTTGTATTTGGGCGTGAGTTCGAACTGCTTACAGACCATAAGCCATTGATTTACATTTTCGGTGATAAGAAGAGTATACCGCAAATGTCAGCTAGCCGCGTTCAACGATGGGCAGTTATTTTAATGAACTACAATTTCAAGATCAAACATATTTCAGGTAAAGAAAATTGCACTGCAGATTGTCTTTCAAGACTCATAGAAAAACAACGTCTCAAAGAAGAGCCAAAAGAAGAAATTGATTACAGTCATTTCAATTTTATAAGTGAAAATGTACAAATCTTTAATGCATGTAATATAAAAAGTGCTACCGATAATGACATTATTTTAAAAGATGTAAAAAACTATGTTGTCAATGGATGGCCAAGCCAAGTGCCTGATCGACTTAAAATTTACAAACAAAAAGCACTTGAGCTTACTATTGAGAATGATTGTATCATGTGGGGTCATCGAATAGTGATACCTTTCTCTCTTCGAGAACTAATGCTGAAAGAACTACATCAGGCACACATGGGCATTGTACGAATGAAGATGTTAGCAAGATCTTACATCTGGTGGCCCAACATAGACAGCGCTATTGAATCACCCACACAAAAATGTGAATCGTGTCTACAAAATGCATCAAATCCACCAAAATCCTACCTTCATGTATGGGAATGGCCAGAAAATCCCAACGAAAGGATCCATGTTGACTTTTTAGGTCCAGTGGACAACAAGATGTATATAACAATTATAGACGCGCATTCTAAGTGGGTTGATGTTCGTGAAATGAACAAGATCACAGCTGAAGCAACCATTGAAGTATTAAAAGATTATATTTGTACTTGGGGAATTCCACTACTGGTCGTGTCGGACAATGGACCAGCATTCAGCGCAGAAGAGTTTTCAAGTTTTCTGAAAAAGAATGGCATCAAGCACACAAAAACTCCCCCATATCACCCAGCAACGAATGGAGCAGCGGAAAATCTAGTGAAAACCTTCAAGAAAAAGTTTAAATTATATCTGCAACAAGGCATGGACAAAAAAGAGGCACTACTAAAGTTTCTCTTTCACTATCGATCAACGCCACATTGCACCACAGAAGTTTCACCTGCTGAACTACATATGGGTCGGAAGTTCAGAACAACATGGGACCTACTGAAGTTAAAAGCAAGTGAAAACATTATCAAGAAACAACTAGAACAAAAAGCCAGTTATAGAGGGAATCGAGATATACAATTCGAGCCGGAAGAGATGGTAATGGCAAAGAACTACAGCACCAATAGTTGGACTAAAGCCTCCGTCAATCATAAACTGAGTCCTACAACCTACTCAGTAACAACCAGCGATAATAGGACATGGAAAAGGCATACCAATCAACTCAATCCTTGCCAATTGGAACCTGAAGTTTACAATCCTTCAGACCAAATCATTGCATCCAACGACAGTAGTCAACAGCCACAGCAGGAAGAATGAAAAGATGTTTTAGAAAAAACTGTTAATGTAAAAGATGCATGTAAACCAAAAGATGATGGCATAACCTTACGACGGTCATCGCGAGTAAAAAAGCCTAGACAAATTCTAGATTTGTAAAAAAAAGATTCAAATTCGTAAGTTTAAATTAAAGAGGGAGGAATTGTTATGTATAGAGCGCCCTCTATGAATTCAATAGAAATCAGAAACAATAACAACTGTCAGAATAATGAAATGGATAGACTTGTCAGTGATTAATACTATAATGTTTAGGTGAATATGTTTTGTTATTAATCAATAAAGATATTACAAAAGGGAAGCGGTTTCCCAGTGATGAGGACCTTCTGCGGGCTTGGGACAACGAGCGTGCTTTACTCCCTAGTGAAGCTTGGCAGAACTGGTTTAAAGATTGGTTTCGGAGGATGGAGAGGTGTATTAGGTGTAGAGGAAATTACTTTGAAAAAATTAAATAAACAAAGCTGTATTGCAAAACTTTCCTAGTACCCTTTGTAAGAACAGGTTTGACCTAATATCAAACATCTCAAGTTTCTCGCGCACAGATTCGGGTCCGATAATATTCATGTCACTTTAGTAATTTTTACGCATTGGTGTTGTAATTGTTGTTATTAATTTAAAATTAAAACATAATTTCAATTATTTTCTGACGTTAGTGTATTTCGTGGACTTAAATATACTTATTTTAGTATTTTTAGTCTTTTACTAGATGATCATCAACAAACACGGGAATATTTTTTTTCTGTTTCCAACATGTAAATACAAATAAACAGGCCAACTCACACTAAAATAATATTATTTAGTTAACAGAATGTTATTGAAGATATACAATATTTATTATAAATACGTATTTATGTTTATAGTTGTTGTTGTTGTTGCTGTATAGTTTATACAACCGCTGTATAAGCGGAAAAACTTTGCATGTGACATTATTGATGTTCGTTTTTATTTCTTTCTATTTTACCTACTACACTCCGCCTTATTTGCATTCCTTTATGTTTTTTTAACAACAGTTGAAGCTTTTTAGCTGTCCATGCTTCTTTAAAGTACTTAAATCTGCGCCAAAGTTAACCAACTGTCTTAGAGGAACGATGCCAAGACAATGTCTTGCACATCTTTCCACATTTAGCCAATTTAAAAATTTGGCAATAATTTGAGAAACTTTATCAAACAGGTATATTGCTTGCAACCTTCCTCTTTCGTGTATTTAAAGAGAAAGTGATAACTATCAAAACTTTCTGGATGAGCAAAAGTGTATTTTCTATACAAAAATATATAAGTTTCGTTTACGATAAATGAATTTGGTCTGTTTGTATTATTATCTGGTATTTCAATCAGAAGCTTAAATTTCAATACATCTAACAGGTGAGGCAATAAGTATCACCCTATTGGAAAGTGCTGCCATATTTTGAAATGGCATCGTATGTCAGTTTCGTTTTGATATTCGTGAAATAGAGATGTGCGAAATTTATAGTGAATAACAATGAATCCATATACGCCTTAAGAACACGTGTTAATTGTGACAATGTTTGTGCGCAATAATTCGTCAGTGGTGTTAACGCATCGTAAATTTCGTCGGAAATATCCCAATTGTGCAAAATTCTCGATTCTGGGTGATGGAGAATCCACGCATAATTCATGAAGCACCATTATAGACTCTCAAAGTTACCGTGTAGTGTGCATTTACGTCGGAAAAGGTGGTTGGACCTTACTTTTTCGAAGGAGCCGACAGTAACGCCATTACAGTGAACGGCGAACGCTATAGTGTTATGCTGACTGAATTTTTCTTACAGGAAGTTGACGATCTGCATTTGGAGGACATGTGGTTCCACAGGACAGGGCTGCTTATCATATTGCACGCAACGTAATGCGTATTTTCAAGGATGTCTTCCCAGCGCGTGTAATCTCGCGTTTCGATGATTTGGCTTGGCTAGCTATATCTCCCGATTTGACCGCCCCGGACTTCTTCCTCTGGGGATATTTGAAGTCGATGTACGCAAACAAACCTCCCACCTTAGAGGAGTTAAAGAACAACACGAAATTGACAACGTGACGCCACAAATGCGCACAGTTATGCAAAATGTAATCAAAAGAGCCCAAAATTGCATGCCCGCCGGCGGCGGCCATTTGTCGAACATAATTTTCCTGTGTGAATAAACATAATAAGTTAAAAACTACTTTAACAAAAGTTATAGCGAAAGAAAATCAGATGATGGTTTTTGCCCGACCCTGTATATAAGCGAATTCGTACTTTTCTATGATTTACTTGGCAATAAATTTAAAATTATCAATTTTTGCAATTTATAATCGCTATTAATTCTGAACATTTACACATCTTCATTGCTGTCCATTCATTTTTTATGTTTTTGGTATCTCTAAATGTTGAAGAGAAATAAATAATAAATCTGGCGTTTGCTGTTGTTATTACGGAAACAGTGTATGTCATGAAATAGAGAATGATCTTGTTTGAAAAATTCATCCTAATTTGAAGTATGTTATAAGTAATGTTGATCGCGATTTCAGAAAATATAGTATGTGTACCTTGGAAGAAAAGCCCATTCACGCATTTCAATGCATCGCTGTTCGGGAATGTATTGCTTTCCCTACGAAGCACATAATATACTACATATTTTATATTGCTCTTAACTTACACCAAAATTCTTGATTTCTTCTCCTTTTGGTTTTATTGGTGTTATATTAAGCCATACTTAAAGTTGTGAAACAGTCATTAAAAAAATATTTTTAATTAAAATTGCATAACCAACACTTGCTTTGTTTCTAAAATCTGTTTAGTTTATGCGGCTATTAACAACGACGAAATGCAATTGAATCGGAACTGGCTAAATCTAATCATCATAAAAAATACGTTAACAGTTACGCGTGCTGACTACAAATTACGGCATTAACAGGAGTAAGCTAACGTAAGTTTTTGCACTGAATGAATATAAATATTATAATTACGAAAAACAATTTCTAGTAGCTGTTTCCTTTTGAATTCATGTAATAGAGAGCAGTCAATTTAACTTTACAGTAATAAGAATATTTTCGTAAAGAAGAGAAAAACCAAATTTTTTTATAAAAGCGATTTAGCTGTTTCGTATTACAAAGCATATGGCGGACACGAGGTTTACGCAAATTATAAAGTTTAACGGTATGTAATAACCTCGTTAATTTTTTAGTTGATAAAACAATATCAGGTTTTCCAGACTAAAGTTCTATTTTAATAGCGTATATTTTGGCATTAACTCAGTCCTTTTTGGCCTTTGCCGATATATTTATCGTCTAAAGAGAACTACTGATTCAGCTAATAGTTATCCTTCGACATATTCATATAATCAGAAATCGTATATATGTAAAGGTTGTTTCAAATTGCGCGTTTTTTTAAGAATAAATAAAATATAGATAGTGCACTGAATTTGTTTGAGTATGTGGGCATTTAAAAAGTGTGATGTATGACATTTATAAAAATGGCTTCGTACACGGTACAACAACGCATTTAAATTATTTATTGAATTATTTTATAAAACTCAGCGTTCTGTGAGAGGAGTTTTTAGAAAATTACGTGAATTTTATGGTTTACATAATCGTTCATCTGAAAGTACTATTGGTCCAATTATTAAAGAATTTCAAGAGACCGGTTCCGTGGAAGATCAAAAAAGTGAAAAATACAGTAGTAGTGGCCGTTCACAAGAAGATATTGGTTTGGTTCGTAAAAGTGTTGCTGAAGATCCTAAAAAGTCCATTAGACGACGTTCACGATAACTTGGACTTAGCGGATCAACAACATGGCGTATTTTACACAAGGATTTAGCTCTGAAGGCATATAAGGTTCAAATAACACAGGAACTGAAGCCATTAGATCATTTAAAACGTCGTTCATTTGTCAATTTCATCAATGAACAACCAACTGATTTTTCTCAAAAAATATTGTTTTCCGATGAGTCACATTTTGAACTTGGTGGTTATGTTAATAAACAAAGTTGCCGTATCTGGGGTGAGGAAAATCCACGAATTATTCATGAGAAACCTATGCATCCTAAACGAGTCACTGTTTGATGTGGATTATGGTCAGGTTGGATCTTACTTCTTTGAAAATGCTGCTGGTGAAGCTGTAACTGTCAATGGTGATTGATGTCGTTGGATGATAACTGAATTTTTGTGGCCTGAATTAAAGAATATTGATCTAGAGGATATGTAGTTTCAACAGGATGGTGCTACACCTCACTTTGCATACGAATCAATTGATTTATTGAGAGAAAAATTTCCTGGGCGTGTAATCTCAAGAAACGGTGATGCTAATTGGGCACCAAGATCATGTGATTTGACACCGTAGACTACTTTCTTTGAGGTTATGTGAAAAGTCAGGTTTATAATAACAATCCACAATCAATTCTTGCTTTGAAAGATGAAATTATTCGTGTCATTGGTGAGATAGGGCCTCAATTATGTCAAAAAGTGTGGACGTCTGCGGAGCTGCAAGAGGAGGCCATTTGGCAGATATTATTTTTCGCATGTAAATGTAATAACTGATACTTCAATTACCAATAAAAGTTTTTGAAAGTGAATGCAAATTATGTGTTTTATTTATTCTTTAAAAAAACCTCAAAATTTAAAATACCCATATATGTATATATATATATTACTTTTGATTATAACAGTTTTAAATCATAATTTTATTTCTCAATATTTTTCCATTTACTTAACTGTTTTAATATGTTGGACATTTTCAAGAGATTTGGCGCAAATACAATGTTGAGTACATTCTTTACGAAGGTAATGCATTTGTCTGAATGTTTAACTACTCGAATCATCACATTATTCTTTTTATTGCAAATCATTTGATTTCCTTTTGGACGTTATCTAATTGTTTCACGAAACAACAGTCTTGATGTGATTCGTTATGCCGCGTATAACACAAGCAGTTAGTCTAAACTTTCCACGTTCGTAAATGTATTTATTTAGAATATGAAATTTCTACATTCGATAACTTCCAATCGTTTTATAACCTCTACGCATTTACTACTAAACTATATTTCGTTTCGTTAGCAGTGTCACCAGTTGGAAAGAGTATGTGCCTCCTAATGTAATTGGATATAAAATATTTATAGCTTTCTATCAAACTCACTGACTTTAGAAAAACTTTTTAAATGTTTTCCCACTTCTTTTTAAAAAATTCGTATGAAGAACTTTCGAATGTGAATGTGAATTTTTGGAAGCTGAAGTCATATTTCCCTGTCACTTTTGTTGTATAGTCTTGTATAGTTTTTATTGAGTTCAAGATTTCGCTTATTTTATTAAAGGTTAGGATAAACATTTTATATGAAATTATCACAATATATCTGGTCTACTGGAAAATTCTGTCTGTTTTTAGAATAAAACAAAATAATAATGTCATACGTTGAATAAACTCTATTGAATAATATAATTTCCATCATTATTTATGACTTCTTGCCAGCGTGATGGCGATACGTATACACCATTTTTAAAAATTGCCTTATCTTTAGGAGCTAAAAATTGAACCTGTGCTTGTCTGATATCTTCTTCGTTTTTGCAAAAAATTTTGTAAGGACAGAAACAAGTGATAAAGCGAGGGAAGGGGTACTAGGTCCGGGGAATATGGTGGATGCGACAGAGTTTACCAGGCTAGCTCTGCGAGTTTCTGACCATTCCCTAAAACAGTATGTAGCCTGATATTAGCATGAAGCAGTATGATGTCTTTCCTATTTTACATCACCGGCCTCTTTTCTTGGAGTGCTGTTTTTAAATTATCCGATTGCTGACAGTACCTCACTGAATTTAGCTTTTCATTCGGTTTCAACAGCTCAAACTGTATTGGTCCTCGAATGTCCCACCATAAACACAACATTCTCTTACTCAGCCTCAACTTCGGTTTAGAGGTGAAGGGGGTAGGTTTTTCGGGTTCACAAGATGCTCTTTTCCTTACGATGTTTTCATAGGTAATCCACTTTTCATCCCCAGTTATCATTTGGTCCAAGAAGGGATCGATTTTGTTCCGTGCAAGCAGAGATGTGCATATGATAACTCGATCATTCAAATTCTTCTCACTTACCTCATGTGGCACCCACCTCGAATATTTCCACACCAATCCTAGTTTCTGAAAATGCTCCGAAATGGTTTGTTGTGCTGAATTAAGTCTTTTCGTAATCTCTGATGTTGCCAAAAAAGGATTTCGCTCTCACATGATCTTGACAATATCGTCGTCGATCACAGATGGTTGTCCAAAACGTGGCTTATCAGAAAGGTCGAAATCACCTATTTTAAATTTTTGGAATCATTTTCTCTATGTTCTATCAGAAACTGTACCTTCATCAAACACCTTCAATAAATTTTTATGCGCTTCTGTGGCACTTCTTCCTTTTCGGAATACGTACAAAATACAGTGGCGTAAATTAACTTTATCACTAGCTATGGGTACACGATTGCGTCTCACTTAATACTAACATGAATCATGTTCGTTTTAGTTCATTTGCTAGGTTAGTATGTGTATATTCAGTGATAAAAAAGAGAGTCGAATATGCGTCAAGTGAATATGCGCATACTTGTTGCAACTTGTAACCGGAACGGGCAGAACTTTACATCTAATACTTTAAGTTAGACAATAAATAGACTGGTCTATAAAATGACCTATAATTTTGTACATTACAAGCTTTAAGTACGAATCATACTTTGAATATTTTTCAGATGTTGAGAATAACATGTACTCTACTCGTTGTGTCTATAAATTTGTTTTCTTTTTAATGTAGTTGTCCAAATTAATCTATTTATGAAGAGGTTTTCTTTAATTATTTAACAATACATGTTAGAAGGTGGGTTTAATCTCAAACTATAGAATTCTCACATGAATACATTTTAGAGTAGAGACAAAAAATGTTTTTATGTCAAAAATTTTTGTTATTAAAGTCAAATTATTACATAGTTTAACGAAATGTTTTTATATAAAAATTTAACTTAAGCTTTTAAAATCAGGTTGATTTCTTTTTAATTAATTTGTTTTATTTCTTCTTTCTAGACATACTGTATTTGAGATCCTAGCTATTTTACCAGTCCAGTCCAAAATGTGAGAGCATTAGTTCACTTACTTACTTTTTTTTTGTGCTTGATGGCATTCTGTTAGGAATACTCGATGAAGATGTAATTCTTTTTTCTTATTTGCAAATAGATTTCGCGTTTTCTATGTATGTCTAATTTATTATAATAATTCACATCTCGAAACGGCTCGATGCCAATTAGTATAGGCATTGTAACATTGAGAGTTCATGAGCTACCACCGATATGGCACCTTTGATATTGTTGATGATAATCACTCTTTTGATTTTTCAAATAGTAAAATATCTTCAGAAGGCTTCACAATCCTCTATATTTATACTTTTCAATCATAAATTTGAACGAACGTTTAACATCATACCTTACTTTGAAAATATACTATGCGACAGAAAACGAATTGCCCAGTAAAATATTGGGTCTGGGAAAAAGTTCGTGGCGTTTTTTCAGTAAAATTCAACTGGTCCCCGCATGGCGCGTGGACGAATTCATTTAAACCGAATATGCTCCATTATTATCGACAATGTTTCGCCATTTTTTTGGTAGATCCATGATCCCATCGGTGAAAAACTTCTGTGGTTTCTGGTCGAAAAACTGAATCAAGTAGTTTTCACAGGCTTCTTTTGAAACCAACTTAATTCCATTGAGAGAGTTCTGCAGAGATCGAAACAGATGATAGTCAGAGGGTGCTATATCCGGACTGTAAGGTGGGTGCATCAAAACTTCCCAACCAAACTCTCTCAATTTTTGACGGGTCATCAAAGAAGTGTGTGGTCGGGCGTTGTCATGATGGAAGACAACACCTTTCCTATTAATCAATTCGGGCCGTTTTCTTTCAATCGCCTGGCGTAATCTCTCTAGTTGTGCACAGTAGAGTTGAGAATCATTCGTCTGACCAGTTGGAAGTAGCTCGTAGTGGACGATTCCCCTCCAGTCCCACCATACACACAGCATCACTTTTTTTGGCGTCAATGTTGGCTTAGCGAACGCTTGTGACGGCTCACCATCCTTTATCCACGATCTTTTACGCTTCCGATTATCGTACGTAATCCATTTTTCATCTCCGGTTATTAAACGTTTCAGAAACGGCTCGATTTCATTCCGTTTCAGCAGCGCATCGCAGATGTTAATTCGGTCCATCATGCTTTTCACGCTCAACTCATGAGGAACCCATACGTCAAGCTTTTTTTGTAACCAGCTTTGTGTAAATGGTTCAAAACAGTTTTGTGGTCAATGCCTAGCTCCATGCCAATATCGACACTGCTGATATGCTTATCTTGTTGGACTTTTTCAAGAATTTCATCAGATTTTTCAGTGATTGGACGACCGAAGCGTGACTCATCTTTCACATTGAAATTTCCAGAACGAAAGCGAGCGAACCATTTCCGCGCAACAGATTTCGATAAAGTACCTTCACCGTACACAGCACAAATTTTATCACAAGCCTGCGCAGCGGTCTTCCCCTTATCATAATAATATTGCAGAATATAGCGAAATTTCTCATTATTCTTCTCCATTTTCAAGTGCGAATAACTTTCCAACCACTGCACCGATTACAATGTTTCTACGCTCAAACTAACGTTCAGAAGGTCATCTAAAAAACTAGCCGTCGGTGGTGTCGCTGTGACTTGTTGTTCTTTAGTTATCGGCAACCAATGCCATCTATCGGGAAAAACGCCACGAACTAAACCAAGTTTTACATAAATGTACTGTGTTGAGAATAATAAATCTTAAATTTTCATTGAAAAATTCATACATTTTATAGAAAAAAATTATTGAGTTGTACTTCTGCGTAAAGGAATATGCAATTTTGAAAGAGATAGCTTAATTGGACTACATGGGGCGGGTATTACATTTCGCGAAATTGCTAGACGGATGTAAAAAACATTACTACAGTTATTCGTTGATGGAATTATGTATTCTCATGAAGGCACTTTTTGGTTATCATTAGTTACTTAAGCATTATTACTGTAAGGTTTATGTACCTTTATATATTGTTTAACTACCACAAAAAAAAAGTAAAATGTTTGAAAATTATGTGTTAATAGTGACAATCGATGTATATTTATTTCATTAATGGGTTAGAAAAAAATACAAAAACACCTATTTTTATCAATGTATTCTGTTCGCATACATAATTACAATATTAATAGTAAATATTTACGATGTTAGAAATTTGGTGAATAAATATTTAAAAAGATATTTATGTGTATTTCACAAGTGTCCGTCGCATTAGCACATACCACGCTTGTTAACGTATGCTAGTTTAATTTTCTTGAGATACTGAACAGAGACACGTACATACATATGTATGTGCATGAAATTGTGTCGTTGTGTGGAACTTTTACATTCCAAATCATTTTACACGAGATCACACTAAATTAAATATTTAGACTGGATGTGTTAACAAATGTATTTACTCGCATCTGCCTGGTGTTTCAACAAGATTTCATTGTGTGTACAATCGTTTAGTTTCTAACATTTTATTTGGTTTTATTCTCACATCAATCATATATATGGTATATATAATTAATAGTGAAATAAAACAATTATCCTGATATGTGACTTTTCTTTAATAATAATCTTCATGATGTAATTAAAATGAAAACATGATGTTTCGACATTTAATCTTGTCTTAATTAAATTAAATTTGTTTCATTTTATGTGTTTTCACCATCAACTTAATGAAGTTCCTGCATATATTTAATATAAGATGTAACATGAATACCACATTCTAACATATTCTGTTGTTATTATTGTATATTTTATTGTTTAATTCAATATTGGTTCGATCTGTAATTTACTATCAAAATGTATTTACTTTCTGAAATTGTATTAAAGGGATTAATACATTTAAAATTAATTACAAAATTATTATAAACTACACTGTTTATAATAATACATTCTCTCAATTCATTTCTTTATTAGTCGTGCTTTAGTTAAGATGCCAAATTTCTTACTTTTTTTAAATGTCGTATTTAACGATGAGGTCAAAATTAATGCAGTGATAGAAACGGCTTAGTTTGTTACGAGACGTCCATCTGAACATTTCAAAGAAGTGTGCACATTAAAAGTACTAAAGTACCCATCATCAGTAATGATTTAGTCCTGCGTTACAGCAAAAGGACCTGAAGCACTTTTCTTTGTAAAAGCTGATAATGGAGTTTTTGAAGAGAAGCTGTTTTTATAAATTGTACTTTTAAATGCAGACAAATGTCTTTACACGTGTCCATGACAATCCGGTTGGCATTAGAATTATCTGTCCGCTGAAAATCTGCATGGAAATTCCACGAATCTTAATCTGAAAAGAAAACTTTGCATTATCAAATAATATTACAAATAAAATAAATTTACAATCCGAAAAGAAACATTAACCACTGCTTTGTTATTGTACCAAGAGTGGTATTCCTAATTGTTGGCTAAAATATGTATAGATGAACATTTACCAGTTCCAGACCATAACCGCAAAAAAAATGTATAAAATGTATAAAATAAATGATTGTACTTAGAATTTTGTACAAATAGAGACGATATATTGATTTTATTACTTATTACTATTTTTACTACTTAAAATAAAATATGATGTAATATTATGATATTGAATAATCAACTGAGGTGTTTCACTTTCCTTGGAAATACTCATCCATATTTGTTAATGAATCTGAAGTTTATTCTCTAATATTATCATTTCACACTTAATTTTTAATAAATAAATATTGAATATTTATATAAAATCTTGTACAAATTTATTATTTTCATTATTTGATACTATGTTTATTACCTAAAAATCAAAAAATCTATAATATTAAGATTTTAAAAACTAGTGTTGACAGTGATGAGAGAACAATTGATTATGATAGAGGATGGATTTCTAAACCACTTTTTTTAGAATTAATGAAGTACAGAAATAATAATTATTATAAAATTTAAAAAAAGTGTCCGAGCATGAATTTGAGAACTTTTATTCTTAATTATTGGTAAACGCCGTAACTTATCACATACAATTTTTCAAACTTTTTACGGAAATGCGAGTTCCATTAGGAACACAATTCATAGGCTTCATGTTGTTTTTGGTTAAAATAATGTTCATAGTGATATCGCAACTAGGAACCTATTCCAAAAATTTGAGCTGACAGTTCTGTATATTAAAAGATGTAATATTTGATCAGCTGAAAATACAGATGGGGTAAATGAAAGTCTGGAAGAAGTTTAAAGACCTCAATTCACCATGAATTACAATTGAACAAAATAAACGTTCGACTACATGCGTACAAAATACAATTAACACAAGAACCAATTAGATCTTTGAACACACTATAATTGATGACGAATTTTCTAACAAAATCATATTCAGTGACGAAGCCCATTTCCATCTCGGTGGTGTCACTAATAAGCAAAACTCTGGTATTTAGGGACGTGAAAATCTTGGAGAAATTGTGGGGAAATCTATTTACCCTCTTTATGTGACCGTTTGATATGAATTTTCTGTCGAAGATGTACTTCGACATTTTTTTTTGACAAAGAGGATGGGATATCCGTTAATGGTGAATGTTATCATAGGATGTTGACCAGGTATTTACGGATTCTAGAGGAAGATATAAATTTTGACAATATGTTATTCCAGTAAGATGGTGCTACTTGTCACAGTACGAGAAAAGCAATAAAATTATTTCACGAAAAACTTCCAAATCCTATAATTTTTCGAAATGGTGACCTTAATTAGCCGACTAGATCGTACGATTTATCACCATTACGCTTTTTTCTTTGAGGTTTTCTCTATACTCATATAATTGCCGGATAATTGATGATTTAAAAATCAATATTAATGGTTGTAGACGAAACTGACCTGAATATATGCAACGAAGTAATAAAAAATTTTGAAAATAAGAATCGCCATATGCAGAAGGAGCCATTTATCAGATATTGTATTTAACATATAATTTTTAAGATTTCTACTTTGTACTGATGCTAATATATTATCGGAATATCTAAGAATCAAGAATTTTATTCAAAAATAATATCTCCAAGTTTATCCTGAGACACCTTATATATTATCAATTCTCCAGTGTCCCCAAGCATATAGTATTTGTCAGCACGTATTTTTTATCAACTTTCCAACTCAATGATTTCTTATTAATTTCTTCAATTATAATTATGACTTCTAACCATACGTTCTTTATAAAAATATATATAAGTATATATATATATATATATATATATATATATATATATACATATATACATATCTATTAAATAACGAGACTGACACTGTAAAACATTTTATTTTGATTTCATACATATTTACTTATCATCACCTTCAATATACTTCCCTCCTCTATTCCTACAACGACCCATGCGAATCTTCCATTGTTCGAAACAGTGCTGGAAGTCGTCTTCTGTCAGCTCCTTCAGGACGCGTGCCGCTTTCGCTTTCGCAGCTTCACTTTAGGAAACAGATAGAAGTCACACAGCGCAAGATCCGGCGAATAAGCCGGATGGTGTAACACTGGGATGCTGTACTTGGCTAGAAACCTTTTGACCGACAATGCGGAATGAGCCGGTGCATTGTCTTGGTGGAGAATCCATGACTTGTCCTTCCACAATTCGGGTCGTTTTTTCCTTATTCTTTTATGGAGTTGAGCAAGAACGTGAAGGTTTTCGTTGCTGTATTGTTACGCTTAACATTTTTCCGACGAAACAAAAGAACAACTCTAATGGGAACGAAGGCTACGGTTATACTGATTTGTTTACAGAGACGAGAGGCACTGCATTCGAAAGAGAAGGTATCACAACAAATGGCTGTCAGTCGTTGATGTTTGGCGCATGCGCACTTCTTCTGTACCAGCATCAGCCTCGTTATTTAATAGTCACACCTCGTATATATAATATTCTTTTCTCAATTCTAAAATTTAATTTTCTTATTTATTACTGACTTTTATTCCCTTTAAATGTTGGTATTATTTCCAAAAAAACCCGTATGACTTAGACCTTAATCCAATAAATTCTAATATATTTAGTATTCCCATCCATTCCATCTTTCAATTTTTCAATTCTTTAGATAGTTGGGTTTGTCAAAATAATCTGTCTTATATTCAAAGAATTTATTAAAATTTTTTTAAGCATAATCAAAGGTATCCGTATAAAGAAGTTCTTGGTATTCTGTTTTTATTAAATATTGTATGTACATATAATGAAAATTATAAATGTGTGATTTCGATATCACAATTACTGTTCGTCTTATATAAATGTATTTATTAAATAAAACTATCGTTTTATATTCACCATAGCCATTTTGTTTATTTATAGCCTTTTGTAATTTAATTTCGTTAGTATATGGATTGACATATTGTGGTTTCCTAGCTGTTTCTAAACACAGCATTTGTCATTAATTTCCAAAAATCTTTTTTAAATTCATTTAGTTGCCTGTTATCTTTGTATTTTATATATGATTGTTTAAATCTCATTCCTCAAGTTTAATTTATACATTTATACATATGACCTAAATAAAAGAAGTAATTTGATACTTAACTGAAAAGAACTTATCTGTTCTGCTCGATTAGAAAGAAAATCATTAGATTCTTTCTAACGGGTGTTTTTTTTAGAGGTATAGAACTTTAAGTTTGCAACACTTTTTTAACTGGCGGCCATTTTGTCAGCTGTTAAGTGATTTATATTTAGTTTGGTTTGTCATTTCAACATGAATAGACTGACACCTGAACAACGCTTGCAAATTGTGCAAATTTATTTTGAAAATCATGGTTCTGTTCGAAATACGTATCGCGCACTACGTCAATATTACGGTCAACATAATCGTCCATCAGAGCAATTAATTCGATTAACTATGGAACGTTTTCGCACCACGTATACTCTAAATGATAACACGCATCCAGAGAGACGTCGTACAGTGCGTACAGAAGAAGTCATTGCTGCTGTAGAGCGTAGCGTAGAGGAAGACCCGAATCAGTCTATCCGCCATCGTGCACAAGAATTGGATATGTGTCCATCCACTTTGTGGAAGATTTTGCGGAAAGATCTAGGTTTGCGTGCTTACAAAATCCAACTCGTGCAAGAATTGAAGCCACACGATCACCTAGCAAGGCATAGATTCGGTGAATGGGCCCAAAACAAGATTGCCGTTGATCCCGATTTTCATAATCGAATTTTGTTTAGCGATGAAGCTCACTTTTGGTTGAATGGATACGTCAATAAACAAAACTGCCGTATTTGGAGTGATGATAATCCTCAAGTGTATGTTGAGACACCGTTATATCCAGAAAAACTGACTGTTTGGTGTGCTTTATGGGCTGGTGGAATAATTGGTCCGTACTTCTTTAAAAACGAAGCTGGCCAGAACGTTACAGTCAATGGTGACCGCTATAGAGCCATGATTACTGACTTTTTCGTTCTTCAATTGAACAATCATGATGTGCAGGAGTTGTGGTTTCAACAAGACGGCGCAACATGTCACACAGCTCGTGCCACAATTGATTTATTGAAGGAAACGTTTGGTAACCGCATAGTTTCACGTTTCGGACCCGTGAATTGGCCTCCAAGATCGTGCGATTTAACGCCGCTTGACTATTTTCTGTGGGGATATGTGAAGTCGCTAGTCTACGCCGACAAGCCCGAAACGATTGACCACTTGGAGGACAACATTCGCCGCGTTATTGCCGATATACGGCCACAAATGTTGGAAAAAGTCATCGAAAATTGGCCCTCGAGATTAGACTACGTCCGAGCCAGCCGTGGCGGTCATATGCCAGAAGTCATATTTAAATTATAATGCCAGAAGATTATCTTTCGAATAAAGTAAATTTCATGTCAATTTAAAAAAATCATATTTGTTTTATTCCATTTCAAAGTTCTATACCTCTAAAAAAAACACCCGTTATAATTATAAGAATGAAAATGAAAGAAAATATAATGATCGTAAGATAAAAATTAAAAATTAATTATCCTAGACGACTACATGAGAGTGGTAAAGACCGATATACTTATTTGAATTTTGAAAAAATGAATGTAATAAATGTTTATTAAAGTGAATGAATAAATATTGTCTACATGAACTTCAAATTAGTAAAAGAGTTAAGCATTAGAAATCTATGTCAATATAGAAGAAAATAAGAATTAATGTATATTCTTAATAGAGTAAAAAAGTTATTAAAGAAAGAAAATGGAAGTAAAATTTTAATAAATTTATTTCCATTTCATAATTATATCAGAAATATAATAAAAAAGGCAAAACGAGATCTGTGCAATGGCTCTATCAAAGAAAATCAAGACTTAACTATTAAATTATTCCTTTAAGAGAAATTTGATGACATATATTAACATAAATAAAGAATGTCGTGATGTTAATTACTAATTCAATATGGTACATGAAAAATTAATAAACATAATTAGATATGCTTTTTATAGATTTATGAAATTAGATATTGAATAGTATGAAATAGATGAACAGATCAATCAATAAAATTATTGTAAGAAAATGCTGGAAAAAAAGTTTAATATGTTACATTAATATATATATATATATATATATATATATATATATATATATATAAATATATATATAAAGTATTAATAAACCTATACAAAATCTTTTTCATCAACATGTTATCAAAACCCATCCATTTAATATAGACTTTTTGTCATTTTTTAATACTTACAATCATATAATAATCCGGGATATTTGTTTTCTTTAATTATTGTTCGTAAAAGTATCTTAATTTCCTCACCTTTCGCATCTTTTAAAATAACTTTAAAAGCTTTCGTTATAACAAACACCTGGGTGGAATAATTAGCTTTATAACCTTTTTGAAACAAACCTGCTAATATACTTACTTACTCAAAGTCAGCAACTTTAATTAAACTTAATTTCTATTGTAATTAAATAAAACTTGTAGTCAACTACTACGCATTTCATTCATTTAGGTAGCCTCCCTTTGTCGACTGTATATAAATCACCTAGTTGAATCCTTGAATGAATCAGCTTAATTGTTTATTGTTCTTAATTGCTACAGGTTTCATTCCTACGGTATTATATTTTGTATTAATTTAATCGTTTATATGTTTGGGTATATCAACATATTTATAAATTGTACAATAAATTTTGTCAGCGTCTTTCCTTTAACGTTCTCTACTAAAGCTTTTAAAGATACTTAAATTATAGTGAATATCGTTTCTTTTGAACAATTCTAGCACTTCTACTATACTACTATAAATTATTTTTTCTTTATATGGTTGAACGCTTCTAGGAAAATACTTGTATAATATAAAGAAATCATTTAATATCACTCCTATACTAATTTTGGGGGCTATCCACAATACATTTTTTAAAGATTCAGTCCAACTAAATATATTTTGGAAACACATAGTTGTTATAATATACTTGAATCCTTTATATATTTTGAAATTTTTATGAAACTACTAAATTTCTACTAAATCAATTTGAAAAAGACGAAATTCCATACACAAGCATTTTCGAGGATAATGTATCCTAGAATATTTATGTAATAATGATTGTTACGGTTTATTTTTCATTTAGAACAATTTCGGAGTCTTGTATATTTATTTATTTGTTAAAAGAACCCCGTCGTATTATATATAAGGGACGCCGATGGTCGTTGAAGAAGGTTATGTGGAAACACATATTTAGGATATCGTATTCGTTTTAAAGTTTTAAAAATATCTTTAAATAAATATATTTCGGCGTACGTTTGCATCGACCTTGATTTTGTTGATATCAAGGAACGCTTTTTGTGATGTGCAGGTGTTCTTTTAGCAAATGCAAAAACATCCCCCCGTTCGTTTTACTTGCCCTGGTCCGAGACAATCTCTCTATATCGTTGGCATTTGATAACTAACTTCGTAGAAGGGTAGACGTCGAAATTCGACTTCGTTCTTTTGATTAAATAAGAGTCTCATTCGTGAGCTAAGTCACTATTACTATTGGTTTAAATCATCTTAAGAGCCCGTTTACCATCGACAGGTATGTGTCAGCCAATTAATTAAACCTATATGTACAGACCCTTATTCGTAATTGTTGTTATAGGGCTTCTTTTATGCCGTGATTCCTAGCGCAGTATCGCTCCTAAGGCCCCGGCAATAGGACGTCGATCCGCTGCGAATTTGGAAATCCCGGATTGTACTTCAGCTTCTGGGAGCGATAAGTAGCCCATTAGATATTATTTTTTTTTCGGGTTTTACATCATTTAAATTGAAAATTTGAGAGAATTAAACATGTTCCGTGGAAATATGTTGATTAACACTCTAAGTGTTATGTGAAGTTTGTTTTGTTTGTTCTGTATTATTAAGGATATGTTAATTTGATTAGCTAAGTTTAAGTGAATTTTTTTGTAGTATAAGTCAACCTTTCGTGTATAAAAAAAAACAATTATTCATGTATATCTCATTATCATTTCATTTCATTTGTAATGTAAGTATCAATTATAATTATTAAGTTATACCATATTTAGTTTAAAAATTTACACATACACTGGGTTTTGAATCAACGTATCCGACATCACATCTTGTATACAGGGCAGCTCAAGGTCAATAGAGCTACGGCATTGGGAAAAACGGAAATAACAGAAGCCTCAATTTTGCTCTTGGCGCCCTTTCTTTTTTTTGACACCCCAGCTCAATACTGAGCTTGCGAACCCCGACCTCCGCAATAGTAGCCGGCATTTTCTGTTTGTTGCCCAGACTTACCCAAGCTCCTCCGAGCGGTCGTTCGCGACCCGCCACAATTTGCTCGTGTGAAATCTAAACGTAGCATAACTTCTTTTACACCACTACCTTCGAGTTTGTCTCGAAGATCTGTATAATCTTTTATTGAAACCTCAATAGTTTTTTTTACTAGTAGTTTTTCTATGAATAATGCACTATTGTATGTATCTATGTTAGACAATGAGATCTGTCTCGGGCATGAGTATTGGCAAAAGTCGATAGATATGCTGGCTATTCATGCAAGTACATATTATTAAGTATAATTTTTAAAAAAATTATGTTCTATTAAAGTCTAATTGTGTCTCTTCAATCCATTATTCCAAATTATTAAAAACTCAAATACCTCACACTTTTGATTTCATTTCAATGTTTTTTATTTTTATTTTTTAGTGAAAACTTTTGTTAATTGATTAAGATTTATAGTAATAACATTTGTGTTTAAAATTGTATTTAATTTCCTAACTGTATTCAGATAATCTACTTAATAAAATCAAATTGATTCTTTACACTGTATAGTATATTAATATCAAACGTATAAACAAACAAATAAGTAAACACATAAACAAATAAACCACATTATTTTACATTAAAATTTAACAATCAAATTTTATTTCTTATTTAAATTTGATTTCTTATTTAAATTTGATTTCTTATTTAATTAAATTTAAATTCCCTTAGTACAAGTATTTATACGATCAATTATCAGATTTTCTTTCTACTGCTCTATGCATCCTTGGACAAAAGTAAATCGGTTTAAATAAATGTCCAAGATATAAAAAAAAAATCTGACTCGTTCTTGCAAATCAAATTTTAAAATAATGAATTTTTATACATTTTAGAATAACATTTGAATTCAATATTTCATATTTTAAATCAATCAAAGAAAATATCTAGAAATTTTATTTATACTTGTCAAAATTCAATTTAAATTCTAGAAATATTTTATATAATATTAAAACATTATACTTTAATATCCCCTTTTTAAAATTTATTATAAGCCAAAACGTACACCGTGTGTGCGTTTTCGCTTTCAACGGTAAAGATCGTGTGCGGAATTTGTTTCGTACGGGTATTTTGCCGTAGTTTTCTAGGTGCGACACTGTTTAATTATCTGCTGATAATGACAACTTCTTTGTCGAAATACGTATACAGAATACGAAAATTAATGTGTCAACTTTAAATGATTAAGTTAATCAACCACAGGCTCCATCAAATTTATCAACCTTCAGTGATTATATTCCCACAGTGAGGGGGCCACTATCTAATTCTTACCAGTAACTCCACGATCGGTTTAAGAGTAAATAAACCGGAAAACGAGTTACGACAATTCGCAAAATATGGAGGTATCTTTGCGTATCATGATACCGAGCCTTTTTGTGTTCGAGTTACAGTCATTTCACAAAATTATACACGTTGTTCAGCATCTCCGACTTAAAGAGGAGGAAAAAAAATTGAACTTGAATGATTTTTTTTTAAAATCCTTTGGATGGAAGGTTTTGCTGAAATTCCGTTCTGCAACTTGAATTGAAGATTCAGGCTATGCATGAAAATAAGCGAAAACATTGATTATGTTATCTTCATCTGAAGTTATAGGCTTTGGCAAAATTGTTTGCATAAATTCGACCATTCTCTAATTGATTTCTTAATTTCTCTTTACACATATGTGGAAAATGAGGATATTTCCCCTGAAAGTTCTATGTGTAATTTTTTATCTTCTTACAATCTATATGAACAAATAATAAATTTAGAATATCAACATTTGAATACGTGTTTTTATTTTCCTTTCAAATAATAATGTGCCTCGGGGATCGAGTAGATCTAATGACACATTTTCGGTTCCTAGACCTAAAACGAATGTGTTGTACAAAGCTTCTCTGGCGCATATGAGTAGGAATGTCAATGCTTTAAGAAACCTTTCCGACAGTCTCAGTGATGGTGATTGGTTCTTGTGCGGTCCTGATGTATGTATATATTTTGATTTCTTTCTGTGATTATTTAGAATTAGTTGTAGATCTTTTTTCTTTTTTCCTTATATATATATATTACTTTGTAGTTACCTAGTCATTATTTGTATTTTTTCAATTTATTTTTATTTAACATATTTTTGTCCTGTAATTATTATTATTAATACACAATTGAACAGTCACTCTTGGTATTAATGAATGTAGTTTACTTTGAAGTTCTTCTAAGAATTTCACACCCATTCTCTCAAGAAATTAAATAATGTTAATCGATTGCACAAATACAGTAGATGACTGGAAGAAATAGGTATAAGGAACTATAACTCGAAATAAAATAAAACTGTGTATTAAAATATGGAAAAATATACAGTGTATTCTATTTAAGAAAACCGACTTAGTTTGTTTGGAGTTATTATTAGCCACTTTGAAAGTATAAATGGGAAGCTTAGAGATTTGAAATCATACCTGTTAATATTGGCGCTCTGTTTTTCTTTACTGTAAAATACATATGGTTCTAAACTAGCTACCGCTTTTTTTTTATTTAAATTTTTCGAAAAAGGTAAATTTAGGAATAGGGAAACTATAAAAATTTTATGTAGAATTCAAAATTGCAATAATGTACAGGCTGTTCTATTTAAACTAAAGAAGATGATGCCAATTTTCGGTATAACCAGAACCGCTACATGAATACCATTACTTTACTTAAGAGGGGCATATCCTAAAACATTATTGTCCAAATTTTTAAAATTCAAATCGAAGTAGTCTCTGAAATATTTTAATGGGTGGTCACCGTGAGACCCTGCTATTTCATGCTACATTTTGTATATAATAACAAAAACCAAGAGAAAGAAAACATGAACAAAAGAAGTGAAAAATGCGGTAGAAAAAAGAAGCATCATATGGGAGAAGGTAGAAAACAGAAAAAAATGGGGAGCGATTTGGAAAAAAAGAAATAATCAGTTGATTTCATATAGTCTTATACACAGAAGAGTAGAAAAGCCTTAAGATGTAGTAAATACATAATTTCGGAATTGACATAGCCTTCAAATCCAATCTGTTTTCAATTCAAAAATACCTACTGTACTAGAAAATTTAATAATACATTTTGCAGATGGTAAGAAAGGCAAAGAAATGATCTCAAGTGAAAATCTATTTAGACTATTTATCCGGTAGATACAATATATTCACTATAACATTAAATTTTTTAATTAATAATCCTGTAAATTTGACAAGGAGCTGCCCATGTTCATTATCTCTTTTGTTAGAATTGTATTTGCTTTACACCCTCTGACAGCTTAAGTATAAGGTATTTCGTTAAGAGCGACGCATTTTGCTTATACTCGTAAAATAAAACAGATGTCATGAGAAATTTAAAATAATATTTGATTGTGTATAAAGTACAGTTAGTACCAATATCTATGGAATAAAATACTATTCAAGTGTCCTTCACTGAAGCGTTCACAGAAATGAATCTCTCGATCCTAATTTACAATAATTTTTTCAAATAAATTGGGTTCAACGTCAGCAGTAACACATTCAGTGTTAGTCTGTAAGTCGTCTAGGTTTGCCGATTTGTTTGCGCGCCCAGAAAGAAGTTTAAGTAGATGCAATGCTTGAGATATGACAATTTTGCTTATTCACAAAACTATTAAACCAGAAATGGACTGAAGATGATTTTCTTTTGAAATTCGGGATCGTTTTCGAGTTTCCCTAAAGACCAATTACTACGCGGCGAAGCAAATGTTTGTTTAGTTTGAGTACTTGAGTTAAAATAATTTTGTAAGCACGTAGACCAAGAACTTTTCACAAAAATGGCTTCAAACAGGTGTTAGAAAAGGTCACTGAGATCGAAATGGAATTGATACATTTGGATTTTCACGAACACTTTGACGAACACCTGCAATATTCTCTTCGCTACTTGCACTTCTTTGTCTCGCTAATACGGAAACGTTTTAAAGTCAATATATTTATTCAAAATTTTTAATTTTAATTGCTTTTTCACTTAGAAAATTATAATGACCATAAGTGAAGCTGATACACGTAAAGTAATCGTGACTGTATGTAAACTTCGATAAAGCATTTAAATTATTCGTAGACGTAGTTGAAGCGTTTCATGGTGGAATAGCAGGTACAGCCATGCATATATGTTAAAAAAACAAATACAACAGGGTTGCCACCTAAAAGAAACCTCAATTTACGAATGGGTCGTACCTAATAATTAACTTTTTAATACGAGGATAGTTTGACAAGTAGTGAGAATGACACATAGGTGGGGCTCTAATTGGTAAAACAAACGCACTGTAATTTAGGTTGCCTATTTATATGTCTACATTCCGATATTTAGATAAATCGGTTGATTACTTTATTTTTGACAGTTGATTGAAAAAGAAGCAACACGTCGTTTTGTTAAAATGGAAAAAGCAGAGTATCTTGCGGTGATTAAATACTTCGTAATTAAGGGTATGAAAGCTACGGAAATAAAAGATGAGTTACAGGAAACATTAGGTGAATCTGTTCCATCATCCGCCACAATAAGTAGATGGGTAAATGAATTTAAACGTGGTAGAACAAGTTGTGTTGATGAAGCGCGCTCTGGAGCACCTAAAATCGCGACTTCTAAGGAAATGATTATAAAAATCCATAATATTATTAGACATGGTCAACATTTCAACAGAACGCGTACACCACATTTTAACGAAAGAATTGGGCCTTTCCAAGCTTTCGGCAAGATGGGTGCCGCGATTGCTTACGACTGATCAAAAGTTCACTCGTTTGCGCATTTCCAATGAGTGTTTGGACCTTTATAAGCGGAATCCGGTTGATTTTTGTAGGCGATTTGTTACTTGCGATGAAACTTAGATACACTACAGTACACCCGAAACTAAACAACAGTCGAAACAATGGTTAGAACGTGGTTCTGCACTTCCAAAGAAAGCGAAAACCACTTTATCGGCAAACAAGGTGATGGCATCAATTTTTTGGGATTCAAAGGGCATTTTGCTCATTGATTGCCTTCAGAAAGGTGCCACATTAAACGGACAATATTATGCAGAACTTCTACAAAAATTAAATGTTGAGATTCGTGCTAAACGGCCAGGAATGGCAAAGAAAAACATTCTGTTTCACCAAGACAACGCTCCCTCGCATACCAGCACAGTTGCGATGTTAAAAATCCACGAGTTGCATTTAGTACCGCAATTAGTAGCGCATGTGCCTTATTCGCCGGATCTAGCCCCTTCCGACTTCCACCTTTTTCAAAAATTGAAAACGGCACTAGATGGAAAGAAATTTTCGTCTAACGACGAGCTTATCATCTTCGTAAATGAGTATTTTGCAAGCCTTCCGGAATTGCATTGTAGAGATGGCATAAGGGCATTGGAGCCCCGTTGGAATAAATGTATTGCTCTTTCTCCTGAATATATTGAAAAATAAAAATCAT
Organism: Dermolepida albohirtum; assembly: GCA_031893035.1. Classification (NCBI taxonomy): domain Eukaryota; kingdom Metazoa; phylum Arthropoda; class Insecta; order Coleoptera; family Scarabaeidae; genus Dermolepida; species Dermolepida albohirtum. Next base: position 85,782 of record JAVIWB010002512.1, read on the forward strand.
TTTGTATTTAAAAAATTCGTTTTTCTTTTCCAATCTCTCCAAACTACCCTCGTACATATATTTTTTTGCAAATATTCAAACATTCCTTCGGTTTCTTTTTGTTTTAGCTTTGATGCCATAATTACATTGTCATCAATTTTCTTTATATTTTCTTCTCCGTTTTTAAAATAAATTAAATAATCTTATATATTAATACGAAATTTTCTTGTACCGCTGTACTGTATTTCTTAACGTTTATTCTTGATTAGTAAGTTATTTTATTTCAAAGCGCTTGTTCACCACTGAAGTTAACTTGAAATGCTTCCGTGAGTCTGTAATCAGACATTATTTCGGATCGGATTTCTTCACGATGGCGTCTCTGTAAGTGTTGTAATGGAATCCACTGTTGTTTCGTTGGAGAAGGGGCTACCTAATGGAAGCAGTTTAGAGACGAGGGAAGCTTAACTACTGCAGCGGTTATGGGCTGCACTTAAAGTAGGATGTGCTCACATATAAACGTTCATGTGTAATATTAACCAGTGACAAAAGAATTAATCAAATGGACGACTGGTTTCAATTTAGATGTTTACATGTGTAGATATTTATCAAAGCTCAAAATTAGCAACACCTGCAACGTATTTGTGGGTTAGATACATACATACATATAAGATTAAAATATACTTCCTTGTATTTCTTCTTATTTGCGAGAATTGTATGAGAAAATATATACATATTGAATATGTATACCAAATCCTGTATTATGTGTATACATTTTACACAATTCACAACCGTATTAATGATTACAAAAATCAATATAGAATGTTTGTTTATTCTGAGTTATTTGTCATAATAAAATATTACTTTTCTTTAAATTTCTGAATACTAAATTAATAAATAATTCAGAAAGGTTAATTTCATTTTCTTAAGTTTCTAATGACGATAAGAATTTTAAAAATAAGTACTAACATTTTTAGTTTTCGATGTTCAACAAACAAATAACGGCATTTTAAATATCTTTAAAATTCGTATCGTTGTTAGAACTTTAAAAAAATAAAATTAGTAGAAATATAATAGGAAGGTGTAAAAAAATAATATTTTGCTATGATAAATTTATAAACAACAGATTTATTGGTGCTATTCTAAACATTAACTCATTCTGATACCATGACGGCTACTTTGTACATGTAAACTAGTTTATGTATTTCATAACTACAGATTTTTTTTCGGTTACTTCATTAATAGGAGCTGGAATAATAGTATCTAATATTACTTATGTGCATGTCAATATATTTATAGGTACGACAGATAGTCAGAAAAAATTGGAAATCTGGCAATACCGATTGGTTTAATGAGCAACGCATAGGAAGTGGTTGTGCAATATATCAAGAACATGACATTTCTGTCTGATTGACAAAATATCATTCCGTGTGTACATAATAGCTTGACAAAGCCTACAAATCGTTGTGAAAATGGGACTGGCGCCTAAAAAATGTAAAAGAAAAGATAATAATTGTTATTTAAGTCAATTAATCTGGTACGTGTACTTCCGCGTTCGTGGTCCATGCTATCTGTTTCTGGGCTTCCGGGCTGGAACCGCGTCACTTGTATATCTACCGACGTTTCGTACCCATTTGTATGGGACAGCCCTGAAGATGTCCCATACAAATGGGTACGCAACGTCGGTAGATATACAAGTGACGCGGTTCCAGCCCGGAAGCCCAGAAGCAGATAAGTTAAGTACATTAGATAGAAAGTTTAATTTCTATTTGTTGATGAAGCTCCATCAAAGAATGGTACATTATTGATTTCGAAAATTCAATTTTGGTTGTACTTCGCTTCAGCGTGCAAGGTCGTGCTGTAACATATGGAGTTGAAAATATTCATGTTGTGCATCGAATGATTAAAGAGAATTATCATGTAACATATGATGAGATTTAGGGATCCTTGTACATTTCTTCGACATCGATACATTTCAATTTGTATGGATATCGATACATTGCTTTGAATCATTTGCCACGATCTTCATTTTGAGTAGTGGAAAGATTATGAGAACAAAGTTTTCTCACGATTAAATACATCATTACGGGTGATGAATCGTGGATACGTTCTTTGAACTGGAAGCAAAACAACAATGACAGTATGGGTGTTTGAAAATGAACTTTCGCCAACAAAAGTTTTTCGATCGCGAAGCAAAAAAAATGGTTATATGTTTTGTACCCAAATCTGATTGTATTGCTATAATTGTTCTAGAGCATATGTGGGCAACAACCGGCCCGCTGTAAGATTTGATCCAGCTTGCGAGACATTCGTCGTATTATTTCATGTCTGATATTTATCGCTAAAAATTCTGAACACTACTTTAAAATGCACTACTTTTAAACGCAGCCCGCGAACGTATTTGCACATTAAAGTTTGGCCCACAACATGTCAAAGGTTGCCCATACCTGTTCTAGAGGGTCGTGGAATCGTATATAAAAATTTGCTTGCCCAAAGTCATTGATAAGTGTTGAAAATACAATTCTAAACGTGCAAACATTCATCACGATAATGCTACACCTTTTATCATCCACGCAACAATCGATTATTTGCGAAGTAAAGGCATCGAATAAATTAGTCATCCAGACATTTGCTATAATTTTGCTCCAAGCACAACCAAAAATAAAATGCATGTTTCTTTCCCCGAAGAAGTTATTGCATTGATCACACATTTTGAGTATGCCAACTTTAGAATGACATAACTTTTCAGTGATTGGTTTGAGCGTATGAAAAAGACCATAAAATGTAATGATGATCATATCAAGAAACAATAAAAATATTTATTTTCGCATAAAATGTTTTCTTTATAGCTATTCTCGACACTTTGCGAGTGTGTATATGAACACCATTTGTTTCAAATGGCAGTGAGAGGTCTGGCAAGTAGTACAGTTGTATTCTGGGTTGCTGAAGCTCGCATACCAAACAATACGAAATTGAGAATAGTTTATATTCGATTTAAATTAATTTTTCTTATTTTATTCGAATCTGTTTTATTTCTTTTTTGGGCAAGCATTACAAACACGACATAAGCCAGTTAGTGGGAAGAGAGTAATTCTATTACTGAAAAGATGCCGTATTTATAGTGTTTATAGTATGATACTATACCTATCCTTCTCCCGGATAGATTTGTTTCGGTTAATGAGATGGACTTACAGTTCTTTTCATCTCTAAAACACATATAAGTGTAGATACTATTGTGTTTTATTTAACTCAACATTTCTTTTTTCCTTTCGTTTGTTTTGACAGTTTTAAATAGTACATTGGCTTGTTTTTGCTTTTAATTAATTCAATGACTATTTCTTTCTTTCGATTGCTTTTTCTTTCGTTTATTGGTTCTAAATGAATGATGCGCTATGTTTATGCATTTATATTATTCGTTTATCGAATTATCAATTGTTCATTGTCTTATCTTAAAACAACGTAATAGTTTTGTTACTTTTGTTTATGTTTATTTAGTCTGTCTTTAGCTCATCATATTATACAACATATTACATACATATTACATACATAGTCATATAATATTTCATAAATAAGCGGTTAAGAGTGGTGAAGTACTTACAAAAAGGGGTTATTTCTTTCCAAAAAGCATTAGTTACACAACGATTTTTTAATAAGAACATAAAAATCTAGCACAATTAATATATCAGAATGGTAGCGTAAAAGAGAAAGAAAATTTAATTTTTGTTAATGCTATCCAAAAATAATAAGAAGTCGTCAAAGCTGGGAAGTTACTCTAGTGAAACAAAACGACTAGTTAAATTTTTGTTTGATTTTTTTCTTTCAGTGCATTATGAATTTTAGGTATATAAAAGGAGCTGCAACCTTCTTTTGTGTTCCTTAAGAAAAAATGCTGTCGGACGACCCAGGCTCTTTTCTGACGAGGAAATGTTTACTGTGGATGCGAAATGCAATCGAAGGAATGACCGCTGACTCTCCTACGACTCTGAAGAAATTTCCGGCGAATATCACGTGCTAGGTGTTGTATCCAACGAGAGTGGCGTCATGCCACCACATTTCTTTAATAAAGGAGAAAATAACATTTATTTGCGTGTTCTGACAAATATAGTGAAGTCGTGGATGGAAACTGTTAACTGTTATTTAAAAAGCAAAGGAGAAAGTTATCCGAAATTTTCATTTAGGCGATAAGTCCGTGTTTTATACATTGGACTTTACATTCTGGATCAAAATTATAGACTCTAGTTTGTGCGCTAGCTAGGGCAATTATCAATACTAGAACAATAATTAATTATTTGTATATACCCACACTTGCCTATTTTGCAACTCTCTTCTTTAAATATCTGTTGAGAGCGTTTTATCCCCTTACATAAACTTAGACAATATATAACAATTACTATTGCGGATAAAACTTGTGTGTATTATTATGATCTAAAGATAGAACATCATAGCTTGATATAATATGTAGGAAAAAGAGGATCACCAACAAGAAAAGCCAGCGTACTAAAATTTGAGACTAAACTATGGTTATAACATTTTTTAATTACAAGTGAATGTCAGTTATCGCCAATTGTCATAAAGAAGTTCTGTCAAGCTGAACTGTTTAGAAAGTAGGAGCTTAATCAACGCTCGCCTGCACGCAGCTATTATCGTGACAGAATGTTAGAGTTATCTGCCTTTATATTTTATTTTAATTTTATTAATGTGCTGTAAAAAACACGATTCGAATATTCTTCCAAATTTCATAAAAATCGAAATTTCGTGAGGTTTCTTAGGCTATAAATCAATAAATAATACAAAATACAACATATTAGTAGTATATATGTATGCATATTACATGTTTATATATATATATATATATATTCTATTCTATCAGAGGGAATTTAACATGTTATTTATTTAGTTCAGACATGTTAATTCCTCACCAGTGTTATTTGAGAAAGCATTTGCAGAGCACTACAAGATAACTTGCTGTTAGCAAAGAACCGTTTACATATGTATACCTTGTGCTTGTTATGTCTATATTTATACATATATTTATACTGTTCCATCTAAGTGTAAATGATTAATGATATTTACACAATGTTAGTAATTAAAATAATAAATATGCATAGAAGAATAATACTTAAATATGGAGATACATATATTTAAATATTATTACTAAATGTTGGTTAAAATTGAAGTTGTGGAATTTAAAATATTTATTACAAATTCTACTTGTATATAGGGTCTATTCATAAAATAAGCAGCATATCCTTCAGCATAACTATATGTTTTTGGATAGTTTACATCTCGTATAGTTCTCGTGGTATTTGAGTGATATTTCATTGTCCGTATTAATTACTTACGGTCCACAGTGGTAAAACACAACATTTTTGAAACAAGCTTGCGTATATGATGCTCTGTATCGTACGCATTGTTATCGTTCACACAATTGGAAACGATCCTCAACCAGGACATTCCTCGACTTCGTCTGATGACGCCCACTTTCAGAAAGGATCTGGAACGTTCAAACCATCCTTCGACTCTCAGAGAATTTGCAAAAAAAGCATAGTATCTCCATAGAGTCGTGCCATAACATAACCGAAAAACTGAATACAGCAAAGTTCGCTTCTTGTTCGATGACCGATCAGTAGAAAGAAAATCGAGTGAATTTTTGCTGGAAACTCTTTGAACAAGTAGACTACGACGATTCGTTCACGCAGAAGATCACAGCGGGAGGATAAAGCTAAGTTTACCGTTAAGACATTGAGGCTAGAGTTCAATTCATTACAGTAAATAGATTGGTAAAGAATCTCAATACCTATGAACTCACTCTTGATCCCATGCTAAAGTGATACGCACTGGTTTCTTCTTTTTATTTTAATGGAACTGACTGTCATTTAGTATGCTTTCAAGCCAATTTTAACGTTTTACTATGATATAAAATAATTGTTTAATGGCTCCTAAAGATATAAAAATCGTCTAAATATATATATATATATATATATATTGTTATAAATAAATTATTAAATGTTGTGATGAAGAATGAGAATATTTAAAGTTATTGATAGCCACACATTAGCTGCCAACTGTTATAAATAAAATTTGTAAATAGAATTAACAATGTGTGAAAGTAGTGATACTTAAACCCAACATTTGCTTCAAGTACATATATTAAATACATGCGATACAATTTCTTCAAGAATTCGAATAGAGTTTTATGTTCGTATATATCATATTTGATTGCGGAAAATGTAGGGAATTAAAATTGAAAATATTGAAAGAATCATTAATTAAATTGTCGAGAAACATATTTAACACGCATTACTACACTACTATTTACAAAAGTTTCTATACCTGACACGATCCAAATAATCCGACAAATCCTATCTGCTAATAACGAGCCTGATGATTTGGCCGACCTTTTAAAAACTTGCTTAATCTCTACCTATTTCCAGTTCTGTAGTAGTTACTATGAACAGGTATCGGGTGCAGCCATGGGCCGACAATTTATGGAGGCATTCGAACGACAAATTTTATGCTCCTCGAACTTAAAACCGAAATATTGGTTCAGATACGTAGATGGCACATGGTCAGGATTCCTTAAATAATATCTTTGCTTTTCTAAATTCCCAACACAATTCCATAAGTTTTACCATAGGGGTTGAATAAGAAGGTTCCTTCCTTTCCTAGATGTCTTGGTGGATCGTCGTCTAGATGGTTCACAAAGACATTCAGTTTACAGCAAACTCACAGGCACTGACCGATATCTAAATTCCCTTTCCCATCATCTTACCGCCCAAAACAGGGCGTCATTAACTCCTTAGTTCAAAGAGTTTTCAACATATCTGACCAGTATTCTCTATCCCAGGAATTAAGTCACATCACCAATGCCCTTATAAACAATAATTTCTCCAAAGATAATATACCACAGCCTATAGACTAACATCTTAATCGTTGAGTTCCACAACCCAATACCCCGTCTCTAAAGCACATCTACCCTATATACAAGGCATCTTTCAGAACTGTTTTCAGAAAAGACCGTGTTTTTGTAGAATTACCTGGTGTATACAGGATTCCTTGCTCGCGAGACAGTGACGTGTTGGCACTCGTGTTTCATAGCACTAGCGGTGTACCAGGCTGCTACGTGTAGCTGATTCCGCACTTGCCGAGCATAGGCATGAAACAGGGCACTATATCCAGTTCGATTCGGCTAAAATCCTGTCCCACACAAGTCATTACTATCGCCGAAAAATCCCTGAATTTATAGAGATCTATAATCACCTTAATAATCTAAATCGTGATGATAGTTATCCCCTACAGAACGCCTGGCAATCCTGTATCTCCAAACTTCTTAACCGTAACCGTAACGTTCCTTTGACCCATGATCAATATCCCTATATAAACCCATCCGCCACATCCAACACCAGTTGCAGCGTGATTGTTAAGACCTGAAGATGTTCTATACAAGTGGTGACGAAACGTCGGTACCAGAATTGTCGCCGACGCGGTTCCAGCCTGGAAGTCAAGATGAAGAAAGTATAAATAACGTTTTTGTCTGCAGGAGACATTATTTTTATATTTTTCAAATATCATGTTAAAATTTAGAGTTTCTATATTTTTACTAATCACACATTAATGGTACTAGAACTTTGTGTAACAAATAGAATTTATTACCTTCTCAAATAGCAAAAGAGAATACGCTAATTGCTGTCACAAGTACGAGGTTAGAAATTACCAAAAGTATTGACTGACTCAGTAGGTATCTAACAATAATATGTACGCAACGTTGTTTATTAGTCGGTGATGATTTAAACCTCGATAATGCACGAGCGATTCAATATTTTTATAGAAAGAGATAATATCTCCCTATTATTTATAACTGAAAATATAAATACTACGATAAAAATGCTACTGAAACTTCCTGAAATAATATATTTATTTTACTATTAATGTAAATAAAATAGAAGTACAAATTGAAATAGAACCTGATTTATGTTAAAATTAATCAAGTAAATTTTTATTTGTAGAAAATCAATGTATATATGTTTTTTTAAAAAGATTTAGCATGGATTATGAAATTGTTCACTACGAATTATAGTATGGAAAAGCAAGCAAAGTTAACGATTACCTACGTCTGTATAATCATATTTATCGAAATAATGATGGCTGTACTATAATAATATATTAATTTAATTGTTTAGTTCCTGAATTTTAAAGAGACAGCTGAGTATGATGATGATAAATTAATGATAGATTATGTGAATAAATAATTAAATATGTTTTTAACATACGTAATGTAAAGACGGACCTGTTCATTACCTGTTTGATACCTGTTAAGGTACTATTCTACAGCTATTCAGAAACTGTTTAATCTGTTCCAATATCTGTTTAACTCTCGTTTAGAAGCTGTTAAAGCTGTTCGGGATCTGTTTATTACATGTTTAATATTTGTACAAAAGCTGTTTAATACCTGTTCAAAAACTGTTTAAGCTGTTTAAGGATTTGTTCATTACCTCTACAATATCTGATATGAGTTTAGGTATGTTATTATCTATTGAATAGCTAATATGATATACAGTATCTCATATCAGATATTCGACGTTAGCATTCAAATCATAAGTAAAATTTTTGAACGAAGTAATAGACGTTTTTATATGCATGATAAGTAATATATTTTATGATAATTATTATCATGTTGAAATTTGTGCTATTCGACAGCGAGAAAGCATAATGAGAAATTTACATTTATTAAAGGCGAAACATCCTAACCTTCACCTGATTGAGATGTTATAATGGAAAGGCTGTAAATACCTGTGCAATGATTGGAGTTGAAAGATTTATACAAATCGTATGTACATAACTAGATATACAAATGTGCTGTAAAAGTGGTCTGAAAAGTTTCCGACCTAACAAATGTATCTTTGTTAGGTCGGAAACTTTTCATTTTTTCTAAAATTTATATTTATATAAAATTTATATTGTCGAGGTTTATTTTTCTCCATAGTCTCCTTGTAACTCTACACATTTCTCCCATTCCTTTAATCCGTCCAAATAGTACTCGGCGTTTTTCTCTGCAAAACAATTGTTCATGAAGGTGTTTGCCTCCTGATTTGACGAAAATCTCTGTCCTCCGAGGGCAATTTTTAGATGTGGGAACAAAAAGAAGTTGTTTGGGGGTGGATCTGGTGAGTAAGGCGGATGACCAAGTAGTAATCGTAATTCGTGGATTTTCACCATGGTGTGACATGGCGCATTGTCTTGGTGAAACAGGATTTTCTTTTTCTGCAAATGTGGCCGTTTTTGATGTGTAGTATGCTCCTGTAATAGTTTTTCCTTTTTGAAGATAATCGATTAAGATAATTCCATGACTATCCCAAAAAACAGTTGCCATCACTTTCCCAGCCGAAAAAACAGTTTTTGCTTTTTTTTGGAGTCGGTTCCTCCTTTACAGTCCACTGTTTTGACTGTATTTTTGTTTCGGGCGTATAACGGTGTATCCAAGTTTCATGTACAGTAATTAATCGGCGCCAAAACTCGGATTTATTGCGCCTAAACTGCGCCAACAAAGCGTTGGAAACGTTCATTTGAACACGTTCTTCGTCTAACGTTAGCAAACACGGCACCCAACGCGCGAACAGCTTTCTCATGCCTAAATCTTGATTTAACATGTGAGAAACACGTTCTTTGAACATATTCATAGCCTTTGCTATCTCTCTCACTTTAATTCGACGGTCTTCTAGCATCAATTGGTGAACTTTAGCGATGAGAAACACGTTCTTTGAACATATTCATAGCCTTTGCTATCTCTCTCACTTTAATTCGACAGTCTTCTAGCATCAATTAGTGAACTTTATCTTCCCGAACGTTCATCGTCTCCCAAGTTCGTACGACCACGTTTAAAGTCAGCTGCCAAAAATTTCACTGTGGTAAATGATGGTGCAGAGTCCCCGTACACAGAGTCCAACTCTCTTTGATTTGCGTAGACCTTTCAAAAACAAATATTTATGACAGCTCGATACTCGACTCTCACGTCGACTCACTGAAACGACTGTCAAATAACAACTGCGCATTCAAAATGGCTGAAACTTTCGTGAGTACCTGGCAATAGATATACAACTACATTCCGTAGCTTTTATTAATGAGTGCTGCCCTCTTCACGTTGACGTCGGAAACTTTTCAGACCACCCTCGTATATAAAATACTTTATTTCTCCAATGTTTCCTTTAGTAGCTTTCCAAATAGTTGGAAGTGTTCCACTAAATCACTCCTTCCTTTGCAAGCTAAACATCTTCTAGATGACGATGTCTCATCGATTTGATTTTTAATTTTTTAAACATTTTAAACAAACCTCCGTTACTCTCATACACGTAGTGACTCACATCAAACACTCTATTCATATATTCTTCAAAGTTAAATTACATCGCGAATGTTATCTATTTTACACCTAAACAATTTGCTAGCAATAATAGTTGGTAAAATTAAATTATTTCTCTTTACATATCATATCTAATACCACCATCAGTAGATAGACGATGTGTTCGGAAGTGAATGTAATATTAGTACCACAATGAATCACATGGAATTTTTTGTGTAGAACGTGTTACGTCGTGTTGAAACATATGATGAGACCACCTTTCTCTCACCACCGCAAATTTTACTCATTATAGTTAGCGTCCCCACTTGTATCCATTTCTTTAAGTAATAATTTATTGAGCATAAATGATTTAGTATTCAGCTTTTAATTAATTAGTTTAGCTGTGTGCTTCAAAATAATTAACAACATTGTTAATTATTACATAATCACGTTAAAAACTAGAAATTACATTTTTGCACATATTTTATTTACCATTATGTTCTTTTGTCACAGTTTTCACTCTATAATAGTGGTACTAAGTGGATAGTACTAGGTTCAAGTCGAGCTGTCGGTTATACAGTACTGTGTAAAAGATAGAAGCACCTTCTTGAATTTTACAAGAAACTATTTTAAAAGGATAAATAATAATCTTACGCAAGTTGAAATTTTTTTTAATGTATAAAAACTAACACATGTCGATATTTAAACATAACTTAAATTTTCAATATTTTGTATGACCACCTTTATTTTTTATGGTATCCTGCATTGCTCTTGGTAGGCTTCCCATTAATGAATTAATGAAATTTTCAGGAATATTGTACCACTTTCCTGTAGTATGTTCCACAGTTCGTTTTTGTTCTTTGTCCCCCTTTCACACTTTTTTCTATCAGGATAATCCAACACATGCTCAATAATATTTAAGTCGGGACTTTGAGGTGGCTATATCATAGTCTGCAATACCCCATTTGCTTCCTACTGTGTTAAATAAGTATTCACAAGTTTTGAGGTATGCTTGGGATCGTTATCTTACTATAGAATGAAATTATTGCCAGTAATTCACTGCCCTGATGGTATGGCATGTTCTTCTAATAGTGTTTCTCGCCACCTAATTTACTCTCTATTTTTACAATTTCACTCACATCTGCTGCCGAAATACAATCCCAAACTTGGATATTGCCTCTTCCATGCTTTATATTAATGTGCAAATATGGTTCCAATAACGATTCACCAGCGCGTCGACTGACATACTAACGTCTGTTCGTTCCAAATAATTGATATTTAGATTCGTTAGTCCATAGTACTTGTCGCCACTCATTATATACCCAAGTTCCGTGATCCCTGGCATATTTAAATCGTTGCCCTCTATTACTTCGTCGCAGTAAGGGTTTTCTCACGGCCACGCATCCGCTCAAGCCTGATCTGAGCAAGTATCGCCTTACTTTTGAAGCATGTACTGAAGTACCAGATCTTTGCGCAAAATCTTGAGCTAGTTTTGCGCTAACTTTCTTACGATTTCTTAAAGAACTAACTTTTAAAAACAGTGCATCAGCTTTACTGAGCTTTTTTTGACGCCCACTCTTTGGTATATCACTTACACTGCCGGTTTTAGTCAATCTTTTTATTGTTTGTTGCACGGCATACCGGGAACATTTCACTGTCTTTGCTATTTTCACTTGACTGTAACCCTCTTGGTGTAAAACGATAATTTTATTTCTGTCTAGTAATGCTATTCTAGGTATTTTCTATCTACTATAACAATTTACAGCTCACAATTTTATCTTAAAATGAAAGTTTCACTCGTAGGCGCGTTTTTCAAGAATCTAAATAATTTCTATAGTGGAACCTCTCTATATCGTTTCTACTACTGAATTAAAAGCAAAATCTTATAGATAAATAACTTTCCCTTGAAATTTCATTGCAGAATATCGTGGTGTAATAAAATTTATTACTTTAATTCTCTTTTCAGACAGTCGATCTCACCCATTCGCGGAAGTATGATGTTATAAAGTTGGAAATTTCCAGTGATTATATTGCTATCAATAAGTGAATCGTTCTAGAAAACATGTATTAAGTATTATAAATTAAATTAACGCAATAATTATTAGTAAAAACCTTTTAGTAAATAAGTTTTGGAAAATATTGTTAGACGCTTGTTTCTTTTGCACAGTACTGTGGAAAAAGAAGGTACCATACTCTTCAAATTACCTTTTATTTCATTAAGCTTTTCAAGAAAATGTATTTAATGATAGTATGAATTTCAACACTGTCTATCTTGTCAAAAACTCCAAGATGCTCTTAACTGAAGAGTCGTCATTACGAAACTAATAAAAACGTAATGAACTGAAATTTGTCAGTTGGACAGTTGACTATCCGTCATTCGAGGGACTTTTCAACCTATCCTCTTATAAATTTATATGCATTTACTTTTTAATTCTTTAGTTAAATTTTACTTAAAAGTGAATATCAATACTGCTTATTTTATATAATTTTAGTAACTCCAATAAATGTATATCACGTACTAATAAATTAATAAATACTACTTATACTTAATACTTCGTTTTGATAGACAGACCGCAAGCACGTCATGGTTGCAAAACTAATCAAGATACCTATGTGTTTTTCTCATTTTCTGTGGCAAATAAAAGCGCTGAAGTTTCATAATAGAAATATTCACGATTTATGGTACTTAAAATACCGAATTTACATTTCATTAATTTATCATCTAATGAAAGAATTGTTTAAAATGAAAGTTGAGAAAATGAAATTGTTTATGAAAAAAAAGTAACTAATTTCGTATCTCTCAAAATACATGTACATCTTACTTTCTAACAATTAAATAAGCATTAGATTTTATGAGCATATTTAGAGGTCGAGACATTTAAATTTTTAGGGGTCGATTTTTATACTACTTTTGACCTTATCTCTATCTCAGAGGCGTGTTCCTAATTAATATAGATGATGAAAAGATTATACCGTTTTCACGATAATTTAATTTTGCGGCATTTAAATTTTTCATTTTATCCATTATCCCATTCATAAAAACGAATTACTTACCCCGTACATCCACAAATCGTTCTTGATCACCTTTCATATTTTATGGTTTGTAAAAAAATTTATATTAAAGTTAGTATTTGAGTTTCGCCAGACCGTACTTTTGTCATTCTATCGAAAAATGTTAAATTTACTTTCGTGTTCTCAAAAAACTTTATTCTTTTCTAAATATTGCTTTGCAAAATATGTTTCCGTCCGCTTTTCTAATTAATAAACGTTTTCAGCCATTCTTTCAAGTAATTCCGCGGCATCATAATTTTCTTATATTAATATGTTCAATAAATTCATTATTAATTATTTTTACTAATTTTGGACTACTAAGGCGGAAGCTTTATTTATTTTTACGACCTCTCCTTTTTTGGGTAAAATTTTTGTCAAAATAACACAATAGTTAGTAATAAGTGGCTCGTCTTTAAGTTTTGCATATAAAAGTAGATAAATAGACAGTAGATAACTTTTAAAGACTTCATTGTTTTTCGAAATATTCTCCACGAAGATTAATGCACTTTTGCATGCGTTCGAACTATGGAAGCAGCTTTTCGAGCAGCTGTTGGTACAGTCAGATTGCGTTTTTGTAGGTATCGACTGCTCCTTCTGACCACTGCGACTTTTAACCACGCAGTCCGTTCCTGATTTTCGGTAAGGTAAAGAAATCGTTGGGGCTTAGGTTTGGACTGTATGGAGGATGGTCCAATAATTCGACGTTTTGTGCATTAAAAGTTTAATTGTCTTGCGTGGTGTGTGCAAACTTATATTGCTTTGCTGGAGGATAATTCATCGTTCGGGATTGGTTTTTCGATGCTCAGCGATGACTTGCGGCAAACAAATGGTTGTATACCAATACACATGGCCTGCTTTCGAAACAAATGTCGTGACCATCTTTTTGGAGACACTTCGAAAACGGATGACTTTTTTCAGCTTTTTTTCACCTTGGAACACCTAAGCAGACGACTGGTGTTTATTTTTGGGCTTGTATGAGTAAATAGAAGTTTTTAGTGTTTTCGGCGTTGAAGCGGTCTGGAGTTTTTTGACATCAATTCACCCTAGCCGCTTTCTGTTCTTCGATCAATAGATGCGGTATCCAATGGGAAACTAACTTTTTTACAAATGCAAAATTTTTTGAATCGAGGTCTTTGAAATCCCTAATAATCCTTCAATCTGGCGATATGTCACACGTCGATATTTGTTGATGACTTACGCACAGTATCAACGTTCTCCTGAGTGATTGCCGTTTTTTGGTGAACTTTTTGGTGAACGTCGCTAAGACTAATCCATGCACGTTTGAATTCTCCATATCAACGAGAAATTGCTGACCGATGTGATACTTCATTGCCGAAAACAGAAACCAATTCGATGAGGCATTCTTGTTGAGATAATTGTCATCGAAAATTATAAAAAATTATTCCGCGAAAATGTTCTCGGTTTAATTCCATTCCTCAACTAACTTGTCAATTTTGACAATACGTTGTAGCTACAATAATACACGTATCGCACCGAAACTTTGGACTTAGGTTATCTAAATATGGAGGTAAATTTTTAATACTGATATTTGATTAGTGGCGCCCTCTATGACCCACTATGCGAAACTTAAAAGACATCCCACGTAATAATAAAACTCCTCAAGCTTTCATCCGATTTTCTTTGTATTCACTGTTGCAATAAATATTTCGCTATTGACATATTTAACTTAATAAGGACCATCTATTAAAGAGATTTTCTTTGTTACCATTCTTCTCTATATATCGCTGAAGTAGAACCTGCTTAATTGATTATGATTCACACATCGCTGAGTTGGTAACTGTTGTTTAGGTTAAAATTCTCTTGTTTCTCCTTTAAATAGCTTATTTAATAATTTATTGTTGATAATCCTAGTTGTTAATACTCTTACACTCTCAAAGTTCACAATAAATCTGTTCTCTTACTGTGCAAGTGTGTATTGTCCATTTTTCTCCCGACTTTGGTGCTTCAGATATAAGGTTGTACGCTATGTTAGCTTACACAAAGCAATTAATCAGAAAACTGTTTATTGCAACATTTGTAAAGATACTATAACGAAAACAAGTTATAGGAAGGACAACTAAACGGGGATACACATTTCACGTCTATACTAACCCTTACGGTGATTTGAAATAAAACAAACTAATGGGAAAATGGGTAACGGTAAGGATACCGAAAGAAATTAATTGTTAAATTCTCATACACGTTCAAATTTTACAAGTGACGAAACGTTACGGAAATAAACTTTAGCGATGATAAAAGAAGGATGTAGAAGTAAAATTAAATAACTTATCAAAGTAATAGAAGCTTTATAAAATTGGTAATGACAACACAAAGAAGACTATTTAACACAGTGTCGTAATTGATCTCGATAAAACATAACCCTACAAAAATAAATGTTATCAGTAGAGCACACAAACTGTGATATTGGGTCTGGGAAAAAGTTCGTGGCGTTTTTTCAGTAAAATTCAACTGGTCCCCGCATGGCGCGTGGACGAATTCATTTAAACCGAATATGCTCCATTATTATCGACAATGTTTCGCCATTTTTTTGGTAGATCCATGATCCCATCGGTGAAAAACTTCTGTGGTTTCTGGTCGAAAAACTGAATCAAGTAGTTTTCACAGGCTTCTTTTGAAACCAACTTAATTCCATTGAGAGAGTTCTGCAGAGATCGAAACAGATGATAGTCAGAGGGTGCTATATCCGGACTGTAAGGTGGGTGCATCAAAACTTCCCAACCAAACTCTCTCAATTTTTGACGGGTCATCAAAGAAGTGTGTGGTCGGGCGTTGTCATGATGGAAGACAACACCTTTCCTATTAATCAATTCGGGCCGTTTTCTTTCAATCGCCTGGCGTAATCTCTCTAGTTGTGCACAGTAGAGTTGAGAATCAATCGTCTGACCAGTTGGAAGTAGCTCGTAGTGGACGATTCCCCTCCAGTCCCACCATACACACAGCATCACTTTTTTTGGCGGCAATGTTGGCTTAGCGAACGCTTGTGACGGCTCACCATCCTTTATCCACGATCTTTTACGCTTCCGATTATCGTACGTAATCCATTTTTCATCTCCGGTTATTAAACGTTTCAGAAACGGCTCGATTTCATTCCGTTTCAGCAGCGCATCGCAGATGTTAATTCGGTCCATCATGTTTTTCACGCTCAACTCATGAGGAACCCATACGTCAAGCTTTTTTTTGTAACCAGCTTTGTGTAAATGGTTCAAAACAGTTTTGTGGTCAATGCCTAGCTCCATGCCAATATCGACACTGCTGATATGCTTATCTTGTTGGACTTTTTCAAGAATTTCATCAGATTTTTCAGTGATTGGACGACCGGAGCGTGACTCATCTTTCACATTGAAATTTCCAGAACGAAAGCGAGCGAACCATTTCCGCGCAACAGATTTCGATAAAGTACCTTCACCGTACACAGCACAAATTTTATCACAAGCCTGCGCAGCGTTCTTCCCCTTATCATAATAATATTGCAGAATATAGCGAAATTTCTCATTATTCTTCTCCATTTTCAAGTGCGAATAACTTTCCAACCACTGCACCGATTACAATGTTTCTACGCTCAAACTAACGTTCGGAAGGTCATCTAAAAAACGAGCCGTCGGTGGTGTCGCTGTGACTTGTTGTTCTTTAGTTATCGGCAACCAATGCCATCTATCGGGAAAAACGCCACGAACTTTTTCCCAGACCCAATATACAATCAGCGTACAACCTGAATTAGCTAGGCTAAATATCTGTAAAATAGTGTAGGCTTCCACATTCTCTTCGGTAAATGATGTTCGTCACGGTGTAAAAATGTTCTTCTATAGCATGATCAAAACTTATTAATTAAGTTGGCATTTCGGAATCCGAAAATGTTCGGTTATTAAGTTTACAACTATCGTTCTTTAAAATTGTTCATCCTATTATGATTGACATGAACGTGCGAACGTTGTGAAAGTTTATTCGTGTAATTAATTTTGTATTATTACCTATTATCTACGTATTATAAATAAAAATACTTCTTAGTACTAGGATCAGCAAAAATGACATTTACCATGAAACACGAGACTTACATTGGTATGGCGTATTTTCGTAGTATACAGGATGGTAATGGTTTATGAATATATTCAACCGAGTATTATTACAAACAATATATTGCTATATTTCCATACGATGTTGTGCCGTTTAATGCATTTAAATATCAACAACGTGTTGTTCAACGCGTTCTTGATTCCGAAAGTGTTTGTAGAGGAAAGTGTCCAGGTAGACCTAAAACTGTAACTGTAAAATAAATATGATTAAGCAGCTGCTTCCACGAAGAAGTATAATATTATCAATAGTTTCTTAATACCATTATTAGCGACGAAGCATAGAACAAGACATTCTTCTTAGATCAAGCTTGGTTTCACTTATTCGACTATATAAACACAAAATTATTCAACCTTCATTGAAAGTACATTAAGGAATGTGTATGTACGGTAATGCTTCAATGACGACTTATTGGTCCAATTTTGTTTTCATTGAAACAGCTACTGTTGTGATTGAAGTAATCTTGAATCTTTTGAAACTAGTGCGCATAGAACTGCAGGTACATTGCAATATTTAGAAAACATCCAAATTGTGAGCATTAGTCCTGCACCGAAAAATGTTTTTAGATATTCGAAAAGAAGAGTGCATAGTATATGTTACAGCATTTTTATTTTTATTTTTAACCATCAGGGAGGAAGTAGGCGCATGCGCGCAGTGAACGAAAATGAATAATGTAATGTAGCAAGTGTTATTATTACCATTGAAACATAAATATTAAATATACCTCATAAGTAAGACTAGTTATTCATTTACACCAATATGAACCTCGAAGAAAACAAATACAGTCCACTCAGCGATTACATACACACGAACAGTATACATGTTTGAAAAATGTTGGACGTCACTTCGACTATAATTTATAATTATTAATAACTATTTCATCACAAAAAAAAATACATATCATTAGTAAAATTTCTTCTGAAATTCGTCAATTTCTTTTAATCTAAATATTTCACATTATGCACAATAAAATCAGTAAATAAATTTAATAAAAATTTGAATTTTACACTCCGACTATTATTTTACACGTTTGTTCGCTCCAAACTTGAATATGCTGCCATTGTTTGGTACCTACACTATGTATATTTACATCTGCACTTTGAGAGAGTCCTGAAGAGGTTTTTAAAATATTTGGCATTCAAAGTGAGTGGCATGTATCCTCCTCTTGGTGTTGACTACGTCAGCTTGCTTCGTGATTTTCAGTTTCAGTCACTTGCAGAGAGGCGTGAGATTCTAAGTACCAAGTTCTTAATAAAACTTGTTACTAACACTATCGACGCCTCATCCATTTTGTCGCAGGTAAATATTCGTGTGCCTCGTGGATCGAGTAGATCTAATGACACTTTTTCGGTCTCTAGAGCTAGAACAAATGTGTAGTACAAAGCTCCTCTGGCGCATATGACTAGGAATGCCAATGCTCTGTTTGAGAATTCTTTCAGATAGTCTCAGTTATGGTGAGTGATTCTTGTGCGGTTCTGATGTATATAGTTTTTTATATTCTTTTGTAATTGTTTAGAATTAGTCATACATCTTTTTTTTGCTTTGTATTTTCCTTGTTATTATTTATATTTTTCCAATGTATTTTTATTTATTTTTGTCCTGTAATTGGTCTTTGACTGTTGGACTAATAAAGATTATTATTATTATTATATTAATTTTTCTATAATACACCAACATACACAAGCAAGGCTATTGACAAGTTTCAAGTAGAAGTAGAAGTTGAAACATACCAATTTTCAGATGCACCAACGATTTTGGTCTTTTTAATCGCACTATAGTGCTCGTGCAGTGTCTAGTAATTTTGGCATAGTTAAACTGCTCTTTGAATTGAGATAAAGGATTTGTAGAAGATCTGTAATTTTTTGGTCTGACAAAATTTAAATTATTACTTAATACACTTCTCGAATACACTCTACTTGTCATTTAAAATACATAGCACTGTCTGGAATT
Organism: Dermolepida albohirtum; assembly: GCA_031893035.1. Taxonomy (NCBI): domain Eukaryota; kingdom Metazoa; phylum Arthropoda; class Insecta; order Coleoptera; family Scarabaeidae; genus Dermolepida; species Dermolepida albohirtum. Next base: position 105,181 of record JAVIWB010002512.1, read on the forward strand.
CACTTGTCGTTTAAAGTACATAGCACTCTTTGCACTTCATGCGCTATTTTTAATTGGTTCATTAATGTCAATGAAGGATTTTGTATATATTTTCTAAATCTATTAATATTTGAGCACTTTGAAATTTCGACTGATTTTCTTTGATGGCTATTGTTCCTTTAGAGTTTAAAAGTGATACTATCTGGTGAAAATCTTAAGAACAATAAAAAGCTATTTATAATTATGTGCCCTAGCGTGTTGTGGAGATTCTCGAATTCCAGGGCAGTTTCTGTGAAATTCCCGTAGCCGCCTAGGTGATTTAAGAAAAACTCGTTTAGTATTTCTGACAAAACCATCTACAATAAGTAATTTTTATGAGTAGTTTCCGCGACCATATGAAATGCATGTAATGCCTGAAACTGGAACACATAACGGGTGTTTTTTTTAGAGGTATAGAACTTTGAAATGGAATAAAACAAATATGATTTTTTTAAATTGACATGAAATTTACTTTATTCGAAAGATAATCTTCTGGCATTATAATTTAAATATGACTTCTGGCATATGACCGCCACGGCTGGCTCGGACGTAGTCTAATCTGGAGGGCCAATTTTCGATGACTTTTTCCAACATTTGTGGCCGTATATCGGCAATAACGCGGCGAATGTTGTCCTCCAAGTGGTCAATCGTTTCGGGCTTATCGGCGTAGACTAGCGACTTCACATATACCCACAGAAAATAGTCAAGCGGCGTTAAATCGCACGATCTTGGAGGCCAATTCACGGGTCCGAAACGTGAAACTATGCGGTTACCAAACGTTTCCTTCAATAAATCAATTGTGGCACGAGTTGTGTGACATGTTGCGCCGTCTTGTTGAAACCACAACGCCTGCACATCATGATTGTTCAATTGAAGAACGAAAAAGTCAGTAATCATGGCTCTATAGCGGTCACCATTGACTGTAACGTTCTGGCCAGATTCGTTTTTAAAGAAGTACGGACTAATTATTCCATCAGCCCATAAAGCACACCAAACAGTCAGTTTTTCTGGATATAACGGTGTCTCAACATACACTTGAGGATTATCATCACTCCAAATACGGCAGTTTTGTTTATTGACGTATCCATTCAACCAAAAGTGAGCTTCATCGCTAAACAAAATTCGATTATGAAAATCGGGATCAACGGCAATCTTGTTTTGGGCCCATTCACCGAATCTACGCCTTGCTAGGTGATCGTGTGGCTTCAATTCTTGCACGAGTTGGATTTTGTAAGCACGCAAACCTAGATCTTTCCGCAAAATCTTCCATAAAGTGGATGGACACATATCCAATTCCTGTGCACGATGGCGGATAGACTGATTCGGGTCTTCCTCTACGCTACGCTCTACAGCAGCAATGACTTCTTCTGTACGCACTGTACGACGTCTCTCTGGATGCGTGTTATCATTTAGAGTATACGTGGTGCGAAAACGTTCCATAGTTAATCGAATTAATTGCTCTGATGGACGATTATGTTGACCGTAATATTGACGTAGTGCGCGATACGTATTTCGAACAGAACCATGATTTTCAAAATAAATTTGCACAATTTGCAAGCGTTGTTCAGGCGTCAGTCTATTCATGTTGAAATGACAAACCAAACTAAATATAAATCACTTAACAGCTGACAAAATGGCCGCCAGTTAAAAAAGTGTTGCCAACTTAAAGTTCTATACCTCTAAAAAAAACCCCCGATACTTTTAAGATAACGTCCTGCATAAAACATTGACACCCCGCAAGAACGAACTTCACTACTTGGTTTGTAGTGACTTGAAACTTTTCTAGTGTATTTGGTATTACACTGTGAATAGCTAGGTACAGTTATACAACCTCTTACCAGTTAATAGAAATGGTGATGACTGTTGAAGTTCTAGTAGGCATATTGTTATCCCATCTGGACTATAACAATAATAGAACAGAATTTTTTTACAATTTGTTGGTCTCATCACAGTTTAAGCACATTTTTTTATTTTTGAGATTTAGTACTGAGCACAAATTGTTCGTGCGTAAATGGTTAATAATTTTATCCAAAATTTACGAAACGGATCTTCTTTCACTGTCTTAAATTGTAGATTATAAGCCATCATTATTTAAATAAAAACACACCTTAGGTCTCTGACAATGTTTGAGTAAAATTCCTTTGTATACTCTAGTTACCAAGTTATCGTCTCTAAATACATATATACACGAGGTATGGCAATTAAATAACGAGACTACGCTCCTTCCATTGGAATGTCATTGACCTTGATAGTTTTTCAAACAACAACCCGTACTTTCGTCTCTCTATCTGCGTTAGTTTACTTTTGAGCTTTAATTGTAGAGGACACTACTACTTGACATAAAAATCGAGCAGCGAATTAACCTGAAATTCCTTGTCGAATTAAAAAAGTCACCAACAGCATAATTACAAATGTTAAAGGAGGTGTTTAGTGATAGTGTTATGTCACGTGCGCGAGTTTTTGAATGATACAAACAGTTTTCTGACGGCCTAAATTGAAGGCAATACTGATCGTTTTTTCCGATATCAAGGGTGTTATTATAACTAACTGGGCGCTTGATGGTCAAATTGTTAATCAGAAATACTACAAAGAAGTCCTCTCTCCACAACAACTCACAATGCAATTGATCATCCTCCGTATTCGCCAGATCTCGCATCATTTGACTTCTACCTGTTCTCAAAAGTGAAAAGTGTGAACTACAGTATTGTTTTGAACAATGGAAGATACGTCTACAGCAGTGTATAGACAGGGGAGGAGAGTATAAAGAAGGGGATAAAAGTTAAATATAAGTTTATTTACAATAAATAACATTTCTCACACTAGTCTCGTTATTTAATTGACACACCTCGTGTATATATATATATATATATATATATATATATATATATACGATTATATATGAGCCTTGCTTATAGAATGTTTTATCTGAAATCAAAAGTTATCTATTAGAATCAGTTTTGGCGATGTGGCAGTCCAGACTACTACTAATTTGATTATCACAAAATCATTGTTTTATTTGTTTGGCAAATTGTTTTGTATTTAAGACGGTAGCAGGATGGCGCAAGTAATGGTAATTTAGAATTTAAAATTTGTTTCCATTTCAAAATTAACCGCAATTCTACTTCATTGTATAGAATACAATTGTTTATACATGAGGAAGTTTGATATAACTACTAATATCAGTCGGTGTATATTTTACTTGTTGCACTTAGTTTTTATTATATTCATCTCATATTACATTTATTTCACAAATTACTTGTTCAGTTTTTTTTATATTCGTGTTTTTGGTTTATATTACGATAACCAGCAGGAACTTTAATTACTGTTTGATTTGACTTTACTGAGACAATTATGTACCTATTTCAGTAAAATAATGTAAATTTTCCCTATAAATATGTACAGTTTGTGTAGTTATGCTATTGTATTATTAAATATATACATTATAATCAACCGTTATATTAGTAGAAAATATAAATAATAACTATGTCCGTTACATATGTATGTACGTATACATACATACGATTAGAGAACTTAAAGATTCTAAAGAGGGCGTCATTTGCAAATTAAAAGTATGGAAAATATTGATACTAAATACAGTTACTCAATGTCCTACAAATTTTATTTAATTTTAAATATTTACTTATAGTTATTTTGATTCAAGCAACAAATACTTTAATGATATTAATTCTTATTTATTTAAATTTTGTATTTATTTTAAAAAACTGTGGCTGATGAATTCGATTTTCTAATCTATCAAGTTTGTATGGCAAACATTGATCCTATACATTTTGATTATGGAAATTATGCAAATTAATATACGACACAGTAGAATAAATGACAAAATAAATTATCATAAACAAAATTACAATTACATAAACACGTATATGTGATTTATTTAAATCATTTCCAGATGCAACTTCCTTTACATACTTGCAGACAGTATGATGTGCCAATTAATTTGTGTCTTGTGTACTAGAGGGAGAGAGGCTCATCGCAACACGGATTGATAGTCAGTTGTTGTGTTAGATAGGGACGATAGAACGTGAGGGGAACGGGAGGAAACGAGGGGGACAAGGACCTCCGCATCGACTGACTCGACGCTACCACAAATCGACTCGATGCGGCCCGCCTCGTCCCAGGTTTCCAATAGAACAACGGCCGACTCGGCCGTTGTTCTTGTGGACAGCTTCATAATATCTGAACGGCTTTCATCTGGTGACTTTAAAAAAGTCTTTTCATCTCTTCTAAAACTGGTATCGGTGTGTAATACAACGTATCTGTTATGTGCCTTTAGCTCGGCAGTGGTAAATGGGTGTAGAGTTGGTCCTGTTCTTTATTTTTGACTAGGTCGTCATTACGTGAATTCCGTATTTTTTCGTGCTTAGAAATTTCTAGCGATATGGTGTTTTGGTCGATTGCTAATGGATGTCGCTTAATAAACACCGACCAATTATTTTTTGTTTATAAATGTAGATATTTAATGAGAACCAACAAATTAAGTTCGAAGCATGTGTATTAGAACTGTGTCATATACATTATACTTTGTTTATATTTCAATACAATATTAATCAAATCTTTATATTGTTATATAATATGTAGTTTTTCTTGTTTCTTAACGTTCTACAATAATAAACTTCTCAAACTTTTATTTAATATTTGAATAATATATTCATAAATTTATATTTAATGTAGCATTAGAAATATAATAACATACGTTTGTTGCAGTGGCGGCTCGTGAGTATTTGACATGGTGAGGCAGATAGAATAATAAATATTCAAAATTGTTTACAATTGATTAATAAACTCTATATACCTACTACATATAAAAACAGTTATATATATATATATATATATATATATATATATATATATATATATATATATATATATAGGGCTTCCAGTACAAACAGGGCTGCCAGACGTGAACTGAGCCCTATATCGCGCCCCATTCGATTTTTAAGGGAAAACGAAGTTTCAAAGCAAACCCTTGTGAAACGAAAATAAATATTCTAAAAAATCAAACAAATTCTAAAAACATTAATCAAAAATAAGAACTCAATCTTCTAGGATTTAAAAATAAAAAATAAATACATTACTATTATAATATAAAATTTAATAATATAACAAATATATACATATATATGTATATATATAAATCAACAACAATCCAATAACAAAATTTCAAAATTACATGCAAAATGAAAATATTTTAAAATACAGAGAATTTCCTTTATTGGTATTGCACGTAGAATTACATTTAATAGATTTTACTTCTTGTATAGCAAAGGTATCCTCCGGTTTTTTGTGTTAGCAAAATAATCAATTACATCATTATAAAATCGTTCATCCCTCGTCATCGTTTTAACCAATTCCTTTTCGATTGCAATTAGTGCACAGTTACTAAGTCTTTGTTGTCCAATTGTATTTCTAACATACGATTTTATACGTTTCAATGTGGAAAAACTTCGCTCAACGGACGCGGAAGTTACCGGTATGGTAACTACTATACTTAGCAATTTAAAAAGTTCTGGCATACAGATGGCTAACTTTTGTTCGTGCATAAATCTTAACATTTCACATGGTGTTTTAGAATTACCAAGGAGTTGCATGTCACTATAAATAACAGCTAATTCATTTTTTAATTGAATTTGATCAAAAAATTTATATTGTTCAAACAAATTATTTAAGAGCCTCTGAGGAAATGCCTTCGAATATTCTTCAAATTTACTTTCTGTTAATAAATCAAAAAAAGCAAGTTTTTCTAAATCAATAAATCTAATTTCAATTTGACTAATAAACGTATCTAGAATTTCGAAAAATAATTTTCTATAATTTTGTTTAGTATCTGGAACGTCATCAATTCTACGCCTTTTATGTGCAACAGATTCGTCAGACACCGAATTTTCGTATACAGTACTGAAATATGTATCACACTCCCGAAATTCTCTAAACTTATCAAGCAAAAAACGTAAACGATCTCTGGCATAAATAACATCAGTTAGTTTGTTTTGTAATATTGAAAATACAACGTCAGTTTGTCCAAATATTAACTTAAAAGTATCTAAAAGAAAATTAAAATCATTATCCAGAAGAAGATTTTTTAATCCAAAAGCTTCTCGTATAGATATGCTATCAAAGTCAGGACTTTCTGCAATGAAATCAAAAACTTCAATTAACTTATTTTTGTTCGCATGAATTGTAAAAACAGCCCTAGAAGTGAAATTCCAACGAGTAGATGCGTTTGATGGTATATGTTTTTGACAGATTAAATTTAACACATGAGTTCTCTTAGTGGATTTGGAAAAAAAAGATGAAAACCCTGACAAATTTGAAAAAAATATTCTTACAGACGTTATGGACTTACAAGATGTTCCTAACACTAAATTCAAGATATGTGCATGGCAGTGTGTAAATATTGCTTGAAGAGCTATTTCTTTAACTTTTGTTTGTAAACCGTTCACATGCCCAGCCATAACTGCCGCTCCGTCATACGTTTGAGCAATTAGTTTACTATTAAACTGAAATTTTTCAAAAATATTAGTTAACAATTTAAATAAATCATCAGAGGTGCGACCTGAACTTACATCAAAGAATCCTAAAAACCTTTCAACAATATTACCCTCGATCGTGTATCTTACAATAATAGACAATTGCGAATTACATGTTATATCTGTTGTTTCGTCTATTTGCCATGAAAAATATTCTGAATTAAAAATTTCACAATCTATTTTTTTCTTTACAATAAAATTAATTGATTCTATTAATTCGTTTTGAATTGTTTTCGATGTGCCAAAAAATACAGAGCTATCATCTAAGAATTTTTGTAGAATGGTATCATGTTTTGCCGTTAATAAAACAAGTTCTTTAAAATTTCCCCTGTTTGCAGAAGTATTTGTTTCATTATGTCCTCTGAAAGATAATTCCTGTGTACAAAGAAATATAGTAATATCAATTAAACGCTTTAATATATCTCGATTTTGGCTAACTTCTTTATTGTAATTCTCCATTTGATTGCGCCTCACATTATCTATCGCATCCGCGATATTATATTTTCCGAACATATGTAATTTACAAGTAGCTAAAATGTGATGTTTGGATTTAGTATGTTTTTCTACTGATCGCGACAAGTTTTTAAGATCAAAATAACCCGTTTTACTCCAAATACTATCTGTATTTGTGGAAAAAATTATACATGCCCAACAAAATAATCTGTTTCTTTTTATACTACCACATAACCAATTACATTTGTTATACCACGAATTATTGAAATTTCTGTTAGACTTACCGTGTATTGTAAGACATTTTGATAAATCAGGGTTTGGTCTTGGAAGGTTTTTGACATATAATTGATCTTCTACCGATAGAACAACGAACGTATTTCTTATTAAAAAATCTACAATGTCTTGTGTATTTCTTACATTTTCTAAATCCATATTCACAATTTTTAAATCACTGAAAATATCACTAAACAAATATTAAAATATTTAATCTAACTTTGTTATTCCCCCAACTTTAACTGCTGTTATTTGCGATTCGGGCCGAGAATGTCAGCCTCGAGTATATTCGGTAGTTCGGCGATTGTGATTCGATGAGAGGCTCAGTTTAAATTGGCTTCAGATTGATATCTAAATAATATCTACTTGAAACAATAAAAATACTCCTGTTAAAACTTAAAACATATTATTTGCGTGGAGGAAATATTGAGAAACTGTACAAGAAGAATGTAAACCTTTAGACATCTTTATATCATTAAATAAATACTTAATTTATCCTATTAATAATGCTTTCTATATTATTAAAAAATTCAAAAATCTCATAATAAAGTTAGAAAAATCTATTAACTTTTTGAATATTTTTTCTTCTTTGTTATCTTAAATATGTAGCTAATACTTTACTGTAATTTCCATAGAAATTGAGAATTTTTTGACTGCTGTAGTGCGTTATAAATTTTCAATGAGAGGCAATGAGTGGCCGGGCCTCAAATATTCGTGTTTAGTAGGGATATACATAGATCAAGCATGAAGTTGGTCGGGGCAAGTATACGCGCTCGTACATTCGCACGGAATTAAAATGAAATGATAAATTTGTACTTTGCTTGTAATGCCGGTTTATTTAAAACTATTTTCTTATTGTTTATAAGATAAATTCTGAATAAAAGATGATAATTAATTTATAAAGAATTTTAAAAGTATACATATTATTCTTGTTATAATTCCAAGATTTAGATGGTGAGGCACTGCCTCACCTGCCTCACCTGACCAGCCGCCACTGGTTTGTTGAAATCTTCAAAACCATTTCTAAAATAGCTGTGTGGAAAACATTTATTCTGTAAATGGTAATTGTAAACGAAATTAACGTATACTGATATAGTAACTATATATTTCAGTCAATATTTTTTAATAGAAGATATAGGGAGCCTTTTCTTACCTAATCACTCGCGTATTAGATTTTGTCTAAGGAAATTTTTGAAAACGATATTAAAACTGCATACTTCTGCATATTGTATAACTTGAAGGTAAGTTGTAAGTGCACATGTACAATATTGTTTTCGTTGTGTTTTCTGTTGATAGGGCAATTACATTACAGCTACTTATATTAGGTTCTTCAATTTTTTTGCTAATTCAAGCTAATTGTAAGTCGAATTTGCAGTTTTCTTCGCGATAATTTGCATTATCAAATCCTGTAGCTCGAATGAGTAAATGGAATCTTTGTGGCATTATTGCAAAAGAAATACAAGGTACAATTCCATTAGGTGCCCATAATTCTGATATATTAATGTGGACCGGCCGTATGTACATACATATATATGGTTTAATCTCATCGTCGCGGGGTACGCATATTATTAACAATAATAATAAAAACAATCCATGCCTTTACATACCCTAATAGCTTAACGCTCATGACAGAGGGCAGTGACAGGGTATATCTTAACTTAAGGTCCGCGCTCGTGATGCGAAATAAGATCTTTGGCTGTCGGCATTCGCTCAATTACCTGTTTAAGCTAATGGCAAATGGGAAACCACGAAAAACCTTCCCAGACAATACGCCGTCGAACTCAATCCGAAGACCTCTGGCGTGATACGTCAGCAATTTACTACTGAGCTATTAACCGCCTTTAATATTACTCACTTTGTACCACTCTGGAATCGAAGCTCGTATAAGATATGGATTTGTTAATTGGAGGTAACAATACAGATGCAAAAAGAGTCTTCTTAATACAGAAACAGGCATTCACAACTGTGGCAAAATTAAAAAAATCAGAATTCTATTAGGAGTTTTTGTATTTTGATTCTTAGTAGCATTTATGTTTATGCTACTTGTTATATCTATAAAACCTTAAATACTTTCAGGTTTTGTCAGGCAAATCACAGCAATCAGACACCTAGAAGAAACTTGCTACAAACTGTCACCCACTGTACTTCATTTTACCAACGAAATTACTAATATATGGTACGCATAAATTACATTAAATTATCCCCCAATTTCAGTATATAAAAAAACGACTAATGAACTCTATTACAAAAAAAACTGTTATGCTATAAATGCGTTTCTTTATATAGATTGTTTGTAGTCAGTTGTTTCTGTTTTGGAATTTTGACAATGTCGACAGTCGATATAAGTTTTCATATAAAAGTAATTGTTTTTTCATAATTAGTTCATTGACAGGCTTTAGGACGTCTGTAACTCTGCATTGGTTTACATAATTTTTAATTTGAATCCTTTGTAATGTCTTCAACTAATTCTTTAGAAAAAAATAGTTACGAAAGTTCAGTAATTCTTATGGCATTCAAAGTGGCTTGACTTAGGTAATTTGCTGATTATATTTTCGCTGTGTGTCTTATCTTTAGGTATTATAGGTTTATGTTCCAAACATTTAATTCTGTCTTTGTCAAAAACATTGAAACTTACGTACTTTATTTTGCTATACTTGAAGTTCTCCCAGTTTCGTTCTTTGAAAATTGTTCTGTTTGTGATAAGAAAGATATGTTAAGAAACACTATCATCCTCGTTAGGGAAAGAATCAGGTATTTCTCTTGGTTTCGTTTTATAATCCGCTATAAAAATCTTTATACTAAATCAGAACAAAATTGAATAGCAAAGGTGTACATTATTTCAATAAAAAGAACTCACCCTAAGTAAAAGTTATAATTAATCAAACAATATTTAATGAAATGTCACTGATGCAATTGTTTTAACAATTGTGAATTTTATCAAATTTCTAACTGACATGTACATATATTCACACCAAATGTACTTCGGGAAGATAGATGATTTTAAACAAAAAAATGTCATTTTATGAACAAATAACTGAAAATGTCATTTTTTCTAACGTGAACCTGTGACTAGTTATAATGCAAATACACACACACACATATATATATATATATATATATATATATATTCACTTTAACATAGGATGCGTGTCAGATTTTAAGGATCTCATATTTTTGTTGACTCGTTAAAACTCTTAATCACTTCTTTATTACAATGCTGATTGATTCAATGGAGTAAAATAATTAAATAAGTAAACGTGAGCTTCTTAAAAAGAAGGATTAGTTTGTTAATCTTAATCTGTGTTTTGTTCAAGTCCACTGTTAATTATATAAACAACAATATATGTATACCGTACTTTCATATTAAAATGCTACAAACACCATATCATACTATATTCGGATCTAGTTACCGAATGCCGATCAGAATGTAAAGTGGTGGGGCGCGAGTCAGTCGAATCACAAGAACGACTGACTACAGATTACAGATTAAGTAGTTGTTCGTGGTACTTGGCTGCAGCTAATACGATCAGTAGTCAGTTATAGTCGTGATTCAAATGACTCTCGCCCCACCACTTTACATTCTGATCGGTATTCGGCAGCTAGACGCGAATATAATGTGGTGCAGTTTTCGTAGCGAGGTAAAATGAATGCACAGTATATATAATAGGATATATGTATTTTTCACAATTTTGAAATAATTATTTATTTTATTTATTAAGATTATGCTTTTACAAAAACAAAATACTATCATTTTGATGAACTAATTTGTTTTTTATAATAAATAAAATAAATCATTTACCAAGTTAATTTTTATTTGATAAATGGGATCATGAAATTCTAAAACAGAATTTAGAATCATTTCAATGTATGTATGTATGCATGTGCATTCTCTAATATTGTATTATCTTTGTAATGGGTATACCAAAATGAATGACTATGTGGTAGCTACGTTTTGGAGAACTTGAATTATTTCTGTTTGATGTTCGATTTTATTTGTTATTTTTCACTGCTAAAGTAGTAGATTTTACATATTACATTTTCTGTACTGATTTGGCATCATTTACATTTTATTTGAAATTTTCAATAACTAATTAAGTTATTAGTTATTGTTTCTAAACTATATGTAAGTCAAAATGTTACTTTATATATCGAAATTTACGGTAATAGATGATTTTAGTTTAGACGTTAGTGTAGTATTCACTATAGAACAAGATGCCTCAGTTTATTCACTGCAATCATGCTTTAAATTTTGCCAAATTTTTCTCCATATCTCTGTGCATATAATTTTGTGTGGTAATTTTTCCTAATTCAAACTTCAAATGATATATCAATTTGTCATTGTAAATTTTTTTTTCACTTAAATTTTAACTTAAATACAAACTTATACTGCTATAAATACATAATAATGTGATTTCTTATCTTTTCAAGTATACGAGAATCTTTTATCTCCATGCAGACTTTACAAATTATCTTTTCCAAATTTTACCTATGTATATCTTGATTTACAAATTAACAAATAGCACATCTTTAAGTTATTTAAAATAAGGTTAACCATTAAAATGCATGACTATGTTAATTAAATTATTTTATAACTCGAATTTTATTATTTCTATTTTCATATTTGCATGTTTGAATAAATTTAATTTTTTCTGAAACTTATATTGACAACACTACACAATATGTGTATCATATACTTTGTTAAAATTTTCACATCACTTAATCTTCTTATTTCATATTTATAAGAACATTTTATTCTTTGTTTTTTAAATCATATTAGCTGATTTTGTGCAAATAACTACGTTCTGATTACATGTAATATTGGAGATTAGCACTTTTAAAAGATGTGAACGATTTTCTATATTTTAACATTGAATAACATCTACCGGTAAATTGAAATTTTAAATATACATTTTTTCTATGAATTCCTTTTATTGTGTACATACATTAACTATAATTTAATTTGATCACTGAAGGTTGATATATACCCCCCTGCCACATTAATTTTAGTATTCTGTATACGTATTTCGACAACTAAGTTGTCATCATCAGCAGATAATTAAGTTGAAAACCAAAATGTACATTTTGGTTCTCAACGGTACGGATCGCGTACGGAGTTTGTTTTCGTACGGGTATTTTTCGCCGTAGTTTACCAGATGCGCCACTTTTTAATTATCTGCTATAGATGCCAACGTAGTTGTCGAAATACGTATACAGAATACTAAGATTAATGTGGCAAGGGGTTATATATCAACCTTCAGTGATCAAGTGAATCAACCACAGACTCCATCAAAATTACCTATAATTTAATGTTCACATATCCTAATGCACACATTTTCACATTTTTAAGCTGTTCTTTTGTTACATTCATAGTTCTAATAATAATTATATATATATTAGAACTATGTTTATAATAGTAGATAATGTAAGTATATAAAAATAGTATTTATATCCTGAAAAAGAGCAAAATTGCAGTCGAAAACTGCTAAGGTGTTTTTCGTTTATAGACCTAAATTGGATACCATGGAAGAAAAGGGTGATCCAAGGAATATAAAATTTTGAGGATGGTCAGTAAATTATAAATTAGTATCAAATAGCAACACTAGATTATTAATTTTGGATGGATTTGAAACATTATTTGAATCAATAGCATAGTTATAAATAATTGGATTGTCGCACTTCATATAAACACACTTGTTTTTATTCAATCTAATCTTTTTCAATTTACACGCTATTAATGATATTCAAGCTATTTTGAATATTGACGCAATCGGAAGCAGAATTTATGTAGCGTACGCAAGAATGTTGCAATGAATCAGAGATAAAAGAGCATTTAAGCATTAAAAAAGAAAAATAGTTAAAGCCATTGTACCAAACGTAAGAAATTCTATAAATAAGTAAGATGCACTTAAACTTACTGTAGTAGAAGGGAAACTAAAGGGGAGCAATTTAGCCAGTATAAATAATGTCAACAGGTTCTCATTTATCCATATGTTCACTAATAAACTGTGTTATTTCTGTCAAATTAACAGTCGATCAAACACCCATGAAGCTATGTTGCTGAATTGAAATTATAAAGTTTATAAATCTTAGAATAGAAATGTTATAATATCTGTGCACAGTCAGAAATAATGCTTATCCGACAATAGTTGCGCATATTCGAACGCTATGATACACAGACAGTATTCCACTGATTTTTCAAATGAATATGGCACGAAGATGACTATGCCGCCTATAAAAAAAATAGGAATACCATCATAACCGGAGTTACGGTCAGACTTACGGCAAGTAAGATTTTTACCAAAAATTAACTTAGAAATATGAAAGATATTATCATTGGCTAAACAATCAAGTATTAAACAATGAGGACAGAAATGCTTGCAAAAACATTCTGGCATAGACCTCAACTATCACCATAATGTTTGTTCAGAACTAGAAAGAATGCTTATCGGACAATAGTTGCGCATAGTCGAGTGCTATGATACACAGACAGAATTAATTCCACTGATTTTTCAAATGAATATGGGACGAAGATGACTAAGCGCTAAAAAAAAGTAGGAATATCATTATAACCGGTCAGACTTATGGCTAGTAAGATTTTTACCAGAAATTAACTTAGAAATATGAAATGTATTAGAGGCTATATCATTGGCTAAATAGTAACAAGTATTAAACGATGAGGACAGAAATGCTTGCAAAAACATCTTGGCATAGACCTCAACCATCACCATAATGTCAATGAACTCTACACCATCATCGTAGATGCCGGAATTATGGATTTATTTCTTTGACTAATGTAGTTCCAAAACCGCTTCGGATTCTCAAAAAATCGTTGTACTATATTAGAAGAGATTATTTCCTCATAGAGCCTAGAATAGTTGACTTCATGAAAGTGGTATATAGCATTACTATTAAAGATAAAATTCGGATTAACATTTAAATGAGCAAATTCGAAAGATAAACTAAGTTCGAATTGTCCTCTTTTATAAAAGGGAAATCATCACGAATAACAGATACAGAATAAGACATGTTACAAAATATTAAATCCAAGAGGCTATTATAATTTATTTTGGAAATTCATGTATTAATATCATTCTACATGATTACATACTATGGTGACGACCATTTTCAGTATGTTCTATCAAAAAGTGCTGAATGCTATTATAGCCGGATTCGTACATTGACTCTATTTACAGGTTTAAGATTAAATAATAAGCAACTAAAATTCATTATTTAACTATTTTGATTGGGACTAACATAACTTTTTCCCGAGTACTTTCTAGGATTACATGAATATTACCACTGATTATTCTGACTCTTGCACAAAATGAAACGACTCCTATATTGAATCATTAAATTCATTAATCATCATTATTGTATTCTCTTTAATCATTTGCGATAGCTTTACTTCTACACAAAAGAGCCCAACACTTTAAGAATAACATCATTAATTGAATGATTCAGTTAATGCCTCCGGCCGAGCATAAATATTTTGAACTGTCTATGTTAATTTCTAATATGGCAGATCAATGCAATGAGTTTAAGCTCCAGATATAAAGTTTGCGCTTTTTTGTTACAATAATCACTTTAAATTCTACTTTATTACACTATTTCACTTTTAAGGGAACAATTAACTTTTTTCACAATCATTCTTTTAGAATTTTTTTAATAATTAACTACCTAACCCTTACATGGTACTTTTTTGGTTAGCATGTTTTCATTCAATAATTATATGAATATATGACGTGACTATACCAATTTAATTCTTCTTTTTGGATTATTTGGGTATTACACGTAATATATATTTACTACTGATTCTATTCCTAGAAACTCATATATAATATTATGTAAATATACAATATATGTGTTATATACTTAATTTATTTTTTACACGTGTAAATTATAGTTATGAATGTTCTGTAATTACACCAAAACATCGGTTAAATGGTCAATAATTAGAAAATTAGAAAAAAGTTCGTAAATTAATGGAACCAAAACAGTTTCCGTACATGTAAATTAGACTATGGCGTGCACTGGTTTATTTTTTTTCTGAAAATTTGGGGATAAACATAAGAGCACATGTCCTATTCAAAGAAAATATCTTCGAGATGGCTACACTTCTGGTTAAACCGGAAGTCACTATCAATTCATTTACTTTAAAAGGAACGCTTTATTACATATTTGAATTTTATGTTATTTTAGAAAGACTTTCCTAGGTTTTCGCTGGAGTTAAATTTGACAATGTTAGAGATATTTGAATTTTTTTGAAAATATTTAGTTTTATATTTTCATTATTATTGTTATTTGCTATAGAAACTGCGGTGATATTTGCAAAATATGTAAAAAATCTCTCAAACTTGGCTCTGTTTTTATTATTGACAAATCTTACACGTGTTCGTAAAGTAATTCCGCGTAAGTGGAACATTAAACCACCAAAACTTTTTTTCAAACACAATATCACTTTTTTGTCGATAGGTATGTAGCTATGGAAATATGGTTTTTTATATTAAATATAAAAGAGGTATTATACTTGGAAATAGATAGCTATTCTGCTTTGCTAACATTAAGTATTATTTTATTAGACTTACACCAACTGCAAACAATGTTAAGACGATGTGTTTCATTGCCATAAGCTAAAACTCTATCGTTAATTGCGGTACGGAGATCATTGATGTAAATGTAAAAGTGCAGCGACCCATATATTTATCTTATTCTGTCCATTTTAGTTTTCGCCGTTATTTTTCTTAATGTTTTCGCTTTCTTTAAAATTATTTGCTAATTACACAAATAAATCAAGTATATAACACATGTTCATAGCATCATAACTTACAAAGGGTACTAGGAAAGTTTTGCAATACAGCTTTGTTTATTTAATTTTATTAAAGTAAATTCCTCTACACTTAATACACCTCTCTATCCTCCGAAATCAATCTTTAAACCAATTTTGCTAAGTTTCACTAGGGAGCAAAGCACACTCGTTGTCCCAAGCCGGCAGAAGGTCCTCATCACTGGAAAACCGCCTCCCTTTTATGTACATTTTCACATGCGGGAACAGTGCAAAGTCGCAAGGAGCAAGATCTGGACTGTAGGGAGGGTGCTCGAGAAGTTTCAATTCTGTCGTGGTCAAATATTCGGTGCAGGCTTTGGCGCGGTGAGCTGGAGCATTATCGTGATGGAGGAACCAGGTGTCCATTCTTGACTTTGGCCGCAGATTCTTCATAGATCCAATAACTTTAGCCAGGCACTGTTCAGTATACCACTTAGCTGTGACTGTCTTCTGTGTGTCTAAAACGACGCGTTCCACAATTCCACTCGATTTGATAAATACAGCTATCATTTTCTTCTTTACAGATCGGGATTTTCTGACAACGATGGGCGTGTCCTCATCATCAAAGACCCAAACTTTGATTTGGTACGTAGACTTCCGCGGTCGTGGTCCATGCTATCTGCTTCTGGGTTTCCGGGCTGGAACCGCGTCACTAGTATATCTGCCGACGTTTCGTACCCATTTGTATGGGACATCTTCAGGGCTGAACTACTGCACTGAAACCCAAACTTTGTTTTGAGCTTTGGTCGGCACATCGTAATAGTACAGCCAAGTCTCGTCACCTGTCACGATGTTGTTCACATACCGAGATTGTCTCCTATTAAACTTTTTTAGCATCTCCCGGCACCAAATCACACGTCGTGTCATCTGCTCTTCAGTCAGTCGATGCGGCACCCAGAGAGAACAAAGTTTCTTCACGTGCAAATGATCATACATAATCGAACTAATTGCTGGAGCATTTGAGCCTGAAGCACTCTCTATTTGTTGGTAAGTCACTCGCCTGTCCTCGCCAAGCATTTTCCTCACAGTAGTAACGTTTTCCTCCGTAACTGGCGTCCGCGGCTTTCCCGACCTCTCAACATCCTCCACAGTTAAATTTCCCCTTTGGAATTCTCTGTACCGCCTGAATATCATTGTGCGATGTGGACAAACATCACGTAGTGCGAAAGTCATTTCTTCGAAGCACTGGTCTATGTTTAAACCACGCACGAAATTATAACGCAAAACTGCCCTTATCTCATTTCGTGACCACGATGCCATTGCAAACACTTACACTCTCACTTCTACTGAATAACTGAG
Organism: Dermolepida albohirtum; assembly: GCA_031893035.1. Lineage (NCBI taxonomy): Eukaryota > Metazoa > Arthropoda > Insecta > Coleoptera > Scarabaeidae > Dermolepida > Dermolepida albohirtum. The sequence goes on from JAVIWB010002512.1 coordinate 122,596, forward strand.
CCCATCGACAAGGCGGCGGCGGCTACTATGCACATATGAACATGTCTCAATATGCAGCAACAAACAGTTTCCTAAGATTCATTGTTGCGTCATACTGCAAAACTTTCCTAGTACCCTTTGTATATATAATATAGTAGGCAATAAAATAAAATAAATAGTTATACGTATATAATTTATGAATCGTGAAATACTCTTTTAAACAGTGTTTCAGTGTAATCACAAAGAGAATAAAATCTGTTAAGTATTTAAAATATCTGATATATTGTATTTCCACAGTGTTTCAGCAAATCGAGTTCGACGTGAGGAGAAAATGTTCTTATCTCAAGAGAATGACCGTTCGACATCTAGTGACGTAATATTTCCATAATTAAAGTAGTGTTTGGTAATACTTAGCGGGTCTATGCACTCATTATCACTACGAATTTGTTTTAATGAATTAAAATCCGCATCTTCCTTTAGCATACTACTTCGGCTATAACGCTCAAATTTTTCGCATGATAGTGTGGAGCAATATTTGCAGTAAATTCACTAATGGCAATGAATGATTTTGTAATTTGTCAATTGCTTCAACTACCCCCTAGTAATTGTTGTAAATTGTTTATAATCTGCTTTAGTACCTTGGAATTTCTTTTGTCTCCGTGATGGCACTTATTTAAGATTAAATCGTTAAACCCAGCTTGTAAGGATCGGCCGTGGAGGTTCGAGGATGTCGAGACATTGACTGTAGAATTCTCAAAAACGCTTAAGAAATTTGAGGAACACTGTTTTTGTGTGCGACACCAAACCATTTACTTATGTATGTCGAATCGTTTCTGCCACAAAATGTAAAACATGGTTTTTACACGTGGTTCCATTATGCGAACTATTATATTAACAATAGATTTTCTTTTACAATCTCTTGTTTCGTCGGCACATAACGAGAGTTTTTTGTTTTCCAATTCCGATTTAATTCCATTTTCAATACATTCGTGAATGGATGGTATACAATCTTGCATTTTCCAATTAGGTAATTTACAGTTTTTTTATTCCAGAATAAGTCAAATGATTCATTATCTAATAAAAGAAACGGTAGATTGAACAACATTAGTGTTGAACATAAACCGAAAGGAAATTGCTCATTCGATGGAACGCCAGTGTTTTTTTTTGTGCTGCCCACTATTCATGTGTTTTTTAGTCGTGTTTCGTCCAGCGCATGAGTGATCTATTGCAAACTAAGCATTTCACTTTTTTGCTGTCTTTCATTAAATGCGGAAAGTCACAAATAAATTAGTAAATTAGCTTATTTGTAAATTTTCGAATTTAATGTGCCAGACAATGATCATTTTTCTCGACTTACTTAACCGTGACATTTTTGTACGACGTACAAAACATCATAATACAAGTGAACACTTCTGAACGGAGACGTACACTGCATTACATACATACATATCGGCAACGAAACAATCTACGTACTTGGCGCACATCTAATGAAACATCGACCAAATTTCTGCACTCTACATTTTAATCTATATTTATAAGAGACCACATTTTTGTTGCACTTTATAATATAAATTAAAATCGTAATTTGTAAAACAGCCCGAATTCGAAATATTTTCGTCAATCGTAATTTCTAGTCTACTGACCGAATAATTGACTGATAAATACGATAAATAATATTAGTCGTTTACCATCAAAACAATTGTCAGAATCTCAAAAAAACTTGTTATTTAATTTTGCATACTTTTGCGAATTGGAAATGTTTTTATTTGTATACACAGGCAGTATACACCTAGTATATGAATGTACCATATGTCACGTCATACATATATGATTTATATTTATAAATTATTTATAGAACTATTTTGTCTTGATTTCTGTAATACTAGTGGCAGAAAATATTTTTTGTATTGAGTAAACTGTTTATCACATTTAGCAAATATGCAAAAACATATTAGTAAATAATTAAGTTAATTTCTGTGCTTTTATTGTTATATGCACATGATCAAAAGCTTACGCAATATTGTAGGATAACGTAAATATTTCGTTAAAGTTATTTTGTTAACTTCCAGTTTGTTTGAATTCTAAGTAAATCCGAGAATTCGTTCTAAAAAATATTTACAACACGTTTATTAATTTTGAACATATTTTGTTTTAAAACAAGAAAATATGTAATAGAAAACGTACAAGATCATTAACACGAATATTCGTAGTCAAAAAATAATGGATAAATGATTAAAACCGTTTTTAAATATTATTATATTTAAATAAGTAGTTAAACAGATCAAGAAATAATGCATATACATAGCAATCAGAAACCACCGCCCTTATAAAGCTCTTCTCTATACTAATGCTGAAGAATATCATAATCATTGTTTCCGACTACCTACATTAAAAGTAAATATTTTCCTTAAAACGAAGCTCTAACAAAGTATTTTGTACGAATATATTTTACTAAAAGAGAGAACAATACAAATTTTGAGTGTCTTTATACAAATTAAATCACCCAAAGATTAATTTCGATATATTATGCATCAGAAATATAATAAGAAAGGAGGACATGTTACTATATTATAATTAGAGACTGCTACACAGATAGAATTAAACATGTAAAATGACTTATTGGAATTCATTAAAACCTTAGATAATGGATGGAGCCTGTTCACTTGATTACTGAAGGTTGATATATAACCCTTGCCACATTAATTTTCGTATTTTGTATATGTATTTCGACAACTAAGTTGTCATCATCAGCAGATAATTAAAAAGTGTCGCACCTGGTAAACAACAAAATACCCGCACGAAAACTCCGTACGCGATCCGTACCGTTGAGAACCAAAATGTACACGGATCGCGTACGGTGTTTGTTTTCGTACGGGTATTTTTCGCCGTAGTTTTCCAGGTGCGACACTTTTTAATTATCTGCTGATGATGACAACTTAGTTGTCCAAATACGTATACAGAATACGAAAATTAATGTGGCAAGGGGTTATATATCAACCTTTAGTGATCAAACTTTGGACAATAACAGCAAAGCGATATAGAAAAATAATAAAAACAAAAATTCAACAACAAAATAATTTTAATATCATTGCTAACTAATAACTGGATATCTTGTTAATAGCATCATGCATGTGTATATATTTAATTGAAATTGAGGAAAGATTGCGAAATATGTATGTACATGCTGAGCACAAAATACTTCCAAGTATTACATTCTATTAAAGACGACATACTCGTATCTACCCTACATATAATGCAATCTATATTTATGATTGCCACAATGCTAATAAACTAAATATTTACAGATTTACATCCGTGCTTTTGCCTAGTTAAAATTTTTGGACAGTCACAAAGGATAGATAAACAGATTGAAATACGAGGGAGCGTTTTTATATTCGCGGAATGAGCGGGTTGTAGAGGGGTGAGTAGGCGCATTGGGGGCGTGGCCTGTGCAGCGACTCATGATTAGTATAAATACGAAGTTTCATTGTTATTAGACAGTATTATTATATTAATTAATATTACATTAATTCGACAAGTCGCTTGTTAGACGCTGTACTGTACGCACGTAACAGAAAGTGTTCTAAGATTGCCACTAACTTTATACCTGCTTGATTCAAAGCAATTTTATTTTTACTGTGCAAACAGTAATTTTTAAACGATTGTTGTTTTGACTGACTATTAAAAATTATTTTATAATATTTAATAGTCGTTATTTCGTTCGCTCGTGGTGCAGCTCATTGCGGTTAGCAGTGTAGCTGTACTGTCGACGAACGAACTGCCGGTTTTTGCCGGAGTTTGTTTTAATTGTTCCAGAAACAATTGAGGACAAGTGTGACGACATAAGGATGAGCCAGCCACCACGTGGACCACCGCCGCCGCTGCCAACTAGAAGAGATGAAGTTATGGATGAAGGAATCCCTTCCCCCGCCCCCTCCAACAACGTTCTGCGCCCGGCCACCCTCCAGTACGCCGGAAAACCATCTGACAACATCATTGTTGTCAACTACGAAGCAAACCTACCAGCGATCGACACAAGTGACGAAGCAAGCTCGAAGGAAGATGACCTTGAGTCATTAACCTCCGAGTCCTCCTCCCATACGATCCAGGGAGATGAAGATGGATTTATCCCCGTCCGGGGATCCAAACGTACCAGAAGAGATGCGAAAACCCCTTCCCCTGATCCCCTCCCTACCTCCAACAGGTTTGACGCTCTGGAGGCGTCAACTTCGTATGCGGGGATGGTGGGCAAGGAAAAAGTGAAGACAAAAATAAACGACGATACCATGCAATACGAGGAGGCCGTTACCAACCCCAGGCAGCGTGTCCCCCCAATAATCATACAAGATAAGGAAAAATGGATGAATATCACACGCCATTTCGCCACGATGAAGGCGGCCTATACCAAGGCCAAAAACACCGCCAATGGCATAAGAGTCGAGCCAGCTACCGCCAGCGACTACAGGAAAATGGTTGTCTTCCTAGAAGGCAGCTACCAATTTTATACATTCCGGCTTGCTGAAGACAAGCCCATGAAGGCAGTTATCAGAGGAATACCATCTGTCTTCAAAATAGAAGACGTCAGGAAAGATCTGGAAGAACAAGGCTTCCAAATCAATGGTCTTAGTCGTATGTGCAGGACATTTGGGCGTGCTCCAATGCCCTTATTAATGGTTCAGCTGCCCAAAACAGCTGAGTCGCAGAAGATTTACCAAGTCACGCGTGTGCTTGGACTATGCGTGACTGTAGAAAGCCCTCGACAGCGAAGCGACGTCGTCCAGTGCTTCCGCTGTCAGAGATTTGGACATGGACAAGGACAATGCCATCTTGCCCCCAGGTGTGTGAAGTGCGGAGGCCCACACCAGGCAAGAGAATGTGAAAAGGGCAGGACGGACAAACCCAGATGCTGCAACTGTGGAGGGGACCACGTTGCCAGTTATCGGGGATGCCCGAAAACGCCAGCACTTCCTCCTAAAACCATTAGGAAGCCCATGCCACAAGCTGTCGTCCAGGCTCCACCACCGCCTCCAAAGAAGGACGACCAAAACTTTCCAGGCCTGAAAAAGAAGAGGCCAATGAAGGAACCAACAAAACAAGTGGTAGAAGTCAGGCAACCGCAGCCTGGCCCCTCCAAGCCACAAAACCAGGTCATGAAGATCGCGAAGACTACCAATCCTCCTCCACTTCCACCACGTCAACCCAAGCCTTCCCCTGCCCCAGCTCCTCGAGCTAGGCAGTCCAAAGTCCTTTCCAAACCAGAAGGTAGAAATACCTTCAGAGCCTTCACCATGGACAACATCTCCGGATTGTTGTCCTTGGTCTTTAAAATTGGTTCTAGCCTTTCCAGGGTCAGAAGCGACGAGGAAGCCCTCCATACCATCCTGGGCTTCACTCAAGAGATTTGTGCATTGTTCAACGGCTCATGGAGAGAAGATTGAACTGCCCCAGGTCCTTGAAGATAGCTGCGTGGAATGCTGATTCCGTGATGGACAAGCGACTCTCATTGGGAGAGTTCGCGAGAAGATATTCAGTCGATGTCATCCTCCTCCAGGAAACATGGCTGAATGCAGGACACAGGTTTGCAATACCTAATTATGTCTGTTACAGGAACGATAGGATAGCAAGAGGTGGAGGAACTGCGGTATTGATCAGAAGATCGATTCCTCACCACCAAATCCCAACAATAGATTCTGAATTCCTTGAAACCACTGGTATCAGGGTGTTCACTGCTTCAGGTCCGCTAAACGTGATATCGTTATACAAACCTCCACAACGTTTGTTGAACCTTCGCGATTTAAAATCACTGCTCGACACAGGCACACAAACACTCATTGCCGGAGACTTCAATGCCAAGCATAAAGCTTGGCATTCGCGTGCACAAAATGCAGCAGGTACTCGTCTTCACGGGTACATGCTGGATAACGACATAATCGTGGACGGGCCAGTTGAACCAACTCATTTTGGGGCAATTGGCAGACCTGATGTTTTGGACATAATGGTTGCCAAGGGTTTATCCCTTCAACATACCATCACTTCCTTACATGAGTTCGACTCGGATCATAATCCTATCCTTATCGAGCTCGGCGAAGACGAAGAAATGCCTGAAGCCATGGCTACTACGATGTCATGGCCGGCATTCAAAGAAAAAATGAAGACCGATCTCCCTCCGATCGAGAAGATCGAAACAATCGAGACCCTTGAGGATGCCGTCCAAAATCTCACAAGGACAATTCAAGAGGCCGTGCGATATGCTGAGAATCTGGTAAAGAAGATACGCCATCCAGATGCCCTACCTAGCGACATTCTTGACTTGATACGTCAGAAGAACGCCATGAGAAGACGATTTGCAAGAACAGGAGATCCAGCATCTCGTAGAATAGCGAATCGCTTGGCGGTCGACATCAGATATAAACTGATGGAACACCGCAACGAGCGATGGCGAGCTAGAATGGAAGCGCTTGATGACTCACCAGCTATGTGGAAGGTGAAGAAAGCGCTTGACAGAAGACACACGCCGATGGTCCCGCCCATCCATGGACTCCACGGCGTTGTGTATGACGATCAGGGCAAAGCGGATGCGTTTGCTGACCACTTGGAGGACGCTTTCACTCCCTCCTTCGAAGACATCGACCTGGACCACGTGGAGCACGTGGAGCAGGTCGTGGAAGACACTCTAGGAATGCCAAGCCACGAAGACATGAGACCAGCCACCCCGGAGGAAGTGGCAGGGATCATAAAAAGCTTGGCTAAAAAGAAGGCACCTGGTCATGATAGAATCACGAACGCCGCCCTGAAGACGATGCCGCACCAGGGAGTGATGCATCTTGTATGCATCATCAATGCGTCCCTGAGACTCTGCCACTTCCCCTCCACCTGGAAAAAGACGGAGGTAATCATGATCAGGAAGAAAAAACAAGATCCGGCCTTCCCACAGAATTACAGGCCCATCAGCCTGTTGCCCTCGATGGGGAAGATTCTGGAGAAGATAATCCTGGCGAGACTCGCTGAAGAAGTCGAAGAGAAACAGACAATCCAGAACGAGCAGTTCGGGTTCAGGGAGAGACATTCAACCGTCAATCAGCTTCACCGCATGGTGAACCTGATCACAGAAGGGTATAACCGCCGTCATTCCACTGCCGCCCTTTTCCTGGACGTGGCCAAAGCATTTGACCGCGTCTGGCACGAAGGGCTCCTATACAAACTCCTGACAATACAAATTTCCCTCCCCTTAATTCACATCCTCCGCTCCTACCTGAGAGATCGCTCTTTTGTCGTTAAACACAAAGGAAGTCGATCTCAGTCCAGACCCATTCAGGCAGGAGTCCCGCAGGGCTCTGTGCTTTCACCCACCCTGTACAATCTGTACTTATATGACATCCCGAAAACCCCTCCAGGAGTGACCTACGCACTCTACGCAGACGACACTGCAATTTTCGCGCAGTCGCACCAACCAGGCAACGCTGCGAGAAAATTGCAAGAGTCACTCGAAGCGTTTGAGGACTGGTTCTCCACCTGGAGAATTAACATCAACTTGCAAAAATGTTCTGCTGTCTGTTTCAGTAAATCCTTGAAGAACACTGGGTTACCGGACCTGGTGATGAACGACGTGGCAATCCCATGGAGGGACAATGCCACATACCTAGGAGTCATCCTGGACAAGAAACTGACCTGGAGGTCACACATAGAAGAAGTCGCCACCAGAGGTCTCGCGGCAATGGTGCAGATGTACCCCCTACTGCATCACAACAGCAAGCTGGACCTGCGACTGAAGAGGATGGTATACAAGACAGTCATAAGACCAAAAATGACTTACGCTGCGCCAGTATGGGGATACGCGGCGCAGACACACATACAAAAACTACAGATAACACAAAACAAAGTGTTAAGACTTATTACTGGTGCACCCTGGTACATGAGAAATAAGTCCATACACAACGACTTACAGATTCCCACAATTCCCGAATTCATATTACAACTTTCCCGAGATTATTTCTCCCAAGTTCCTCACCACGAGAACCCACTCATAGCAGACATCAACCTAGAGCACACCGCGGGCACTCACAGGAGACCGCAACACGTCCTCACATAACATTAAAGTCAAATCATTAATACGACAAAACCACAGACACAAACAGGACAACACAACACAGCCATATATAATATATACATATATGTTACGATAAGTTTTATTCAAAACATGTAATATAATAATTACATGAAAACTACTAATAAGTATTTTTCAGACCACCAGGATACGACGCGCTGGAAAGGACAAGTGACCCGCAGTCACGAAAATTCATTAAGATCGGTAAACGGAACACGCGAGCACAATCGCGCGATTTTTGGAGTTCCGGGGGAGTTTTTACGAGCAGTGGCGCGGCTCGGTTTTTGGCCCCCCATCATAACTGCAAAATTTCATTCGAATCGCATCCGCATTCGTCATGAAACATATACCGAGAATTTCATTCAAATCGGACAAGGTAAAATTTTACTGAATCAGTTAGGACAATGTTTCATTCAAATCGGGATTTGTTGAGTTTCATTCAAATCTGATAGGTTTTTCCCGCTCATTAAGTAAATTCCACTATTAACGTTACAACGACCTTGCGTCAAATTAAATCACCGGACGGTAAATAAGACCGAGGTAAAGAACTAAGTTCAGCCTTAAATTCACGCGCGCGCTAAGGTACAATATTAGACAGTTAGTCTTTGAGCTATCGTCAACCAAGTAACATAATCAGGAGTGAAAAGTGAAATATGGAAAAAATCGAATATCGTGCCGTTATAAAGTTCCTTATCAGGCAAGGAAAATCAGTCGCGACCATAATGGATGAGATGTCATTGGTTTACGGCGACTCTTGTCCAGGAAAAACCATGGTGTACAAGTGGCATAGTTTATTTAAACAAGGAAGGGAATCCCTTGAAGACGACCCGAGGCCGGGCAGGAGCATTGAGGTGACCACGCCAGCACTTATCCAAAAAGTTGAACAAATTGTACTCGAAGATGCTCGACTAAAGAAAAAACAACTCGCAGAAATGGTTGGAGTATCCGATACAACAATTTTTAAAATCCTACACGATCATCTCGGCATGTCTAAGGTCAGCGCAAGATGGGTGCCGAGAATGCTCACGCCGCCGCAAAAACAACAGCGCGTAGAGTGTTCGCGTGCATTTTTGGACCTCTGTAATGAAGACAAGGATGGCGTATTGAGTGGAATTGTTACTGGAGACGAAACTTGGGTTCATCATTATGAACCTGAGTCCAAACAAGACTCCATGCAGTGGCATAAAAAGGGCACAGCACCTCCCAAGAAATTTAAAGTGTCACAATCAGCTGGGAAACCCATGGCAACGATATTTTGGGACTCGGAAGGAATATTGTTGATTGATTATAAAGATGAAGGTGTTTCTATAACCGGAGAATATTACGTTTCAATATTAGAGCGACTAAAAGAAGCCATTAAAGAGAAAAGACGGGGAAAATTGACAAAAGGTGTTCTGCTTTTGCACGCCAACGCGCCCGTCCACAAGAGCCGCGTTGCGGTAGCTGCCCTGCATAAGGTGGGCTTCGAAATTGTGAATCACCCACCCTACAGCCCAGATCTGGCCCCGAGTGATTATTACCTGTTTCCGAAAATAAAAAAAGGGCTGCGGGGTAAAAAATTTACTGCCGATGATGAAGTCAAGGAGGCAGTTTCGGCGTATTTTGCAGATAAAGAGAAATCATTTTTTATGAGGGTATAAATAAATTAATTGAAAGATGTGAAAAATGTATCCGTCTTACAGGTGAATATATTGAAAAAGAAAAATAATTTGTTTTTTTTATTTCCACCCCTTGTCCCCCATTCCGCGAATATAAAAACGCTCCCTCGTATACACAATTATAATATTACTATCTGCCCAAAGCTTTCGACTGCGTGAAGTATAGAAATCTGTTAATATGAAGTCAAGGAGGCAGTTTCGGCGTATTTTGCAGATAAAGAGAAATAATTTTTTATGAGGGTATAAATAAATTAATTGAAAGATGTGAAAAATGTATCCGTCTTACAGGTGAATATATTGAAAAAGAAAAATAATTTGGTTTTTTTATTTCCACCCCTTGTCCCCCATTCCGCGAATATAAAAACGCTCCCTCGTATACACAATTATAATATTACTATTTGCCCAAAGCTTTCGACTGCGTGAAGTATAGAAATCTGTTAATATGAAGTCAAGGAGGCAGTTTCGGCGTATTTTGCAGATAAAGAGAAATCATTTTTTTATGAGGGTATAAATAAATTAATTGAAAGATGTGAAAAATGTATCCGTCTTACAGGTGAATATATTGAAAAAGAAAAATAATTTGGTTTTTTTATTTCCACCCCTTGTCCCCCATTCCGCGAGTATAAGAACGCTCCCTCGTATACACAATTATAATATTACTATCTGCCCAAAGCTTTCGACTGCGTGAAGTATAGAAATCTGTAATTAATACTTACAAAAAACAATTTTTAAGATTGTAAATGACAAATAGACTGGAGTGGTAAATTATCTATCGAAAAAGAAATTAACCGAAGTATTCCTCAAGGATAGATTTCGGAACTATTATTCTTCATAATCTACATAAATGAGCCATCAGAAAATGTTAACGGTAACAGAATCTACCTTTATGCAAATAATATGTATATTAACAATAGTCAAAGACTCTGATATGCTGGAATCCGATTGCTGTATTACATATTACGGATATACAATGGTTTGATACGGATCACCTGTCACGCAGTGTCGACAAAACACAGATTAGTAATTTGATCAATAAGGTTGATATATAACCCCTTTCCACAATTAACTATTTGTAAATTCTGTATACGTATTTCGACAACCAAGTTGTCATCATCAGCAGATAATTTCAAAGTGTCGCACCTGGTAAAACACGGCGAAAAAATTGTACGAAAAATAAACTCCGTACGCGATCCGCATCGTTGAAAACCAAGATGTGCACTGTGTCTGTTTCACAAGATTTTTTAAAAAATACTTTTACTTAAACTAACATGCACTACATCGAAAAAGGTTATTATGGTCAAAAGTGTGTGATTTATGTGTGTTTTATGATATTGTTCCTCTTGTCTTTCAGTAGAGAGAAGAGAGGCGTTTGCAGAGGGCCGGCGTCATAAACGTTTACCAGATGGCTTGAATTCTTTACGATGTGCATGCTTTCATACGCGTCCAGTTCGCGATAATTGTACACGTTCTTTATCAAATGTAAACAATCCATATTAACACTGTGGTTATTTTCTAATACATGTCTCGCTATACCCGATTTTTCCGGTCGGTTGAATTTTATGTGCGAAAGGTGTTCTTTATACCTGGTTTCGATCGATCTTTTGGTTTGGCCGATGTATTGTTTATTGCACTCTAAACATTCAATTCGGTAGATTCCCGATTTTTTATTCTCTTCAATTTTGTCTTTTGCATTTCCTAACAGCATTTTAAGGGTATTATTAGGGCGGGAACATACTTTAAACCCGTGATCTTTAAAAATACTATTCAGATTTTTTGTCACACGATGGAAAGGTAAACAAACAAAATACTTTTCCCGATTGCTCTGTGGTGAAAGACATGTGGTGTCACGGATTGTTTTTCTTATGTTGGCCTTTCTAATTAATCCATTGATTATTTCCGAATCGAAACCGTTGTATACCGCGATATTCTTAATGAGGTTCAATTCTCTTTCATATCTTACTTTTGTTAATGGGAAATTGATCAAACGATTAATCAGAAAATTGAATGAAGCCATCTTCTGTTGCATGCTGTGATTTGAGTCAGCCGTAATGAATCTATTGACATTGGTTTCTTTTCGGAAAATATCAATTTCTATTTTGAGATCTTTCTTAATAACTAAGGTGTCCAAAAAAGGCAACTTGTCATTGTTTTCTTTTTCTACTGTGAATTTAATTGTCGGGAATTTTGAATTTAACTGTTTAACGAAATCATTTAAGTTGCATTTTTGTGTATTGAAAACCGCGAAAATATCATCGACATACCTGACCCAAATTCAATACATCGGCCAAACCAAACCAAAAGCCATCGGCCAAACCAAAAGATCGATCGAAACCAGGTATAAAGAACACCTTTCGCACATAAAATTCAACCGACCGGAAAAATCGGGTATAGCGAGACATGTATTAGAAAATAACCACAGTGTTAATATGGATTGTTTACATTTGATAAAGAACGTGTACAATTATCGCGAACTGGACGCGTATGAAAGCATGCACATCGTAAAGAATTCAAGCCATCTGGTAAACGTTTATGACGCCGGCCCTCTGCAAACGCCTCTCTTCTCTCTACTGAAAGACAAGAGGAACAATATCATAAAACACACATAAATCACACACTTTTGACCATAATAACCTTTTTCGATGTAGTGCATGTTAGTTTAAGTAAAAGTATTTTTTAAAAAATCTTGTGAAACAGACACAGTGCACATCTTGGTTTTCAACGATGCGGATCGCGTACGGAGTTTATTTTTCGTACAATTTTTTCGCCGTGTTTTACCAGGTGCGACACTTTGAAATTATCTGCTGATGATGACAACTTGGTTGTCGAAATACGTATACAGAATTTACAAATAGTTAATTGTGGAAAGGGGTTATATATCAACCTTATTGATCAAGTCAATCAACCACAGGCTCCATCAAATTCAACTACAGATTAGTAACTACATTAACTCGAGCTCATACTCGAGATTAGGGAAACGTTCACATTGATGAGCTGCAAAGGAGACTGGTGTCGAACATTGTCGTCATTAAACATATCAAGATGATAGCGGGGCTTGAAACCACTATGCTTACTTACTATTCCAGTTGCATAATATCTTGATTTGGGGGGATTTATTGCAGCACAGAAAATATTCCAGCTTCAGAAGAAAGCAATTAAGGCATTTAGAATAAGATCAAAAAATGGATGCAGGTTATTATTTGTAGAACAATAAGCAATAACATTCCCTTCTCATACATGAATACGTACCTATAATGTTATAATTATTGCATCCGAGAAAGGAATGAGTTAATCATTCGTCCATCAAAGATGATTCTACAAGAATGAGTCTATTAACAAACACCAAAGTAGACTTCCTTTACAATTGAGGTATTATTGGTTAGGATTTTAGTGTTTAAACTACAATGAATTGTGTTCGGTCTTTTTATATTCAACATATAGTTTAATGAATGTTTACTGATAATTTTTACACATAAATCTAGTTAAAGTTGTATATTGTAATATTTTCGAACAATTCGAAATATATAACGTATGACTCACTTGGAGGTATTTTTTTCAAAATTAAAAAAAATAAAACTTCAATTTCATTGGGTATTCTTTACTATTATACAAAAGAATAATCTTTACATTTATTTTTTAAAAATTATTTCTTTCAAATGTTGGCCATAACTGCGCCTAACATGGTCCATTCTGAATTTCCAATTTGGCGAATAACGCGAGTAATGTTGACTTCCAATTGCTTAATCGTAACTTTCTTGTCTAGGTTTACTTTGACCTTTACGTAGCCCTAAAGGAAAAAGTCTAAAGGTGTGGTATCATCTAGGCGGCTATTGCGTAGGTCCATTATGTGCAATTAAATGTTCACCAAATTGTTACCGCAATAAAGCCATGCTTTTACAGGCTGTGTGGCAAGTAGTGCCGTTTTGTTGGCACCAAATGTCATCAATATCGCCGGCTTCAGTTTCAGGTAGCAAATACTCTGTTATAATGGCGCGATAACGGGTGCCATTTACAATTCCGTTGCGGCAGTCTTCATTTTTGAAGAAATATGGACTGATGATTCCACTTGCCCATAAACCACACTAAATCGTCGTTTTGTCTGGATGTAATGCTAGCTCCTGAACCTCTTCGGATTGATATTCACTCCAAATATGGCAATTGTGCTTATTGACGTAGTCTTTAAGCCAGAAATGGGCCTTATTGCTGAGCAAAATTTTGGTAGAAAACAGCTCATCAAGCTTTCCAAGAGCCCAAAGACTGAAACGGTAACAATTCGACAAGTTGGTCGTTTTCATTTCTTAAACGAGTTGAATTTTGTTTGTTTTTTAAACTAAGATCGTCAGGTTGTGGCATACGGCAAACCAAGCTGTTGAGATCTACGTCGAATCGATTTTTCACGGTTATTGCATACACTCTCAACTACCATTGCTATATTTTCTTCACTACGTGCTGGATGTAGTCTATTTGGTCGCGTATTATTCAATAATGAAAACGGCGTTTCAAATTTGTCGGTGTCACAGCGAATTGTGCATTCGGTGGGCTGATTACGTATAAGTTGCTCTCGTGGAACGCCGATTTTCGTAATACAGTTGAATAATTTGTAGACGATGTGCCAGGCCGAGACTTTTCATAATAAAATGTCACATAATACTTAACTAAAACAGCGTGAAAGTTTGACACGATTCACGCTTTAAAAATTGCTATTGAAAATAATACATCGTAATGAAGCACCTGTATACAAAATTTGTATATAACTTTTGATATAATGAATTTAATTTAATATTTACACATTAGAAATAAATACTTACATCGTTTTAATATCTCTAGAATGAAACTTAAAATGAATAGTCAATGATGCATTTTAGGTTTGCTCTAAATTTTCTGCATTGCATAATCGGTTAAATTAAAATTTTGCACCAAGGATCTTGAACCATGATGATCGATATGAGGATTGAACTATCCCAGGATGTTAATTTTATTCGCTTCATTTGCGATAAGTTTCGGCTCTGACCTAATAAATTTCAAATTCCCGAATTGTATAAAGATTGATTCCATTTGTTTATATTTTTGGTTATTCATTGGTGGTAAATAGGGATAACACTCATTGAACATACGACAAGTTCTTACAAATCTTAGGATATCCTCCATCAATATAAAATAAGTTCAAAATATCCATATTTCAGCAATTCTCGTTTTCTAGTTTGGGTACTACGAGTAAACCATCAAACAAAAATTGTAAACACTAACTGTCTATATTATTTTTGACATTATCTGTCATTTCCATAACTATCTATTAACAATCGTGGCAGTTCGTGGCTCATTCTATCAAAATCTATAAAAAACTCTTTATAACACGAAAAAGATTGAACATAGGTATAGGAAGTGCTATTATGTGTTAATGGAGAAATAAATTCTACATTCAACTACGAAAAAAATATGGGGCATTGTACTCGAGAAAAAAATTTGGTGGTTTAAAGTTGCATTTTTTTATGAATAACCTGTACTACATTTGTCAAAAACAAAATCATCATAGTAAAGATTGAGGAATCTTCTAGATACATACACTGGAAATATCGTCATTTCCGGTGCCAAGGGAGCTGCAGCAAATAATAACAATAATAATAATAATGATGACGTAAAGCCAAATATTTTCAGTTCATCGTCTCAGCGCTTTTTCAACAGTTTATGTGCAATTTTCTAACCTTTCCAGTTTGCTGATATTTCTAACACTATATCCTTCATATGAATTATTAGGTTGTACAGTACATGCATAATTGGTCTAATTTCAAACTAACTTTCCAGAACTTGACTGTTCAGTGACATGAACATCGAATAGAAGACACTAAAACTAATAAAAAATAATAAAATATTTATATAATTTATAATCTTTTTGAATTATCATATGTACTTAAATTTATTCGTTAGATTTTTTAAATAAAACGCTTAAAATGGAAAGAGACTATATCTTTTCATTTGTTTATTTTTTCGAATAGTATCTATACATTTTCTTGGAAGTTATTAGCACTATATTAAAAACATAATTATAATTATCATCATATTTTATATAAATCATATCATTATATTTTAAATAAAACGCTTAAAATGGAAAGAGACTATATTTTTTCATTTGTTTATTTTTTCGAATAGTATCTATACATTTTCTTGGAAGTTATTAGCACTATATTAAAAACATAATTATAATTATCATCATATTAAAAATACTTTAATTTTTTTCATTTTTGCTTTCCACTTTTTTTATACACTCTACACAGCTTTACATATAAATAAATAAGTAGATCCATAAGCAATACGACTTCAAATCGATTAAAAAGAAAGAATTGCAGCGCCCAACAGTAACTCACGTACGTAAGTTATATGGATCTGTCCTGTATAAACTCAACATTCTCACTAAGCATAATATAAACACATCAATTACATATCGTAGTCGACTCGAGTCGTAAAACAATAAGTACACATTCTGTTGCGTCATATGATTAACTAATGAACAAAAACCAAGATAGAGATGTAAAACTAATTATTTGTATTTATAATTTTATTAAATGTGTATCTTTCTTGCAAATAAAGAGTTTTTCATTTTTCTAAAATCTTGTTTTTCTACGCAAAAATAAAACTTATTACATGTTAGCAGCCTGCTTGTATGAGCTTCTCCCACCAATTTAATCTTGACGCAAGTCGTCGGCAACAGATCGGCAAGCGATTGCGCCAGTTGCCGAGCGATAGTCGGGTGTTTATAACGTAAATAATTATGTCTTCAAAGGAACAAGATTTTAACGTTAAACTTGTAGAGGCTATTGAAAGATATCCTTGCTTATATAATTACACATTACCCGAATATTCAAGGAGAGATACTACAGAAAAAGCTTGGGCAGAAATAGCCCAAGAACTAGATGATACAGGTAATTGAATGTTTTTCGTTAACCACTAAATGATTTTGAATGTTAATAATGTACGATTTCTTCTTTTATTTCTTATCCTGTTACACTCGGATATGTAAAATTAAGATATTGCGTGGATATAATGAACGACACGAATGCTGTAATGATATACATTGCATATATGCGAAATATTTTAAATTATGAAAATAATTTTTAAGCATATGAATAAATAGTGTGAAAATAATTTCAAAACCATTCCATTTGTGAAAATATAAAGAAGAATGCTGTCACGATCTTAGATGTTTATTCCATGTTTTCATGCGTTGAGAGATAGCATTCAAAGACATATAAGAACGTAAAGATGTAAAACACATTTTTCTTATGTAATTTTAATAGAATTTCTCTACGTCAAAGTAGTCATTTTTCTCATAGGTTTTCCAAACTGCATCCTTTAATTGTATTAATTGTAACTATAATGTATAAAGAAATAAATTTCTGCTTATTTGTAATTTGTACTTAGTTTACAAGATCGTCTTACCTAATCCTAATGGCAGTAAGCAAATACTTTAATCATCAGTATTTAAACTGCACTTGAATATAAATATTTAAATATTTTTATTTTTTCATATTTAGCCTCTTAGAATTTTATATATCAGTATATATGTTTGTGATTGTAGTGATTTTTCGTGGCGATTCTTGCTGGGGGTGTTTAAAAATAAAATATGATATGAACAGTTATGTTAAATGGAGGACTCTGAATTCTAATAAAAATCTATAACAACTAAAGTCAGGAGCCTGAAATAAATTTACACAATTTAGTACAGCTAGAATGCAAATTAAATGTTACTGAAAACATGTGTAAGTAGTTTGCATTATGAGTAGTTGTAACTGGCATACTAAACAATTTCGGTAAATGAATAATATCATATCTCCCTCTCTCAACCAATACATAAATGTATTGACCGACAAAGCGAGAAACGCTTCTATCTCACAAGATCGGTAAACTAGGTTTCCAGTGTGTAATAGACAGAAACTTGCGTACTCGGCTTTATGCCAATTAAAGAATGTTAAAAGGAATCGTTCATTAATAACACAGAATCTGCCTGATGATTGGTCTATCCATGAAACATATGTAGTAGATAGGGTGTTAGTAATAATAGAATGATTCCTTTTAACAAATTTCGGTAAAATATATGTATATATATATATATATATATATATATATATATATATATATATACTGTGACAAGAAGACGAATCATCCAGTAAAAGTATATATATTTTCAAACAAGATGTTTCAATGTTTACTATGTTGAGAATAATAAATGATAAAATGTTCATTGAAAAATTATACTCTTTATAGAGGAATTTTAATAATGAGTTGTCGCTCCACGTAAACAAATACATTCTTCTATTCGCCCGGGCATGCTTCTAATAAAATGTTCTACGGACTCCCGGGGACGCTCATTCCAAGCCTCATTATGAAGCATAACCTTATAATATCCCGGATATGTTTTATTTGTGTTAGATCTGCCGACTGTGCAGACCAGTTGAGGATATTAAAGCTGGCATCTTGCAGACATCATGAAGATGGGCCTTATGTTGTCGGAATATGACATTGTTTAGTTTTTGGATACATAGTAAAACGAATTGTTCCTTTAGCATTTCCATGGTATCGAAGGAATACTAATGGAGTCTTACCTCTTACGCTAATTCCACGGCAGACCATCAATCCTCTAGTAAGTGCGGTCTCACGTTCTACGGAAAATTTCAAAAAACTTCCTTTCTCCTCTAAGACATCGGACTCACCTACGCTCACAAAACAGCAGATAGTATTTGAAGCAACATGTTAGTAAAAAAATTTGTGTTCGATAGCTTATTGCGAGAGGAACTAGAAAAAAATCTGCCTAGCCGTGATAAAAACAACTAATTATGCGTTGCCTACAAATATTTAATAGAGACAACATTTTTCTATTTATGTGCCGAATTTAACTTTAATTCGTTCATTCTTTTGTATTTCATCAAGTGTTTGGCAACAAAAAATGAGTTTTGTGAAATTGCAACATCGTAGTGTCAGTCAAATTTTGATAAGAATAAGAATGCAATTTTTCGTAAACTATTCACGAACGAATGATTGCAGTATATAGGGGCGACGCTCCGTCGTATTTAAAAGTGAAATAGTGATTAAAACAGTGTCAGTGGATCGTGAATCAATTGAAGATGACCCATGAAGCAGAAAGCCTTCAGATGCAACCAATGATGTTTGCTTGAAACTCGAAACAATGGTTCTCGAAGATCATCATTTGAAGCGTCAAAATACTAAATATATTTTAACCAAACCTCACCATGAGTAAAGTTTTAGCAAGGTGAGTCTCAAGTATTAAAACAGCTTAGAGAACAATTTTCGCGAAACAATTTGGCATTTTCGGATGCGAACACTGACTTTTTCCTAAGCCAGTAGCAGGCGATAAGATGAGTAAGTGGAATCCAGACAAAAATACATGCCATGGGTTTTCCGTCTTCAAAAAAGCCTCGCACACAATTTACAGCCGGAGAGATCATGCTTATCGTCTTTTTGGACCAAATAGGAGTTTTAGTGTTGAATACATTTCAAACGTACGACTACTAAGCAAAAACGTTTACGTTTACGTCAGAAAGAAATCTTCCCCCTTTTTATGACAATGCATAGTTTATAAAGTAATTATAGTTCAACCCATTATTCGCTAGTATAGCTTTTTTTAGCTGGATCATCCACAGAAAAAAAATTATCTATATTGAAGCATACAAAAATTATTATATTCGGAGTATTAATAATATCTTAGCATTGTGATATTTATTTCCAACTTCCAAAATAGAGGAGAAATACTATCAATTAGTAAGACACTAAATAATTCTGTAGCATGAGGAATAGATAGTATTAAAATACAGTTTTTCAAAATCTTTACTAATTCATATAATATGTAAATCATTCTTTCATATCGTGTTCTTTTCTAGATTATTTAAAGTATGCTCAAATATCGCCTCTTCAAAATTATTTGAAAAGGCTGTCTTTCGGTACCTAATTAATTTTGTTATAATACGATAGCATCTCTAACAGGCCATGATATTTTGCTAAAGATTTTATTTCACATTTTAACCTACTTATTAACGAGCTTCATGACAATAGCAGTTAATAAGTGCACTTGGGTATTTTTAATTTACGAAGATTTAAAATAATTGCCCAAGGAATTATGGAATTGTAACTTTTTACAACGCCAAAAAACTTAAGCTGCATGGAATGTTTTGTGGCCACAAGTCCATGGTCCTTATCAAACTTAATGTAAATTCAAATGTTAATAAATTTCTAGAACTTTTTCAAGAACGTATTGTTCCATAAATATTCAATTTGAATATTGATAACATACAAAGGATACTAGGAAAGTTTTGCAATACAGCTTTCTTTATTTATTTTTTTCAAAGTAATTTCCTCTACACCCAATACACCTCTCCATCCTCCGAAACCAATCTTTAAACCAGTTCTGCCAAGTTTCACTACGGAGTAAAGCACACTTGATGTCCCAAGCCTGCAGAACGTCCTCATCACTGGAAAGCCGACTCCCTTTTAGCTTCATTTTCATATGCGGGAACAGTGCATAGTCGCAGGGAGCAACATCTGGACTGTAGGGAGGCTGCTCGAGAAGTTTCAATCCTGCCGTGATCAAATATTCGGTGCAGGTTCGTGATGGAGGAACCGCGTTCCAGGTTCTTTAAGGATCCAATGACTTTAGGCAGGCACAATTCCATGGCCAAAATCGATTTGAAAAATACAGCTATCATTTTCTTCTTTACAGATCGGGATTTTGTGACAACGACGGGTGTGTTCTCATTGTCAAAGACCCAAACTTTGTTTTGAGCTTTGGTCGGCACATCGTAATAGTACAGCCAAGTCTCGTCGCCTGTCACGATGTTGTTCACATACCGAGATTGCCCTCATTAAACTTTTTAAGCATCTCCCGGCACCAAGTCACACGTCGTGTCATCTGCTTTTCAATTCGTCGATACGGCACCCAGAGAGAACAAAGTTTCTTCGCGTGCAAAGGATCATGCAGAATCGAACGAATTGCTGGTGCATTTAGGCCTGAAGTACCCCTCTATCTGTTGGTAGATCACTCGCCTGTCCCCGGCAAGCATTTTCCTCACAGCGTGTAACGTTTTCCTCCGTAACTGACGTTCGTGGCCTTCCCGGCCCCTCAGCATCTTCCACAGTTAAATTTCCCCTTTGGAATTCTCTATACCACCTGAACATTGTTGTGCGATGTGGACAAACATCACCTAATGCAAGAGTCATTTCTTCGAAGCACTGGTCTATGTTTAAACCACGCACGAAATTATAACGCAAAACTGCCCTTATCTCATTTCGTGACCACGATGCCATCGCAAGTATTTTACACTCTCACTGCTAATGAATAACTGAGCCCATCGACATGGCACGGCGGCTACTATGCACGTATGAACATGTCTCAATATGCACCAACAAGCAGCTTCCTACGATTCATTGTTGCGTCATATTGCAATACTTTCCTAGTATGCTTTCTATGGTCTCAGATGGTTAGGCTTCGCCACCCTCTGTGAAACCCGTTGCACATGATCTTATCTTAAAGCTTTCAGATCGCTAGAAAGAACGATATTGTTCAATGGTAAGATTTAGTTAGGTTATGTTTCATCCACAAATACAATTTTGGAACATTTCCACTAAATTTTATTATTCATTTCATAAGCTTTGGGTAGCGTTTTGTTTAAGAAACTATTTTATTAGACGTAAAGAAAGAATTCTTATAGTCAAATTTTGGCATTTTTTTCAATAAGGTAAAATGTTTGCTAAAGCCTGTTTATATTGCTTATAATGCATTGATATGTTTTTTTCTTAATCGAACATAGGAATATTTACATTATATTCAGAAATATAAGAAACTATACATAGAAAGAGAGAGCAAGCGTCAATATAAAAAAGGACAAATTAAAAAACAAAAAAATTAACCAGTTTCTCTTAATTTAGATAATCTTCTACAACGTATTGAAAACTTCATGTCGAAATATTCTTCTTCTTCTATATATATATATATATATATATATATATATATATATATATATATATATATATAAAATATTTAAATTATTATATCACCTGAAAAAGAAAATAGAAGACACGTATATTTCGCTATGAAGTTTTCAATAGGCTATATAATATTACCTTATTTCTTTTTTTAATTAAATAAGGTTAATGCAACCCTTTTCAACATTAATTTTCGTATTCTGTATATGTATTTCGACTAAGTTACTAAGTTATCATCATGAAGACAACTTAGTTGTCGAAAGTTGTCAAAATACGGTAGTATTAACCTTATTTGATTAAATTAATTCAACCATAGTTTCTATCAATATTTACCAATTTTTCTTTTGTTTACTGACAGTTGCTTTTGCTTATAAACTAAAAACAAAAAGGTATTATTATTATCGTTATTATTAATTGAAGATACATCGTTAACTATATCTACTTGCTTCCATACTAATTAAAATCAGGAAAGTACGTCTCACTATTCTTGAGAGCCGCTGGTATGTTGTATAGATTGCGGTTGTTGGCCTAAAATAGAGAATGTGTCGACATACTATTCAATTCATGAATGAACCGCCGCATGTCAATTGCATGCTTTGATTATTCTTCGTTTTTATAAAACATCCGTTCTCATGCATACTTTATTATACGCTTACTTTTTAAGTAGATATATTTATGATGTCAATTTTAACAATAAAAGCTATTTAAATATTTTCATGTACTTTATCGTACTACTACTACTACTCTGATTATACATTTATATATAGCGTGAATACTTTTACTTTATTCTGCTACGTATGTATCAATCTGCTAAACATGTATCAATAATATTTATCAGTATAAGGGAATACGTTAAAAAATAACCATAATAAAATTCATGAAATATTTAACTTTTAAAATTTAATGAATTCGATCATTAAAAATGTTTAGCATCACTCGTTTAACTATCCGATAAAATCCAAAATACTTTTATTGACGGACCGTAAGTAGGAGTAAAAAAGCAATTTCATACACTATACAATAACCATTATTTTTGACTATGTTGACTAACACTAGATTCTCTAAAATTTATGACATTTTATATGAGAATATATAGATATTCTACTATTGTCATAAGTAATTGGCCACCCCTGTTTCATTACAGTTTCTACAGAAAAGTTGTAAGTATAAAATTTATTTCTGTAGTAAAAAATAGTTTCATAGTAAACATTAAAATCTATGAAAGCTTATTCAAAAATAATTACGCGATTACCCTATTATTCACAATGAATGACAATACCCTAACAAAACTTCAGGTAGAATAATTGCACTTAAGGGATTAGATCTGTCAATTCTTGGAAATTTTCGATTGTTATAATTTTATTTTAAGGTGGGGTATTATTGTAAACTATTAAGTATTTATACTTGGGTATTTTGGCAAAATTGCAGTTAGTTTTTGTGAGGTGCTCATTGTGATAATATCGTGTATTTCGAAGAAGTTCAATCGGTTAGAAATTCCTAAACGGAAAGAATTGAGTGTAGAAACACGACCCTTTATGATCTCATACAATAAAATTGGCAAAAGCAACCGCAAAATTGCCACAGAATTTAAATTATATCAGTCTACCGTGGGTTATATCATTAAAAAACACCGGGAATGTTGAAGTGTATTGAGCAGAATTCGAAAATGGAGACTAAGGGCAACAACCTCAGCAGAAGATCTTGCAATGGTGGTAACAAGCAAGAGAAATAGATGAAAAACAACCCCAGAAATCACAGCTGTAGTAAATTCTGTTCATCAAAAACCCATAAATGTTTCCACAGTTGAACGGCGATTAAAAGAAGCTAATCTTCATGAACGAATTGCAATGCGCAAGCCGCTTCTACGCAAGCAAAACAAGCCAAAATGTTTAAAGTGGGCACACGATCACCAAAATTGGACCATAGAAGACTGGAATAAAGTATTATAGACCGATGAATCCAAATACGAGATTTTCGATTTACAAAGACGTGTTTTCGTGAGGAGGTCTATGGGTGAGCGTGCCCGGGAAGAATGTATAGCCCTTACTGTTAAGCACGGTGGAAGTTCAGTCATGGGGGTTGCTTTTCTGGACCAAATGCGGGCGATCTCGTAAAAATCGAAGGTATGCTAAAAAAAAAGAACAGCACATATTAGAGGAAAACGCAATCCGCTTTGGAATTAAAATTTCGGGTCAGAATTTTATCTTCCAACAAAATAATGACCCGAAACACACCTCCAAACTATGCCGAGAATATTTCCAGAAATTGGAGAACGAGGGAACCATAAAAGTTATGGCGTGGCTTCCCCAGAGTTCCGATTTAAATCCCATCGAGTTGCTGTGTAGAGAACTTGAACGAGAGGTGAGAAAATCGGCCCACACATCTGCTGTTAATATGTGGAAGAACCTGCAAGAGGCATGGGGTAAAATAAAACCTGAGACATTACGAAAATTAATCGAAAGAATGCCTCGATAGTGTGCTGCAGTGATTCAAAATAAAGGAGGGCATATAGACGAATCTAAAATTTAGATAAATATATTATACAACAATTTATTTTAGGTGTTAAAATATATATTTTTCATATATGTAAATAATAAAAAGCTATTAGTGTTTCAATTTTGATTTTTGTCACAATTTGCGGGTTAAATGCGAGTGACCAAATACTTATGAGCGATAGTGTATGTGTCTAATCACTTTTCCCAACGAGTAACTGCCGGTTCCGAAGGAAAAAAATCGGTTAATAATATTTCCTTTATTTACTTGGGTGCTTATGAAAATTTACATTTAAATTTCTCTGTTAATTCGAATATGCCAAGAAAGCATCTTGAATAATATATGCATAATTTATATATATGTTATTATCATGAAGCTCGTAAATCGGTTAAAATGTCAAATAAAATCTTTAACAAAATATCATGTTCTGTTAGAAATGCTCTCATATTATATCAAAATTAATTAAGTGCCGATAGCCTTTCCAAATAATTTTGAAGAGGCAAAGCAACCTTTGTTGCGAAATGGCGATATTCGGGCATACTTTAAATAATCTGGGGAAAAGAACACGTTATGAAGAAATGATTTGCATATTATATGAATTAGAAGAGGTTTCGAGAAATTTTATTTTAATAGTATTTATTCCTAGTGCTACGGAATTATTTAATGTCTTACTAATGATAGAAATTTTTCACTATTTTGGATGTTGGAAATAAATAACACAATGCTAAGGTATTATTAATACTCCGAATATAATAATAATTTTTATATCCTTCAATGTAAGTAATTTTTTTTGTGGAAATTTTAGCAAATTTGTTACTTCTTTACTCAATAATATAGTATTATATATATTGCATCAGTAAAAATTTAGAGGAAAAACTGTCATTACACTTTCATTCATTGTATAAGCCAATTTCTAAAACGTACTAGTATTATTGAATTGCTTTGATCTAATCAAACAGAATGTCAATAATATTTTTGTTTGTAATTAATGTATTTGTAATATACTGACCACTAACATCGATTGTTTATTTGACCTTAATACGAAGAAATAATTACATTATTAGTGTGATTTGAATTTATATTATATAATAATTCCACAATGTATATATATATATATATATATATATATATATATATATATATGAGTTCATAATTTTCTGAATTTATAAATTTATGATACATATTTATATTTTTTAACCCTTCCCATAAAATAAACTAATTTTATAAGGCGGTTATGTGTGTTCTGACACTATGGCCGAGAAGGTTATGAATGCATCCACATTTATGTAGTATTTTATGTATTTACTACTTAACCTTTCCAATGGCAATTCTACAAAATATTTAAATACAAAGTGCTTAAAAAAGGGTTAGATATTTTAGTCACATAGTAGTAGTGAGTACTAATACTCATCAAATGATACAAAAAGGTCTTGGTGAACATATATCAGCAAATTAAGTATTTTAAAGAGAGTTGACTATTTATTGCTATCTTACATTATTATGTTGTACGTTGACTTTGAAAAATTTAGCAAATGAAATGAGAAGAAGTCCCATCGTGTAAAAACCAATAGTTAATTCAATCATTTAAGGGAGCACTTTCTAGTAGTGGGGGTAAAATTTCATTTAAAAAGTGGAAATCAAATTCGCTTTTAAACAACTTGATAAGAACACTAGTCCAATCAAACGGTTTTCCAAAATACAGCCAAACGTTTAGAAAAACCATCGTTGACGTGTTGTCTGCATAACAGCGTGAGGTTTTTCATCTGCCCAAACATGATTCTTGCGAAAATTGATGATTGAGTTATTTCTAAAAATAGTTTCGTCAGTAAAAAAAATCTGCAATAAAGTTAGGATTTTCCGCAGGTTTTCTTAATATGAATCTACAGCAGGCTAGTCTGGAATTATACTCGCGATCTAAAAGAGCGTCTCTTGAATGTGATACAGTTGCTGTCTTCGTAAAATCTTCCAGACTAAAAAAGCATTCGTATTTCTCTTGTCTTAGTATTGGCATTTTCTTCTAGTCTTCTTAAAACATATTCTTCTGTTTCAGGTGTAGTTTTTGATCTTGATCGTTTGGCATCATGTTTATTAACATTAAGTGACTCATTTTCACTTAATCTTTGATATAAATTCGAAAACAATTGATCAAATGAAAGAGCACGATTAGGGAACGCTTCGACGTATAGATGCCGTGTTACGTAAGCGTTACCTTAAGCACAACTATACCATTTTATTTAAATATAAAACATACTGTACTGAAAAATAATCAGAAACAGATAGCACTGCAACGAGATTAATTACAGTTATTATAATTAAACAGCAGCTTAAATTTGTTTTATTTTTCCATGAAAAAGGACAGGTGGCTAAGTGTGCTGCCTATTGATTAAAATATAAAATTAACTCTACCTTTAAAACAATTTATGGGCTTTTTTCACAAAATTAACTAATTAGAGGTTAATCTTAGACTTTGTCAAAATCATAGGAATACTTGAAATATATATATATATATATATATATATATATATATATATATATATATATATATATAAGTATAAAGAGTTCTAATATGCAACGCCACTGATTGAGTCGTGCAATGTTTTCATTTAGAAAGTATATTGAGTCATATTAAGGTCTATTAAAGCTATTATATGGAGAGACAAATGTGGTTATTATTGGGTCTGGGAAAAAGTTCGTAGCGTTTTTCCCGATAGATGGCATTGGTTGCCGATAACTAAAGAACAACAAGTCACAGCGACACCACCGACGGCTCGTTTTTTAGATGACCTTCCGAACGTTAGTTTGAGCGTAGAAACATTGTAATCGGTGCAGTGGTTGGAAAGTTATTCGCACTTGAAAATGGAGAAGAATAATGAGAAATTTCGCTATATTCTGCAATATTATTATGATAAGGGGAAGAACGCTGCGCAGGCTTGTGATAAAATTTGTGCTGTGTACGGTGAAGGTACTTTATCGAAATCTGTTGCGCGGAAATGGTTCGCTCGCTTTCGTTCTGGAAATTTCAATGTGAAAGATGAGTCACGCTCCGGTCGTCCAATCACTGAAAAATCTGATGAAATTCTTGAAAAAGTCCAACAAGATAAGCATATCAGCAGTGTCGATATTGGCATGGAGCTAGGCATTGACCACAAAACTGTTTTGAACCATTTACACAAAGCTGGTTACAAAAAAAAGCTTGACGTATGGGTTCCTCATGAGTTGAGCGTGAAAAACATGATGGACCGAATTAACATCTGCGATGCGCTGCTGAAACGGAATGAAATCGAGCCGTTTCTGAAACGTTTAATAACCGGAGATGAAAAATGGATTACGTACGATAATCGGAAGCGTAAAAGATCGTGGATAAAGGATGGTGAGCCGTCACAAGCGTTCGCTAAGCCAACATTGACGCCAAAAAAAGTGATGCTGTGTGTATGGTGGGACTGGAGGGGAATCGTCCACTACGAGCTACTTCCAACTGGTCAGACGATTGATTCTCAACTCTACTGTGCACAACTAGAGAGATTACGCCAGGCGATTGAAAGAAAACGGCCCGAATTGATTAATAGGAAAGGTGTTGTCTTCCATCATGACAACGCCCGACCACACACTTCTTTGATGACCCGTCAAAAATTGAGAGAGTTTGGTTGGGAAGTTTTGATGCACCCACCTTACAGTCCGGATATAGCACCCTCTGACTATCATCTGTTTCGATCTCTGCAGAACTCTCTCAATGGAATTAAGTTGGTTTCAAAAGAAGCCTGTGAAAACTACTTGATTCAGTTTTTCGACCAGAAACCACAGAAGTTTTTCACCGATGGGATCATGGATCTACCAAAAAAATGGCGAAACATTGTCGATAATAATGGAGCATATTCGGTTTAAATGAATTCGTCCACGCGCCATGCGGGGACCAGTTGAATTTTACTGAAAAAACGCCACGAACTTTTTCCCAGACCCAATATAAATAATAAATAGTTAAAAGTTTTATTTCTGTGTAGTCTAAAGAAAGAAAGAAAGAAAAGAATAGACCAAAAGGTGAAAATAAGAAACAGTACATAGATAACACCTTGAGATGCAGTCCATAAATGATGAAATAGTAGAGGGACTATTTCATTGGTTTGTATCGTATGTCCGGTGATAAGCTTGCAAAAAGAGTTTACGGAGTACGCGTGCTAGGAGAAGAATGGAAAGAAAGCCCGGAAAAAATATAGAAAGGAAGATGCAAAATGCGGAGATTAAGCCTTTTTTAATTTTTCTCATGAGCACTGTACATACATGCAAGTAAAGCATGGAGAGCTGACACTGAAATTATATTTTAGCTAGCAATAGTGTGCTATGCTCTTGTGCTCTTTAATAACACAATATTCTTAATATCTATCTAGTGAACTGTTTTCAATTACTATGGCAATGGTACATAACAATGATATGGGTGACACATTTCCAGCAAAAATTGCCACATGTCGACATTATATTTTGATCAACAATATCTATTGCATCTGTTTCTGGGCTTCTAGGCTGGAACTGCGTCACTTATATTTCTGCCGATGTTTCGTACCCATTTGTATGAGACATCTTCAGGGCTCAACTACTGCACTGCAGTTTCAGTGCAGCAGTTGAGCCCTAAAGAAGTCCCATACTCAACTACTGCACTGCAGTTTCAGTGCAGTAGTTGAGCCCTAAAAATATCCCATACAAATGGGTACGAAACGTCGGCAGATATACAAGTGACGCGGTTTCAGCCCGGAAGCCCAGAAGAAGATAGCATGGACCACGACCGCGAAAGTCTACGTACCAGATTAATATGTATTGCACTTTAGTATCACAATACTTCTAATATATATTTAGTGAGTTTTTTTAAACGTGTTGAACCTGTGCTCTTCACTTTCACTATTCCAAAAGGTGCTGATAAGCTAACCTGAGTAAATACTCAGACGTGTTCTGCAGTTTTTACTATATTATCTAATTCCTTCTATAATTATAATAACGTCTGAATCTTTGCTTTTGATGGAGTTGCAACAGCGTTTCTCAACCTCTTAATATTTGTGACCCCCGCTCCCTTCATACATTAATTTTCTATCGAAATCGTGCATGTAATTGTAATATTAGTTTTTATTTCAATGTGTTTTAACACTAAGGTCGCACTACGACACTGACTTAATCCAATTAGCATGAAAGGGTAAATGTATTGATATTTGGCAACACTCATCAGCTTGATTGATGGAATCAGAATTAGTGTCTACTTACCGGTCTCTGTGTTACGTCCACCGTATCTGAAAATCTCGAGGTTTCCCCAGACGTTTCGATTTGGCTCGAACATTCTGGAACAAGGGAAAGAATGGAGGAAACGCACTGGAAAACCTTTAACCACTCTCCCTGCAGTCCAGTTTTGCCCCCTGTGATTATTTTTTGTTTCCGTCCATGAAAGAACCTACACAACTCTACATATGTAAAATATGATCATTAATTTTACTTATCACTTTCGAAGATGTAGTTCGATAATCTTAAAGACATGTCATCTTCGATTCTTGCGTCACTACTTTGAAATTGTAACCCAGCCATAAACTGTTTTGACTTTCGAAGGAGCAATGTGTCTGAAATGCAACAAATTTTCAATCAAAATATCAAATTTCTTTACGACTTTAAAAAATAAGTATTGGCTTGTACGACGAATTACGAATTTATGCAATTCAGAATTTTTAAATGAAATATAAGAAATTAACCAAATTTCGTATCTTATTATATAAAGATGATGCAATTACAATATAATTCTAAACGTTTCCGAAAGATCGTACTAGTAATCGAGTGTAATGTAAGTAAGGAAGTATTTTATGAGCGATACAGTCATAGACACTATGCAATGTCTATACACAAAAAGGATAAATGTACACTTTTGCCGTGATATATTGTATTTACATTTAATTTTAACGAAAATGGATACATTTTTCATTGTTAAAATGTTTCTTAAAACCAAAAGATTAATATCAATCTAAAACATAAATTTACAAAAATAAATGCCATCAAGTTCAACTAAAATAAAGATTTGTTAGAATTACCATTATACGTTTGTGTTAATTTACAACCAAAGTCCTGCTCACTTAAGAATAACACATGGATCAATAAGTCCCGAGACTAACAATGAAAACAACATTTTTTTTGCAAAATTTTTTTTTATCCATCAACATAATCACCTTTTAGGGTGATACAATGGTTCCAACGCTTTTCCAATTTTTCAATACCATGTTTATAAAAAAATTTATCTTTCGCTTCAAAATAAGCTTCAGTTTCAGCGATGACCTCCTCATTTGAGCCAAATCTTTTTCCCTGGAGCATTTTTTTAAGATCAGCAAAGAGCCAGTAGTCACTGGGGGCTAAATCTGGCGAATATGGGGGGTGGGGAAGCAGATCAAAACCCAATTTTGCCATTGTTTTCATCGACTTGTGGCAGGGTGCATTGTCTTGGTGATAAAGGATTTTTTTTCTCTGCATGTGCGGTCGTTTTTTTGCGATTTCCTCCTTCAAACGCACCAGTAAGTCAATATAATAATCACTGTTGATCGATTTACCTTTTTCGAGGTAGTCAATGAAAATCACGCCATGTGTATCCCAAAAAACTGACGCCAGGACTTTGCCAGCTGACTGCTGCGTTTTCGGACGTTTCGAACGGCTTTCGCCAGCTGTGCGCCACTCAGATGACTGCCGCTTCGACTCTGGAGTGTAGTGATGTATCCATGTTTCGTCCATGGTCACGTAACGACGCAAGAAATCTTTTTTGTTGCGAGTAAATAGCGATAAACAGCTTTCTGAATCATCGACTCGTTGCTGTTTTTGTTCCATCGAGAGCAATCGCGGCACCCACTTGGAAAAAACCTTTTTCATGCTCAATTTTTCATGAAGGATAGTAAATACACTTCCATATGATATCTGTGTCATCTCAGCAATCTCACGGAGCTTCACTTTACGATCTTTCATTATAATTTTTGTCACTTCACTCACATTTTCCGGTGTAACGGCTTCCACAGGTCTACCCGAGCGTTCCGCGTCATTTGTGTCGGTACGACCACGTTTAAACTCGGCAAACCACCGACAAATCGTTGCTTTTGATGGACAAGAGTCCGGGTAACATTTTTCAATCCATTGTTTTGCTTGCGTGGTGTTTTTACCCATTAAAAAACAATGTTTGATCAGAACAGGAAACTAGGTTTTTCCCTTGGTTTAAACAAACTACAAAACGACTTTACTCCAACCTCGATAACTCAGCTGTTTCTGGTCCGATCGACTTAAAATTTTGACACGTTTCAAGCAAAGGTTAGTACTCTAGAAAGACGTGGTTACTGGTTTACTACGAGCGCCATCTATGGGTTAGTCTCGGGACTTATTGATCCATGTGTTATATAACATTCTTTATCTATTGCCGGATCATTTTAAAATTAATCTGTCCATCTAATATTTGTGCGCTTCATTATACTATTGCCTTAAATTTTTAAGCTATAAAATTATTTATGTCTTGCCAAATTTTTGCCCTTTC
Organism: Dermolepida albohirtum; assembly: GCA_031893035.1. Lineage (NCBI taxonomy): Eukaryota > Metazoa > Arthropoda > Insecta > Coleoptera > Scarabaeidae > Dermolepida > Dermolepida albohirtum. Next base: position 154,340 of record JAVIWB010002512.1, read on the forward strand.
CAATGTACATCAAATTTAGAACATTTTTTCAAAAGATCATAAAATAAAATATCTAACATAATTCTGTAAAAAGATAACAAAAAATGGAATTGAACAAAATTACGAAGCATTAATCAAAATCTGTTCATTCTGTAAAGTATATCGAAAGTCGTCTACTTCTAAATAAATACCACAAAATGCTTGTATTTTATTTTATTTTTTTCAGCATTTGTGTGCAAGGAGAAATGGAAAAACATAAGAACAGTTTTTGTAAGAAAATTGAAACCAGGTGTAAATGGCCTATCGAGAAAATTAAAAAAACCCTATTATCTAAACCAAATGTTGCACTTCCTTTTGCCATATGTAAAACCCCATACTAGTGAAGTTATAACTCAGGAAAGCTTAAATTTGCAACAAATTACGATAAAAAGCGAGAATGATTTCGAAGTCGATAGTGATATTCTTGAGGAAGAACCTACTGAGGAAAACAGTCAAGAAACCGAGTGGGTGAACGATAGTATTAATTCAGAAATGTTATCTAAGCAAGTAAGTGAAGAATTTGAAACAGTACAGGAAAACACTCGAAATAGTCTTAGTAAAGGCAGAAAAAGAAGAAAAGATTTTTCGGATATGGATAAAATATCAACGCAATGTTGCAATTGCGTACATAATAAATTAGATGAAGATAATCCTAGGAAAATGTTCTTATTAAGTTTATTACCGGAACTTAATGATATGAATGACAGACAAGTAAAACTATTTAAGAGGCGTGTTCTAACGCTAATCGATGATATTCTAGCAGTGTAAGCTAAGTTTCTACTCAAGTTAACTTAGATGTGTTATTGCCCCTAATTAATATTGTATTAATATGTATATTAATGAATAAGATGTATAAATATGTATACCGGCGTGAACTTAGCAGTTCTACCAGCCAAGGTCAATGACATTCCAAAATATAGTATATGAATAATATTAAAAGAAACTATATACAAAATACCTCTATAAGTTGACAAAATTAATCAAAAAGCTCTAAAATGCTCCAGGCTTTTGTTTTTAAATATGAAAACATACTTAAAACTAAATACAAAAGAAAATATACATACTTAAAAAAGGAGAAAATATAACTTGAGATATTGTAATATTATATAGAAGGCGCAATTCTTTCCAGGTTGTCTAAGGATACAGCACTCATCCTTGGTAATTAAAATAGCAGAGATCAGTACAACAAAATATTTAAGCGCATTCATATTTGGGGGAAGTATTGATCACACGCAAATGTTCTGTAAAAAGCGCTACTCCTTGCAAGTCGTTTAAGCATGCAGCAAGTACTCCTTTTTTTACACATAATTACACATAATGTGCTTTACTATAAAAGAAGCCAGCCAGTCCCCAATTAGATAATAGAAAATTATTTTTCCTTAGTCAAAAAGCAATTCGGGTTTTAAAAAGGGAAATATTATCTTTACATACATAATCTGATTTATTTATTTCAAACAATCGTCTAGCGAAAACTGGTTTATATTCGAACCAAAAAGAATTCTGACAAAGGAAAGACTTTTATCTGAAAAAAAACTAAAGAAAATGAAAGAAAATAATAACAACGATAACAAAAATAACCATAATTTCTTCAAAAAATGTAAGCTCTTTTAAACTCTTTGACATTGTCATATGAATGTTGAAAGGAAATACATTATACTACAACTCAAAGACTATACAAAGAATTATAATTGTTCTAAAAATGATTGTTGATATGACGCATACAGTTGCTACATCTTACGGTACTGTGTGCGAAAACATTGCGGAATGTTTTCTTTTGAATAAAAAAAATATTAATCTTCCCACTTATCATTATATAAAGAATATCTGTTTCTGGCCACATTCCGGATGAATTAGTAGGTGAAGGTTGTAATATTGTTATCAAATGTCTGCCAGTGACTGTCAATAATGAAGATTCTGAATTATACAAATTTGAATTCATTAATACAAGCGGTACAGAACCCACCCATAATCATTTTTATCAAATTGTAAGCATTTTCAAAATTATGTATCGTGCATGTGTAGTTTAGTTATACATATTGGGTCTGGGAAAAAGTTCGTGGCGTTTTTCCCGATAGATGGCATTGGTTGCCGATAACTAAAGAACAACAAGTCACAGCGAGACCACCGAGGGCTCGTTTTATAGATGACCTTCCGAACGTTAGTTTGAGCGTAGAAACATTGTAATCGGTGCAGTGGTTGGAAAGTTATTCGCACTTGAAAATGGAGAAGAATAATGAGAAATTTCGCTATATTCTGCAATATTATTATGATAAGGGGAAGAACGCTGCGCAGGCTTGTGATAAAATTTGTGCCGTGTACGGTGAAGATACTTTATCGAAATCTGTTGCGCGGAAATGGTTCGCTCGCTTTCGTTCTGGAAATTTCAATGTGAAAGATGAGTCACGCTCCGGTCGTCCAATCACTGAAAAATCTGATGAAATTCTTGAAAAAGTCCAACAAGATAAGCATATCAGCAGAGTCGATATTGGCATGGAGCTAGGCATTGACCACAAAACTGTTTTGAACCATTTACACAAAGCTAGTTACAAAAAAAGCTTGACGTATGGGTTCCTCATGAGTTGAGCGTGAAAAACATGATGGACCGAATTAACATTTGCGATGCGCTGCTGAAACGGAATGAAATCGAGCCGTTTCTGAAACGTTTAATAACCGGAGATGAGAAATGGATTACGTACGATAATCGGAAGCGTAAAAGATCGTGGATAAAGGATGGTGAGCCGTCACAAGCGTTCGCTAAGCCAACATTGACGCCAAAAAAAGTGATGCTGTGTGTATGGTGGGACTGGAGGGGAATCGTCCACTACGAGCTACTTCCAACTGGTCAGACGATTGATTCTCAACTCTACTGTGCACAACTAGAGAGATTACGCCAGGCGATTGAAAGAAAACGGCCCGAATTGATTAATAGGAAAGGTGTTGTCTTCCATCATGACAACGCCCGACCACACACTTCTTTGATGACCCGTCAAAAATTGAGAGAGTTTGGTTGGGAAGTTTTGATGCACCCACCTTACAGTCCGGATATAGCACCCTCTGACTATCATCTGTTTATCTCTGCAGAACTCTCTCAATGGAATTAAGTTGGTTTCAAAAGAAGCCTGTGAAAACTACTTGATTCAGTTTTTCGACCAGAAACCACAGAAGTTTTTCACCGATGGGATCATGGATCTACCAAAAAAATGGCGAAACATTGTCGATAATAATGGAGCATAGTCGGTTTAAATGAATTCGTCCACGCGCCATGCGGGGACCAGTTGAATTTTACTGAAAAAACGCCACGAACTTTTTCCCAGACCCAATATATGCAAGTAAAGGACCAAGAATTATCAGAATTTACAGATCAAAATCATTTTCGAAAAATACGTTGGAGAAACATTTAACTATTAGTTAAGTGAGAAAATGGAAAATTGTTCGAGATATTGTCTTAGTTGCTGATATTGATTTTAACAAATTGTATACGGCAAAACGACTAGGCAATGATATAAACCGTTACATGCTGAATAAGAAAGTTAATACAACAATTATTTTTTTAATATCTACCATTAGGTAGATATTAAAAAAAATAACTCCTGTATCCATGTAGTCATTCAGCAAGCAGACTCAGAAAAACAACACGTATTTTTCGAATGCCCGAGATGGAAGATTTATTATCGAACTAAACAAAACGTGAGGTTGTATATAAACTCATGAAGTACATGCTTCAATAAAAATTAGTTACGAAAGAACTCCAAAGCAAAGATTTTATGTAGGTAAATTTTGATGGAGACTGTGGATGATTAAATTAATCAATTAAGGTTAATATAACCCCTTCCCATAATAATTTTCGTATTCCACTTACGTATTTCAACTAAGTTGTTATCATCAGCAGATAATTAATCATAGAAATCACGACAAAATCCGCACAAACGAATCTACACACACTATAGATTCGTTTCGCATAATTTAAATTGTATTTTAGTCTTACACTACGATTACATTTACGGTAGAAAAAGAGAATAATGACACTTTAGCTTCTTAGTAGCTTCTAGTAATTAGAAATAATCATCAATACTTTTTAAAGAGGGCGGTTTTCAACCGACATTTCGTTTTCCTAATTCTATTAAGTCATTTTTAGGAAAATGCAAAAACCAAAGTTGAGGCCAATAAGAAATCGGGGATTTACGAAATTAAATGTCTCGATTGCAATAAACAATACGTACGGCAGACAGAACGATAGATAGAAACAGGTATAAAGAACATATGGCCGCACATCAAATTCAATCGACCTGAGAAATCTAGTTTAAGAAAGCATGTCTTAGAAAATAATCACGACATAACCACGGATTGTTTACATTTGGTTAAGAATGTGAATAATTACCGCGAATTAGATATCGATGAAAGTATATTTCGAAAAACAGAAACCATGTGTTCAACGCCGACGGGGGCCCCATCAATAACTCATGCAAAAGTAATATACGATGGACAAAAAGGTTTCGCATACGCAAGCAGGTACTTTAAGATAAGTGTTTAGTTTAAGATTAGAATACAATTTAAATTATGTGAAACGAATCTGCAGTCTGTGTTTAGCTGTCGCCGGTGTAAGTCTAGTACGGACTTTGCGTTCGTGAGGATTTTGCCATGGTTCCAGGTGTGACACTGTGATTAATTATTTGCTGATGATGACAACTTAGTTGTCGAAATATGTATACAGAATACGAAGATTATTATGTAAAAGTGTTAGTTATATTAACCTTAAGTGATTAATAGATTTTATGTGTTGGTAAAAGCGGAGTTTTGTGGATAAGAATCCCATAGGCACTAGTACCGATACTTCTGAGGAATTAACCTTTCACATATTTTTAATATCTCGAGACAAAATTTGAATATAACTAATTATCTTCCAGTAGAAGTTTTTGATTTTCTAAAATTACTAAGGATTGACTGCTACGCCTTCAAGCAGCTATCAAGGTTTTGCATTTTCTACACAAAATTTGCAAAATGTGATATATCATTTCTCCAAACATGACTGTGGCTAAATATTTTTATTTTTTTCAATTTTTCGATTATTAAGGCGTTAATGTGCAGTTGCTGCACTTTTAGATGGCTTCCAAGGAATTGTGTTTTTCACAAAAGATTTATAATATCTCGCTCTATACCATCGCTAAATTTTAGTGCGGCTAGTTTTTGTTGACTAATTTAATTAATTTGTTTCATTTCCGTAAAGATAATTGACATCTAGTTTCTGTTAATTTTATTGATATTTTATGATGCCACTGACCTAGGTAGCTAAATTTACATCGATAATATATACGGTCTAGTATATATGGTATAACTTGATTCAAGATATTTTAATTTGACTAAATAGAGACAATGTAGCTTTATGGCATCCCTTGGTGCAAAAGTGCGATAAGCTAACGATAATGTAAATTAAATTCAGGTACCCTGAGCCTTAGATGCGCAGGGGTATAATTTATAATATTCGTACAATCATTTATAACTATATATATTTTTATGAGTTCTTAATATGTTAAAATCAATTAATAGCTCATGTTAACAATAATCAAATATTAATTAAGTACCTCACATAAACTATTTAAAATGATAAATAAGAAAAATATTAGACTTAAGAAAACATTTTTCGTATACTTTGGACATCCTCAAGCTCAGTGCTATCTCCATCACTTTTATTTTAATCATTAATTCTTGATGAATATTGACATTTTATAAATAACATTTTCTATTTTAATTGTATGTCTAATGCAGTTGTCCATATTTCTGGTATTATATTAATAATCCCTTTTCGAATAAGATTTAAAGCTACTTCGCTAAATTTGAGTCGATCGTTAGTGCAGCAAATATATTTTTTCAAGTAATTAAAAATCAACTCGCCTAGGTTAAATATACAGCATTATGGCGGCAAACAAAAAATGTAGTCATACTGTCTACAACGTACTCTTTTTCGAATCTTTTTTGTTTCAAAGACTTCTAATAATTGACTTTTATGTAGCTATTTTCATAATAAATGTAGCTTTTTAAAAGTTCCAATATTTCAGCCTTCCTACTATTCGAATTTGGTAACTTCTTCAACTGTCGCGAATTGTATGAACATTGTCCATGACAATGAAACTTCTTTTGGGTAATACTGGTAAGAAATTTTTCTTTCCTTAAAGAAATTCTTCAAGTAATGGTGCTGCTATATCCTCCTGGTTATAGTTAAGATTACAATTTTGTATGTTTTTTGCCGAAAGTAACACTTGGGCGACCTAACCGCTTTCAGTACCAACGTGTCAAATAATAATTCTTTTTCCTTTATGAGAGAATCCATCTAATAAATATGCCTGTAAATCATCAATCCAAAATTTTTTTATGGTATCATGAGTGTCATACCAAGTTTCATCTACATAATATAACACGTTGTTTGTCTTAACCTAAACCGGAAAAAAATTTTGCTTTAATGTTCGCCATATTGCTGTTCTGGGGGATATTTTCTTTAATTTCCTTTTGTAAGCTATTTAATGTGGCAACTTCATTCTGCATGTACATACTATATACTGTTCGTCGAATGATATCAACATCCAAATTTGGTACTTTCCTTATAGATCCTTCATCATTTCCAACTCTTTTTTCCGTAATACCATGCTTCACTGTATTGTAAACTATGGTGTAGCAGACACCAGTTATCTTCGACGTTCTTTAATGGTCTTTTCTATAACTTCTGCATTTTCTTCTTGTAAATTATTATACACATTTAACAGTATTTGCTTAGCTTGATACCAGATGTATCTTTTTAGTGCAGTTATTTATATTGTCCACCACCAAGTCACAGTTATCGTTATTTATTTCATATTTCTCACCTTACAATTTATATTTTGCTACTAATGAAAGTATATATGGACTGTATTACTTAAATATAAGGAATGTTAAGTTGTACTGCCATTTAAATTATACGATATTAAGTAACGACTATTCAATTTAATTCTCAGAACTAACATACATACATAAGCAAATCAAGTTGGCTCACTTAGACAGAATTTATTTAATACCACATTGGTTATTAAAATAAAACATCTTAGATGTGTTTACATTTTATTAAACTTTTACCGCAGGGGGTGCTATAAAAGTACTTACCTGGCTATTCAGTCAAATTAAACTATCTTGAAATGAACTATAATATAATATATGTTGAATACTTTAATAATTATGTCTTCATTAATTGTAAAATAAAATTTCTTTTGGAAATTACTCTCGTATTTATAATATGAATTTTTAACTTATTTCTTCTAGATCTTTTCCCCTAAAATATGAATAATTAATATCATGAGATCAGTTGAATTTATGAATATTTTGTGTTTAGTCACTATTTAATTAGTATAGTAGTGTAATTATTGAAAATGTTTATCACAGACTGGCAAATAATAGTTATAAGTTTTATTATTTTACAATGCTTTGTTAAAATCACGTGAGAGTTTCAATAATAACACATCTAATTCCAAAGAAAACATAGTTTATTTACAAAAAATGTTAAAATATTACATTTGCAGATTCGATGTAAACGCGCTTTTCAAACTGATTTTGTAAGGATTTAGGAGTCATCGAGTTAGATGCTTTTCTACAGCTATAGTAAGTGCTGTCCTCGTAGAGATACAGTACGTTAGATCGAATACTCTTGCGGGTACAATATGTCATGTTGAATTCTCGGTCTCGCAATAACAGAAAAAAAGTACAAAAAGCTTCGGAAGGATAGTTATGAAGAAATCGGATGGTACCCTGTGCTATACAGTTTTTCAGAGGCAGGCATAAATCAACGGGTACTTGAACGCTTATTCTCATCATCATCCCGTGCAACTGTTTGCTGTAGTCACTAACACAGAGAAGACTATCAGACACGGAATACTCCACCGAAGAAATCCCGAACACACGAAATATGTTGCTAAACAACGGATATCAACCACGAGCAATAGAACGAGCCCTTGAAACACATACAGCGATAAATAAAAAAGAGAAGGAAGGGACTAGTTTCGCTGTATTACCGTACGTAAAAGGCAGTACCGACAGGATTTACATAGCATTACGCAAACAACATCAAAACAGTTTTCAAATTGGCAAGAAAAATAAACAAAATATTACCGACTCCAAAAGACGAAACTGATTTGAAGAAAATCAAGGTGTTTATGAAATTCCATGAGCCGGTTTCGACCAGAATTCAGAAAACAATCAACTGACGCATAAATATAAGAGTAGAAAACCATTAAAACGCAGCCTTAAAATTAATCATAATATCATCATTAACACCGTCTCTCGACAAATTACAAGATAGACTTCGACAACAAGAAGTGTTTAAAGTGAAAATTTAAGATGCGGGTCATGTGGAAAGCTATCAAAATAAAAAAGAATGCAAGTATTATAAATAAGCCAGCGTCCAACGACTTCCGCACAGACAAAAAACAATGTTAGCAGAGCGATATACCGAAAAACAACCCAAAAATTAGCTGAAATAATATGCAACGAAAATCAGTAGAGCGCCATACATTCAGAGACAATGTCGGATCAGAGTTTACGTTATTCGTAGTTATACTCGGTGTAGTCTCTCGCTACAACTAATGGACGACCGCGGCACTTAGTCGTCACTTATTAGTTGTGGCGTCATCAGTAGAAAAGTCTAACCGCGAAGCGAAAGGGAGCATGCACCTCGCAACGACGAGACTAAGAACACCTAAAATGATGAATAAAACATCGGTTAAGAAGAAATTCATTCCTCTTAGGACCAACCACCGTCTATAACGCGACTCAAACAATAATTCAATATGGCATATATCCGCGAAAATATTCACTCTAACATACAGTAAACAGTGTCTCTATGGTCAGCGGTTTGTCGGATATATCCGATGAGTGGAGGTATGCGCTATGTTTACGAAATTTTTATAACCGATTTACTTAGCGCAATATAGTAAATATTTGACTATGTCGAATATTGTTATGACTTTTTAAAATTGAAATCCCATTAATAATAGGTACTGAAAAAACAGAAAAAGTTTTTAATGAAATATGGGTCTTCTTGAGAACTGGTTATATTAATTATAAAATTAAAGAAAGTAACTGTGGTATTAACAAACAAAATAAATTCTACACATATATAAATATAAATTTCCAAAGGTAATTTCATTACGAAAAAATAAAAACGCAAATTCTCTAAAACTAAAACTAAAATGCCTTTGCTGTAAGAAAAATGAACCGAAAACAATTCTAAACTTTTATTTCACTAAATCTTCAAAACGATCTCTTGTTATAAACGAACAATACTCTATCTAATCTATTGCAAAAGCCTCTTTGAACATTTGTAATTGCTTTTTGTTAAATACTATTTTTTTACATTATTAGGCTTGTTGTGTGAAAAACGATAAATTGATGTTTTAAAATAACCACAGAGAAAAAATTATTTAGGGATAAATTAGGCGTCTAGATCAATGAATATTTCTCCAGCTAGTTAATAACTTATTGACAAATATGCTATGCAAATATTCTCTGACGGTTGCAATTTATTTATGTCTCTTATACTTCATAGACTTAGAATTAATTTACTCGTAGCCGATGCACATATGTACAAAGGGTACTAGGAAAGTTTTGTAATACAGCTTTGTTTATTTAATTTTTTCAAAGTAATTTCCTCTACACTCAATACACCTCTCCATCCTCCGAAACCAATCTTTAAACCAGTTCTGTGAAGTTTCACTAGGGACTAAAGCACAGTCGTTGTCCCAAACCCGCAGAAGGTCCTCAACACTGGAAAACCGCCTCCCTTTTAGCTTCATTTTCACATGCGGGAACAGTGTAAAGTCTCAGGGAGCAAGATCTGGACTGTAGGGAGAGTGTTCGGGAAGTTTCAATCCTGTTGTGGTCAAATATTCGGTGCAGGCTTTAGCGCGGTGAGCTGGAGCATTAGTGCAGCATTATCGTGATGGAGGAACCAGGTGTTCATTCTTGACTTTGGCCGCAGGTTCTTCATAGATCCAATGACTTTAGGCAGGCACTGTTCAGTATACCACTTAGCTGTGACTGTCTTCTGTGTGTCCAAAACGACGCGTTCCAGAATTCCACTCGATTTGAAAAATACAGCTATCATTTTCTTCTTTACAGATCGGGATTTTTCTACGGATGTGTCCTCATCATGAAAGACCCAAACTTTGTTTTGCGCTTTGGTCGGCACATCGTAATATTACAACCAAGTCTCGTCATCTGTTTCGATGTTGTTCACATACCGAGATTGTCCCTTATTAAACTTTTTTAGCATCTCCCGGTACCAAGTCACACATCGTGTCATCTGCTCTTCAGTCAGTCGATGCGGCACCCAGAGAGAACAGTTTCTTCACGTGCAAATGATCATGCATTTGTTGCATCATATTGCAAAACTTTCCTAGTACCCTTTGTAGGTATTCTGAATACTTTTAAACGCTTAAATTATAATGATCACGTAAAGTAAAGGAAGTGTTGTCAGTAAATAAAATGTTTTTAATAAAAATGTTATCGTTACGATATTCATCCCATAATTTTTTCGCAAAATTCTAAGCATTAAAATTTATTCTCACGAAAAATTTCATTCGACGTTTTCAATTTATATGAACGATACTTCAAAACACTACGAAACGTGGTAGGATTTGTTGGAAAGAAAGTTGTTATAGTTCTTCTACAGTAGCACGGATTAGATGATCGCATTCTTTGTTTTGTAGTGTCCTGTGTATTCTGTGTTTTAGCGGATATAAACAGTTGTACTCTACATAGTTATTAAATATGTGATGTACTGTTTCAGAAAAATAGTACGTTCAAACTTAATTTGAAAACATATAATTTCTCTATTGTCCTGAACAAAATAAATAATACATACTATTTTATAACAAATTTTTTGTCAGGGAGAAAAGATGTCCATGACAAAATATGAAAGCAGTAAATTTAGAAGAAAGAAGTAATCGCAAATGTGACAAAATGAAGAAAAAATATTTTATTCAAAGTACAAAGTAAATATAATGTTGAACAAAACAAAACGAAATCAGAAATAAAATAAAACTGAATTGGGTAAAATATATTTACGAAAGCTGATCTGACTTCTCTCCTTTACAAATAATATGCACTCCGACCGATTGGTCGAGTAAAGCATTCTATAGGGCGAAAGAACATCTCCACCTTTTTTCTTGCGAACACTTCCGAGTATGTGCTTTTGACCGTAAGGGCGCTGTTTTTATTTTATGTATACATGAACATATACGTATATATACATATATATATATATATATATATATATATATATATATAGGTTATCTAATATATAGTAGTTGTTATAATAATCTATTAGTATATACATATATTATTACCAAATTCAAAATACAACACTTCGACGTGGATTTAAAATAAAGTATATACTATTTTAAATTGATAAATAACTTTCAAATATACACCAAATTTACGGAAATATACCTGAAAGAAAAATGTTTTACAAGCTGTCGACGGCAGTCCAGCGGTAGAAATATTGTACATATAACATTAAAATTTATTTTTATTACATTTTACGGTTTTTAGTTATAAAATTGATTATCCACTAGCTTACAAAAAGCATGTCATATAAATTGCATAGTAACTAACAAGTAAGATTCAGTATTTCACATTATTTAATATTGCGAAAACAAATTTCTTTATACTGCTGTAGGCTGTATGTATGTATTGTAGTGATGAATTATTTAAAACTAAATACGTTAATTTTATTTCTCAATTAGGTAACGTAATGTAAATTGATATTTCTATTGTACCGCATCATAAATCGCATTAATAAGGCAATTAAGGATGCAAACATAAAATAACAACAATTACAATTTAGTAATAAATAATCACGTCGAGTTCTGTTGAAACGTGTTTCTTCTCTTTCTCTAACACGCGAAGCTTATTCTCTATCTTTTCATTCTGATGTTCATACATAATTTATTTAATGTAAATTGGAAAATTGTTTGTTATCCACAATAAATATAAGTGTACCGAATAAAACAACAATAGAACATAATTACCATCATCGACTGAATAGCTGAACATTGAAAATATCCGTACATCTTTCGAGTTATTAATCATGATTGTTCGAACTTTTCGAGCCGATGTTTATTTTATTGTTGTGTTTTATATTGTGTGGGCCTTCGTTCGAATTGGTCATTAATTAACCGCAATATACTCGAGTTTATGATACCATTAAATGTACCGTATCACGCCGTGGTAGAATTAGTCATATTCAACTTGCTTGCTTATCGATTTGTTTATCGAGGCAGCCTTCAATGTCGATGCTGTTTTTTCCCTTTTCTTGTTTTATTTATGTTTTCCCATGTCAATGTCATAATTTCTAAAAAATGTAATTGATTTGCATTTACATACCTACAATTAATCGATTGAATATTATAATTTGTTTTGACACATAGGAATGATAGAAGTATTTAAGTATATTATGTATATGTATATTACGTTATGCATTTATACAGGTTCCTCTTTTACTTATACAGTCGTTTATGTATATACAATACGTAAATATGTAAATAATATTAACATAGATATAACAAAAGCACACTTAAAAATGACGATAATTATAAATGAATTGCAAGGATTATAAATGGAATAATTAAACAGCTTCAGAAAAAGGGAAAGCGGCAATAATAATAATATAAATAAATAAGTCCACATGCACAGTCTGTCTCAGAGGAAATGGAGATTTTTTAATACAACGCTTTGCACGGTCAATTAACATGTAGAATGAATTTTCAAGTTCATTTTTAGAGACGTCCTTCAAGATCACTGTCGACGCCTTTTTAATGGCTTCGACGTCGGATAATGCTGTCATTTTATCAGCAAATGTATTTTGGACAATAGATATATATCACAGGGGGCCAAATCCTATGAATGGTTGATGGTTAAAATGCCATCTGTAGTTAGAAAATCAGTGATAAACCTCGAGCGATGAGATGGTGCTAACAAACGCCAGCTACCATTTTCACGATATTAATAGCGCATACGACGAATACGAGCCAAAAGACGCTTCATAACACCAAGATAATATACAGCATTGACTGTTTGACTAGTTGGTACAAATTCGTTGTGCACTATACCTTTCGAATCATAAAAACAAATTAACATTGTGTTCACGTTTGATTTCTCCAAACGGTTGACGCTTGGTCCCTGAATCATGTTGAAAACACCGCGTCTCATCGTCAGTTACAATAGAATACCTGAAGTTTTCATCTTTTTTTGTCTTTAATCAAATCTGTATAATGCTGAATTCAGTTAGGTAGGGTGGCACAAACCTTGCACAAATCTTTCACAGTTACAAATGTTGTGTCTATATGTGATGAATTGAATCTATATTTAATTCAATTCCCACGTAACGCAATAAGGATTTCGGCACATTTATGATAAATTCACGCACAAGTTCCATATTACATTCCGAAACCACAGATTTTTTTGCACCAGGATGTTTGTCGTCATTTATGTCCTTACGACCGTCTTTAAATCGTTTATACCACTTATACACACCCATGCCTGATAAACACGCATCATCATACACTTGTTTCATCACATTGAACGTTTCAGTAAACGGTTTATCGAGTTTAAAACAGAACTTAATATTTGTTATTTGTTCAAAATTCATTTTTCGACAAATATCAAATACACACTGTTACTTTATGGGCAATTTCTTTGCTTTTAATGATGCAAATGTCATGATATTTTAACATAACATTGGTGAAAGTTCTACCTTACCGACGTATATTTTATTAATAGATGGCGCTACTAATAATTACTATTTCAAAAAAGTTCCCTTCTCAGTGCGACAAACTGTGCTGCAGTTATTATAAAAACAATAGCAGTAGATAGATCTCATAACCTGGCCAATATCCGTCATTCGTTGTAACTATGCGAAATTACTTTCCGAACAACACAATACAATAAATTACGCACATCAAAGAACCTGATTATGGGTGATATGAAATAAATTTTTTAACTCTTTATCGTTATGTATTCCCGGGCTTCAATAACTTTAATACGCCATTAAAAATACCTACCTTACAAAGTAATCAGAAATAAGTACTTATCAGTGGTCATTACTTTTAGGACCTACTGCATTATCTGTCATACTGCTTATTTCTGTAGTTAACACACGCACACACGGCATTTCCATACTCCAAAGAAAATTTCTACTAGATTTCTGGTCATAATGTGAGAAAAAATGTATTTCTCTTTTGCTCGTGTTTGTAGATTTAAAACTAGTGTCAGCAAGTAATGTTGTAATGGATTCGCGCTATCCTCGAGGAAAATTACATTAATTAATAATAAAAATTGTAGCATTATGAGAAGAACCATGTCAACGAGATACAATATCTACTGCTTCAAATTTGTGATGGTGAACGAAATTGGTATGAATGTCTGCAGCAGTCTAGACTATACCGACATACATACAAAGGGTACTACGAAGGCTTTGCAATATGACGCAACAGTAAATCGTAGGAAGCTGCTTGTTGCTGCATCTTGAGACATGTTCATACGTGCCGCACCATGTTGATGGACTCAGTTATTCATTAGCAGTGAGAGTGTAAAGTGCTTACGTGGTCACGAAATGAGATAAGGGCAGTTTTGAGTTATAATTTCGTGCGTGGTTTAAACATAGACCAGTGTATCGAAGAAATGACTCTTGCACTAGGTGATGTTTGTTTACATCGCACAACGATATTCAGGTGGTATAGAGAATTCCAAAGGGGAAATTTAACCGTGGAGGATGCTGAGAGGCCGGGAAGGTCACGAACGTCAGTTACAGAGGAAAACGTTACTACTGTGAGGAAAATGCTTGACGAGGACAGGCGAGTGACCTACCAACAGATAGAGGGTACTTCAGGCCTAAATGCACCAGCAATTCGTTCGATTCTGCATGATCATTTGCACGTGAAGAAACTTTGTTCTCTCTGGGTGCCGCATCGACTGACTGAAGAGCAGATGACACGACGTGTGACTTGATGCCAGGAGATACTAAAAAAGCTCGAAACAAAGTTTGGGTCTTTGATAATGAGGACACACCCGTAGTTGTAGAAAAATCCCGATCTGTAAAGAAGAAAATGATAACTGTATTTTTCAAATCGAATGGAATTGTGGAACGCGTCGTTTTGGACACACAGAAGACAGTCACAGCTAAGTGGTATACTGAACGGTACCTGCCTAAAGTCATTGGATCTATGAAGAACATACGGTCAAAGTCAAGAATGGACACCTGGTTCCTCCATCACGATAATGCTCCAGTTGACCGCGCCAAAGCCTGCACCGAATATTTGACCACGACAGGATTGAAACTTCTCGAGCACCTTCCCTACAGGACAGATCTTGCTCCCTGGGACTTTGCACTGTTCCCGCATGTGAAAATGAAGCTAAAAGGGAAGCGGTTTTCCAGTGATGAGGACCTTCTGCGGGCTTGGGACAACGAGTGTGCTTTACTTCCTAGTGAAACTTGGCAGAACTGGTTTAAAGATTGGTTTCGAAGGATGGAGAGGTGTATTGAGTGTAGAGGAAATTACTTAGAAAAAATTAAATAAACAAAGCTGTATTGCAAAACTTTCCTACTACCCTTTGTATATCGGGCGTTGCGATATCAAAAATGCATGAAATAGTAATAAGTAATTTATTTTATTATTTATTATTGTCTGTCAATGGTCAATACGATTTTGCTCGACTAAAAATCTGCAACATCTTGTAAACCTCTACAGTCTTCTTCGTAAATGATGTTCGTCGAGTTGAAAAATGTTCATGTATAGAATTAAGAATGCTCGTTCGTCTACTGATACAATATTTGCATAGTTAAACTTTGAACTAAGTAATTTTTTTTGTAATATACTACGAAACTTTTCTAATACACGAACACTAATTTCGTCATTTACAGTACATAGCACTGTTTGCACTTCATCTACTACTTTCATTTGCTCCACTAATACTAATATAGTTTTTTTCAGTGTTTTTGTTT
Source organism: Dermolepida albohirtum (assembly GCA_031893035.1). NCBI lineage: Eukaryota > Metazoa > Arthropoda > Insecta > Coleoptera > Scarabaeidae > Dermolepida > Dermolepida albohirtum. The sequence continues at coordinate 170,376 of JAVIWB010002512.1, forward strand.
GCTAGTACAATGTATCTCATATGAATAGTTTGTAAATCCGTGTGAACATCAGAACTATTAGATTTTATCTGGCTTTCTCTGGTGGCAATTGATTCTTTTGGATTGAACTGAAATACTAAGGATTTTATTGTGTGAAAATTTTTTGAATAATAGGAAACTGCTTCCTAGCCCGTGCTCCAGCGTGGAAAAATTAGTTGACGATTTCAGGAAAAATTTTTTGGTGCTGTTTATTACACCGTTTACAACTGAATAATTTTTTCATAGTTTCCGCGATCAGATGTACTATATATCATGTTACAGGCAAAACATCTCACAGAAAGCATTGACGAGCCGGAATCAGTAACAACTACAGTTACTTGATCCCAACGTACAACGTAATGATAGATTTTTTTACAATTTGTTGCTTTGCTTAAAATTATTAATTTATTTGAAAAAGACCATACTGCGCTTCTTTTTCACTTTTTCTTATGTTAGTGCATATTTATTTAACATTCAAACTGTTGTATTGTTCAAATCAATGTTAAATGCTATTTAAAGTTATTGCTTTTTATAGATATAGCTTTTACAACACTAGGTGTCGTGTTGCTTTTATCACGAATTTAATCATTTAGAAACACTACCAGTTTAAGTCAAGAGACAAACAACAAATATATTAATCTCCAAAAGTATGATATGCAATTGAGTCTTCAAAATTCTCTGTGGTATTTAAATTTTTTTCAAGTTCATTTCATAATAGGGAGAGCATCGTAATAATTTCCTTTAATCATGTATTTACGGTATTTTGGCACCGGTTTCTTTTTATGTACTCACGATGATAAATTACAACTGCTAAAAAAACAACAAATTACCAAAACAACAAATTCAAAAGTCTCGGTTGCGGTTTGTAAACGGTAGATTGGATAAGTAAATTTCGTTGTAAGAGAGCAATTAAAATTTTACCTCTGTCCAGTTTTATAATCAACAAAACACATTTACTTCTTTTGTGTCATGGCTAGGCTACCTCTGTTCTCAGAAACATGAACCATTAGCTTTAACATTATAGTTCTTGCTCGCTCTTACATTCTCTCTCGACATTTCGGTACACAAAATGACGTTTTATTGAGAGCGAGATTATGTGTTGCTTAGTTGGTTTCTGTCTTGCGTTTCGAACCTGAGGCCTCTCTCTTTTTCTCTCTGTTTTTTCTTCACCCAGTCATTTATGTTTTATTGTTCAAAAGACTAATCGATATACGACACCAAAGAACTACGGAAACCTGTCAGGAAAATAAACTATAAACTTTAGATTATTATAGGGCGAGTATATTTAATAAATTTTTGATTAATCTAAATAAAGCAAAAACGTAATAAAATATAATGAGATGAAATCGTTAAATTATTTTGGAAAAGAATTATTAATGCGGTGTTATTAAAATACATTAATTTTGCTATTGTAATTAATGTAATGAATTACAGCAAATATTAAGGTACCTTAATTATCTAATTTTAATGATGCCGCCCAAATTAGTTTAATATGGTATAAATTATTGTATTTGGTTAACAAAATTACGTACATAATAATCGAATTGGGGATGGCGATAATATAAAAAAATAATTATAATAACACAAATAATTTAGTTGATTTTATTTTCATTTAAGTAATGAACGATCAGCTTGCAACAAAAGCTCTTAGTAAGCCTTTAAATATATTGATGCACAATCATGATCTAAATAATACAATTAATTTTAGACATACTTTACAGAAAAAAATTGAACATACAAAGGGTACTAGGAAAGTTTTGCAATACAGCTTCGTTTATGAAATTTTTACCAAAGTAATTTCCTCTACACTCAATACACCTCTCCATCCTCCGAAACCAATCTTTAAACCAGTTCTAGGTTTCACTAGGGAGTAAAGCACACTGGAAAACCGCCTCCCTTTTAGCTTCATTTTCACATGCGGGAACAGTGCAAAGTCGCAGGGAGCAAGATTTGGACTGTAGGGAGGGTGCTCGAGAAGTTGCGATCCTGTCGTGGTCAAATATTCGGTGCAGGCTTTGGCGCAGTGAGTTGGAGCATTATCGTGATGGAGGAACCAGGTGTCCATTCTTGACTTTGGCCGCAGGTTCTTCATAGATTCAAAGACATTAGGTAAGCACTGTTCAGTATACCACTTAGCTGTTACTGTCTTCTGTGTGTCCAAAACGACGCGTTCCACAATTATATTCGATTTGAAAAATACAGCTATCATTTTCTTCTTTACAGATCGGGATTTTCTGACAACTACGGGTATGTCCTCAACATCAAAGACCTAAAGTTTGTTTTGAGCTTTGGTCGGCACATCGTAATAGTACAGCCAAGTCTCGTCACCTGTCACGATGTTGTTCACATACCGAGATTGTCCCTCATTAAACTTTTTTAGCATCTCCCGGCACCAAGTCGCACGTCGTGTCATCTGTTCTTCAGTCAGTTGATGCAGCGCCCAGAGAGAACAAAGTTTCTTCACGTGCAAATGATCATGCAGAATCGAACGAATTGCTGGTGCGTTTAGGCCTGAAGTACCCTCTATCTGTTGGTAGGTCACTCGCTTGTCCTCGCCAAGCATTTTCCTCACAGTAGTAATGTTTTCCTCCGTAACTGACGTTCGTGGCCTTCCTGACCTCTCGGCATCCTCCACAGTTAAATTTCGTCTTTGGAACTCTCTATATCACCTGAACATCGTTTTGCGATGTGGGCAAACATCACCTAGTGCAAGAGTCATTTCTTCGAAGCACTGGTGTACGTTTAAGCCACGTACGAAATTATAACGTAAAACTGCCCTTATCTCATTTCGTGACCACGATACCATCGCAAGCACTTTACACTCTCACTGCTAATGAATAACTGAGCCCATCGACATGGCGCGGCGGCTACTATGCACGTACGAAAATGTCTCAACATGCAGCTAAAAGCAGCTTCCTACGATTTATTATTGCCTCATATTGCAAAACTTTCCTAGTACACTTTGTACATATATCTGAGTAATTAATTAGTTTAAAACCCAATTATGAAGAAAACTATAAATATATTCAATTGTTAAATTTCTTCATAAATTACATTTATGTGTATGTATACCTTAAATAGTTTATTTCCATAATACGTGCGATGTCTATTTAACTAAAGTATTAAGATGAAGGGACGGTTATGCTTTACTAAACTAATTTTCTTTACTCTCGACTTTTTAGTTGTAGAAGAAGCGTGGAAAATAAAAGCAAGTAGAATTTGTATATGTAGCTTACTCATTCTGTGTTAGTCTTTATTTTGTTATATTAAATTGTAGGTAAGGAAAATAACACCAACAAAAATTTTGTCGAACAATGGTAATAATTTTCGAGATAATTAAGAGAGCAGATAAGATGGAAGAGAAGATTACCTTGACAAGGTAGCTAGACATAACAATAAAAAAAAAAGAACAAACAATATACGGCGACCTGAAATGTGAGAGAAGCTTTAAAAGATTTGGAAGAAGAGATATAGAAGATATATAAGTATATATAAGTATATATTAAGGCCATTAACAATTCAAGAAATAAAAGAATAAAAACTACGGGAATAACAGAACGGGAGAATACATATATTTTAATAGTGGAAATGGAACGAATAGAATTTTTGAAACTATTGAAACTTTTTGACTATACGCTTTTGAATAACGAAATAATTACTCGGGGACTTATAATTATATTCCAATGTTAGCGGATATATTCTTTTGACATAAAGAATCTTGATTTTTGCCAAATGAAAAGACGATCAATAACCAATCAGTCAAACCAATTACATCAAAATAAAGCAAAAGGGTTATGTAGAACTGTTGAAGAAAATATGGGCAATCAATGGGTACGCTAAAAATTTTGTAAAACAAGCAATAGAATATGCTTAGAAAGAAAATAAGGCGCAAGGCAGAGTAATAGATAAAAGCATGTTCGAGAATATAGGGAGCTAAAAGAAGACAGAAAAAACTGTAAAAACTAGATCAGTATAAAAGAAAAGAAATTGAAAACTTCTCATTATAATAATATTATAACTTTAAATAATAATATTTTACCACTATGATTTCTCTCACTTTTCTGTTAACGCTTTCTATGTTTGTATTAGTTTTGTTTTTTTTTTTTGTAAATAATCATATAACGTCCTATGATCATTGCTGCATAATTGTGGTAAACTGTAGTCAAATTAAGCCGGAACTTTTTTACTCTTTTGTTACTAAAAATTTGATAATTTTTGGGACATTTTCGTTTTAGTGAACTTTTTCTGATTTCTGAAAACAAAACAAACAAAAATAATGTTATTATTATTATGTAACATGAACTTACAAAAAAAGAAGCAAATACTTCAATTTATTTTCCTTTATTAATTTTAGATTCTGTGACAAATATAATTTAACCCGTTTTTTAAGCGTACCAGTGAATAATTCATAAAGCTTTGCATCCGGTTGTACAATAAGTTTTCTCGTTCGATAAGAGATAGCGCTATTAGGTTATTCGTTTTATTTTACTAAAAATTGTACTACTTTTTCATGAACACGTGTGAAGTTTTCTCGTTTTATATTTTCTCATTCGTATATTTACAGGTGTTCAATGTTGACGTGTCCCAGTATTTTTTTTACAATGGTAAAAAGTGAATATCGTGCGGTGATAAAATTCTTATTTTTAGAATCAAACCAAATTCATGAACGATTGTTAAAATTGTATAAGGACTCTTCACCTTCAATTAGAGCAGTATAAAGTATAAATATGGGTTGCGTTTACGTTCTTTCCTTTGATGGGTTGCTGAATTTCAACGTGGTCGTACAAGTCTTGAAGATGATCTACGTGAAGGGTATCCAAAAAGTGCATCAACTTCAGAAATCGTAGTAAAAATACAGGATATGGTTTTGGAAGATCGTCTTAACCGAGAGAGATTTAGTGGAAGCCCTAGGCATCTAATTAGGCAGTGTGAGCAATATTTTGGTTGAAGTTTTAGGTTTTAGAAAGCTGCTCAATAGGTGCCGCATTCGTTAACAATGGAACAAAAACATATTCGAATGAGACTTTCTCAGCAACATTTGAAGCGTTTTAGAAAGAATGAAAACGATTTTGTCGTTTCGTCATTTCATCATTATGGATGAGACTTGGGTCTACCACTATGATTCTCAATCAAAACAAGAGGCAAGGGACTCCGAAGTGAGTTGAGGTCCAGAAATCAGCCAAGAAGGTGTTAGTATCAATTTTTTGCGATGCAAGAGGAATTGGGTTACCTCTAAATTAGTAAAACAACTGTTCTGTTCTCATATCTCAAAAAATTCAGTCGTGGAAAACGATTTTCAACCATGGAAGCGTATTTAGACAGTCTCCCGGATTCCCATTTCAGGAATGGAATCCATAAATTAGAAGATTACTGAAGTAAGTCTATTGAAGTTCAGGGAGGTTATATTGAATTCTTATCAAGTGGCAAAACTTATTGAACAACCTGGTATGTGCAATATGTAAAAGCGACACAAAAATTTATTATGCATTGTATTATACGTAACAAATATATTTAGTTTGTATAGCATGATAGATATTCTTTCCTTTGATGAAAACGAAAAGTAATAATTTTATTGAATACTTTATACCCGTTGAATCTACTGTTAAAAAGTTTTCTAAATGTTTGAGATAGTGTGCAAACTTTTTTGAGGAAATATTTTCTTAATAAATAAATAAAAAATATTAAATAACATATTTTTTCGTATATCTATCATATATTACGCAATAATATGGTCACATTCTTTGTAATGAAAATCGATCTAATTGTTACTTATTAATTAAATTTTAATTACTTAATTCGATAGGTGTACATATATTTCAATATTTTTGTACATTTAAATCAATTTTAAGTAAACATGGTCCGGACAAAAAACTTCTACACCTCGAAAATACAGCAATTGAGTGAAATCCTCATTGAGTATTCCTCATCTAATCATAAAATTGTATGTCGTAACTCTATTTGGAAATGATTGGTATTCTAACCCAAATAAACTCTCTCAAGCAGATTTATAGACTCCTACTGATAATCCTGACGTCAAGTTCGAATGTACTATAATTGTAACCGTGGTAAATAGTATATCTTATAAATTTTCATTGAATTCATTTTTATCAACCTTGTATTTTAATGTTATACAGGTAAATGAAATAAATTAAAATTTATTATCACATCGGTTGATATAACGAAGGCAATGATGAGAAACGTGTTTATATTTCCCCGGCATCGATTTGTTAGCTCACAAATAATTAACGGAATTTATATGATTTCGGTGAAAGAGGAGTAAATACACTAAAAAAGATGTATTTTGTCATCAATCGAAGGTGTGTCGACAAAATATTATATTCGTTAAAATTTAATTTAGTTATGTTGAAATTGGGTTTTCTTTGGAGAGAATAAAATTTATTACTCAGTCTCCGCGCACGCCGAGGTCTGGTATTTTTACGGCTCGCTTGTTTTGAGCAATATAAAATTTGTGACAGCACCACTGCTGACAGCGCCCAAATATTTCCAAAATGGGTGGACACATAAATTTCAGATACGATAAGTAATTTATGCGGATACGTAAATAAATACAACCAAAATATTCCTATATTATCGCATATTTAATGATACCTAGCGTAATAAACTACTGACAATTTTATCTTTGCTCAGGTAACGTGCACATATGTATGTATTTTTATCTCATTTATGTTATATTTATACTTTTTGTTTGACAAATAAAAACAGTAGTAAAATTGAACGCGACTGTCAATTACCAATAAAATAAAGTTTCTAAAAACATTTAATGAAACATGTTAAATGAATATATTTATTGATTAACATCACTAGATAGGAGTATAATAATACGCTTCTACACCAAATAATTTAGGGACAATATGATAAAATTAAATTCAATTGCTTACCACAATAAACAAAATTAAATAAAAATCATCAGATATAATAAAGTAAATTTAGATATTTTAGATGCCTTACCTGTTATTTAATTTCATACATGAATATAATACAAGAATGATTTGACGGGAAGTGAGACTCTAAATGAAACAAGCGAGTTAAGGTTTGGTACGCTTTTCAAATCCAGAACATTAAAGATAAATAAATAAATAAATAAAGAAAATCTATCCTAGGTTGAATTGATCACACGAAGTTGTCCAGCTTGCCAACTTACTCCTTGCTAAATTAAGCAACACCTTGTATATCTGAGCGTTGGGGTGCGAAACAAAGAATATTGCGCGCGTTTTTGGTAACAATCGCTTATTAATTAAATTTACAAGAAAAAAGAAATTAGTATGAAGGAACTATTACTAGTACAAAATTAATCCGACTTGGTTTTAATCCAATGAATGAGAAATATAGTCCGAGATTTATGTAAACACATTAGTGTCACAAATGAGACATTAATTCTGACGTGGACCAATCTAAGTGGTAGTACATATGTAGTTTCAATATATTTAAAATAACGGTATTGGCAGCAAATCAAGCAAACAGCAACAAACTACTAATATTTAACTAAAACTTACCAGAGGCTTCAAAACAACAAAGGAAGAAATTAGGAAAATCGTGAAATGTGTTCAAAATGGAGGTGAAAAAAACATACCTTCAATTTAAAGAGTCTCAAAAAGCTTCTTTATTCTTCTAAAAGCTTGATCCATCAAAAAACTGTAATTAGTACGTTCGAAACTAAGTTTACTACTCAAAATTTACCACATAAATGTACTAGAAAAACGACTATTCACGAAAATGTTCATTATCTAGATATATTCTGTTAACAAAAAATCAAAACCAAGGGAACGAAAGTTATGTTCAGAAGCTTAACGGAATATATTTAAATTGCCATATCTTCAAAATCAAAAAGGGATATATGCGCATTTATACGCAAGACTAACACACACGTAATTGAAGGAAAATCACAAGTACCATAAAGAAAAAACACAGTAAAACCCTCGAAAGAGATAATTAAACAAACGAGATTAGAAACTAATCTATAAATAATGCAAAACCGACAGCGATAGCTAAATATATACTTAACGAAGTAATCTAATAAAATAGGACCTGCAAATATGTACGAGAACGCACATAAAATTTGACATCAATACAAAACCATTCAAAATAACAATAATATACATATGGATGGAAAAGAAAGATTGTTACGCTAAACAATAGTCAAAATCAATTGAAACTTAGATTTTTGATCAATAAATTAATATGACGTAGAGATACGGTAGAGGACGACATTATACTCGTAACAATTAGACGTAAGAAACATAATCGGATATACCATATATTTGTATATATACAAGCTATAACAAAATTAATGTTAGATTCTCAATGGTAAACAGTTAATGCTAGGTTACATAATACAAATGGATGATATATGCAGAGAAGCAAAAAGAGAACATAATTATCAGGAGTATCACGATTGGGGCTAGTAGATATAAAGGTAATATGAGTAATGAAGGTATTACATAACCACAATTAAGTGAAAAAGGTTGTATAGTACTATAATTAATAAAAGGATCAAATTATTAAATAGAGAGGAACGTATTTTACACGAGGTAATTATTATTATACAGAGCTTAGACTATATTAATGTCAATCCCTATCTGCTTGGTAAACAAAAACGTAGCAAGTTTTGAGTTTTTCCTTATTTTTTCCCGAAACTTTAACAATTGAATCTATATACATATAGCAAATAATGTTTGAAACATCAAAAATCATGTATCCGCTCCTTGTAATCAATTAAACTCTAATTAGATACCATGTCTTCACATTTGTACTATAAATAAAATTTAGCAACGTTCATAATAAACAATTACTCCACAAGTGATACTTTTATTATACATTTCGCAACTTTCTTGTTAAAGTGAACGTCAGCGTTGCTTACAACAATGTTTTAATAAAAACGGTCTTAGTCCCGATCTAAAGATTCACTAGGACTGAGATCATTTTCGCAGCACATTGCTGTAAAAATCCGCTTCTCATCAACAGCTTCCAGTCGCTTCAAGAAACGATTGTCGTCAACTGAATTTCATGAGTTCATGAGTAATCCAAATATGAGGCTTGTTGATGTATCTTAGCTTTTTCATGTGGTCATGAACCCTCGAATGATGGATAATTAATAGTTCTGCAATCTTTCGTGTCGCATACCGTGAATTTGTCTCAATCAAAGCCTCCGTTTGGCCGTTTTCAACCTCAATGCGCCCCTTCACTATATTTCATAAATCATGAAGAGCATAGTAAACTTTACAAACTATTGAGAAACTTCAAGTACGTTTTTCCCGCTATGGAAATAAAAGAGTTAGATATGACAAAAACGCAAACTTTGATCTTCGACTTTCTATAAAATGTCAACCAATCAACCAAATCGTTCAATTGTTTTCCAAATAAAGATAGATGTGAATGACATTTGCTAAAATTATCTAAAGCCATCTGCTGTAAAAATGTGACATGGCTTTCTTGACAACCCAATGAAATAAAACCCATCTTTAATGTGAAGACATTTGAGCATCACTCCACAACATTAACAACCTACTATTAGCAAACATTTTCGACAAATCGAAAAGTAAATACAAGTTTGCCAAGAAACATATCAATACATACATGTTTAAAAATTTTCAGTGATTTAAAAATAAAAAGCTTTAACGCAATTGATAAACCTAATAAGTTTATCATTAATTGTGTTAAACATTTCTATGATAAGCAACATTTCCTAGCGCTTCGTTACTTAACAACCAAATTTTTAATGATCAACGTTAACTTATTCACTTAAATATCTACAACTTTGAAAGGAAGCGCGACACTACTACCATATTGACAACAATTATCTTAACTTTAATACCAATTTTCCAGGTGTACCAACTCAGTCATTTTTGATTGCATTGTATAAGTTTAAATAAGTCGTTATATATTTTTTTTCTTTCAATCCACATGTATGTAAGTGGTTTTTGTATTATTTTAGGATTATTGTTATAATTTTACTGTGTTAATCCATCATTTTGACATTCGAAACACAGAACGCTCAAAATTTATGCTATTTTTCAATCATAACTCATAATTTATTTGTAAAGGAACTCGAATTTTACACTTGACTCCATATTAAATGACTTTAATTTACATATACACAATTAGTGTTTGTTCGTAAGTATATAAAATACATGTTTGGAACTGAAGTTGACGGTTTCGAAGTAGAAATTATGGGTAGCGTATCTCCATTTTTTCTAATTGTCAAAGAACCAGTGTCGAGTATTCACTGTAATGTGTTTATTAAAAAGGAAACACATATTACTGTCCAGATAATTTATTCACCGATAATAGATATAGGCAATAAGTGTTTGCCTATGTGAATATTTTCATATTATTTGAATAAACAATATTGTATTTTAACTATGTCATTAAATATTAATTAAAAGGTAAACATAATACATGCATTTTCCTCGGTATTTATGTATTCAAGTACTTTGAAACTACAGTATAGACAGTGATCATTTTACAACCCAGGAAAGGTGATTAAATAATGACCTTTTTTTACGAAAAGTTTAAATACGATTACATTAGGACATGTGTTTGTGTATTATTTTAAAATAAAATTCATTTGGAATAACGCCGTGCAGAAAAGAACTATCGGTCAAATATGTCCTCCTATAGTGTCTCGTCATGATATTGTCAAAAGTAATTGACAAATTGCGAAATTATTGAACTTAAGCTGCAGAACTGTGGACTATAATATTAAAAGATATGAGGAAACTTGTAGTTTATTGAATAAAAAGCGGCCACAGAACAGAATTGAGCAATAATTTTATTAAGTAAAAGAAACATATAAAAAACTGCACCGGAAATTGCAACAGAGACAAACATTAATAATGATAAACCAGTGTCACAATTGTGAAAAGGTATTTACTTGTGCAAAGAAAAATTGTTCAGGAGAGTTGTGCGAAAACCGCTATTGCGCTAGCAAAATAAATTGGAACGGTTAGTTTGGGCAAGATAAAATAAGGATTGAATGCTAGAAGAGATATTAGGTTCGAAAAAAGGACGTTTGTCCCAAAGATCAGTGGACGAACTAGTTATTGAATCATACATTGCATCGACCACTAAGCAAGGCGGAGGATCGGTAATGGTTTAGTGTTGTTTTGCTGAAACGTCTCTAGGCATCTTATTAAAGTTGACGGTGTTTTAAGTAAACAACGGTACAAAGAAATTTCAGAGCAGAATGCCGTTTGATCTGGACTACGACTAATTAAGAAAACTTTGTGTTTCAGCAAGACAGCGATACCAAACACGTGCGAATTGTGTCGAAAGTATATAGAAGAATTAGAGTGGAAAGGAATGATTATTATTATGAAATGGTCTCCTCCCAGCCCCGACTTGAATCCTATAGAACTGTTATAAAATGAGCTAAGCAGATAAGTGCGAAAATCAGGATGCATGGTCGCAAATAGTGAAACTGGTGAAATTACTGAAAAGGATGCCGAGATTGTGACAAGAAGTAATAAAAACAAATATGGTTAGATCGGTCAATCGAAGATTTAAATACATTTAAACGAATATTAGATTAACTCGTTTAAAATAATGCTTTTTAAAATTTTAAAACATTTCGTGTAATTATATAATAACATTTTTATTTTGAAGTATTACACTTTTTTTCTATTATTTTCTGGGTGAGCAAACACTTATGGCCGGTAGTGTATATGGTAACATAGTAGGATAGGTCACTCGATCACGAGTAAGAAACCTCATTTGGGGACTGAAATAAAATAACCGTCTAACACTTATAGATACGAGTACTACAAAAGTGGTGAAATTTAAGACTACTTAAAATAAATATTAGAATTAACGATACTCTGTGCATATTTAATTTAATCATATGGGCTGAAACTATGTGATAGAGAACATTTCGAGTGAGCTACCTTACAGAAAAAAAACTATTTATAGAATATAAAAAGTGAAGCAACCAATCAATGAACTAAGCAAGAATATTATATTAAAAAAATCTATTGTATAACTTATCCATGTAACAGAAAAAGAGTACCTGCTGCAATAACAAAACAATATTCCTATTACATTTATTTGATTGTGTCGTTTTTAAAAATAAAAGCTGCAATCTTTTGCTTTAAACTGCATTTATTAATGAATTGTATCTTTTCGTTGCATTATTGCGACACCATTACTTTTTAATACAACACGTACTCTCACAGAGAAGGCGCGCCAAATTTAAAAAAACTCAATATAATATATAAAACAATATTAGAAACAATTCTACTTCTCTCGTTAAAGACGATAGTTACATACAGTTTGCAATACAGCATTGTTTATTTAAATTTTTTCCCGGTACCAAGTCACACGTCGCGTCACTTGCTCTTCAGTCAATCGATACGGCACCCAGAGAGAACAAAATTTCTTCACGTGTAAACGATCATGCAGAATCGAACGAATTGCTGGTGAATTTAGGCCTGAAGTACCCTCTATCTGTTGGTAGGTCAGTCGCCTGTCTTCGAAAAGCATCTTCCACACAGTAGTAACGTTTTCCTCCGTAACTGACGTTCGTGGCCTTCCCAACCTCTGCATCCTCCTCTGTTAAATTTCCCCTTTGGAATTCTCTATACCACCTGAATATCGTTGTGCGATGTGGTCAAACATCACCTAGTGCAAGAATCATTTCTTCGAAGCACTAGTCTATGCTTAAACCACGCACGAAATTATAACGCAAAACTGCCCTTATCTCATTTCGTGACCACGATGCCATCGCAAGCACTTTACACTCTCACTGCTAATGAATAACTGAGCCCATCGACATGGCGCGGCGGCTACTATACATGTATGAACATGTAGCAACAAACAGTTTCCTACTATTCATTGTTGCGTCATATTGCAAAACTTTTCTAGTACCCTTTGTATATAAATTAAAATTCAGACACTTGTTGACAAATTAAGTCATTATTTAAGGTCGAAGAATGTTATTGCAGTATGCGATTCAACTTTCAAGGCATCTTTCTCATAACGTTGGAGGAGAATTAACAAGCCCTATTGTATGAATTGTTTTACATTTCATATTTATAAAAGAAAGAGAAAATATTTCGCTAACAAGCACTTTAAAACATTTTATTATTAATTGTGACTAAATAATAATTGTGAACAATCAATTTATAGATTAGTTGGAATATGTAGTTATATTCCATAAGTATTTGTCCACTTGTATCTTTTTGGCATAAACATTTAGTAAATTCATTAAACTTGAAATAAAAGATTTATTTTCTACTAAGTACTTAACGAAACAGAAACAAAATTTTATTGTTCATATAAAATTGGCAGTATTAAAATTAAAAAATAAAGACTAAAGTTCTCTTCAACGAAACATTGCTTCAATTGCTATCTGCTTCTGGGTTTCCGGGCTGGAACCGCGTCACTAGTATATCTGCCGACGTTTCGTACCCATTTGTATGGGACATCTTCAGGGCTGAACTACTGCACTGAAACTGGTGTAAGTCGATGGGGGACGCGTTTATATATGGATAATGGGTCATGGGTCAATGGAGCGTTACGGTTGCGGTTGAGTAGATTAGAAATGCACGATTGCCAAGCGCTATGTAGGGGGTAGCCATCATCGCGGTTAAACGTCGGCAGATATACTAGTGACGCGGTTCTAGCCCGGAAACCCAGAAGCAGATAGCATGGACCACGACCGCGGAAGTCTACGTACCAAATTGCTTCAATTGTTCCTTTTTTGTCATTATCCATTTTATTTCTCTCCAAAGATGTTCAGTGGGATTTATGTATGTCAGGGTATTTTAAACTGTAACAAAAATGAATAAATCTATGCAAATATCACGTACAGCTTCAACATTTTTTCTATCAATGTAATAGAAAATTTGTACGTTTAACATATTTTATCGGTAACTAAGTGTTATTTTGATTCCTTTTGTGAAATGCTTATTCAATTTTTCCTTTTGAAATAGTTTGTTGGCTTCTAAATTCTACATTGTAAATACGAATGGTGGCCATAATAAGTAATAATATATTTTCCAACTAAAGTATGTGAATATTAATTAATAAAATACAGAACATATTCCATACGATTCTCTCTCTAAAAACGCACTAATTTTTTATTAGATAACAGAGAATATTCTCTTGAATTATTTGTTGATTTATTGAAGACACTCGATTTAGTTTTAAAACTGTCACACATTTTCATACTAGTCATAACATAGACTTGCATGAAACATTTATAGAATATGTCATTTCATTTGAAATGGTTTCAGTAATATATTTCTGGGTCTACTATCTGCATATGTAATGGTGGTGCTATTGATGTACCAGACCTGATAATTGCCCTGAAACTTAAAGGGGTATTTCACAAAGGGTACTAGTAAAGTTTTGCGATACAGCTTTGTTTATTTAATTTTTTCAAAATAATTTCCTCTACACTCAATACACCTCTCCATCCCCTGAAACTAATCCTTAAACCAGTTCTACCAAGTTTCACTAGGGAGTAAAGCACACTCGTTATCCCAAGCCCGCAGAAGGTCCTCATCACTGGAAAACCGCCTCCCTTTTAGCTTCATTTCCACATGCGGGAACAGTACAAAGTCGCAAGGAGCAAGATCTGGACTGTAAGGAGGCTGCTCGAGAAGTTTTCAATCCTGTCGTGGTCAAACATTCGGTGCAGGCTTTGCCGCGGTGACTTGGAATATTATCGTGATGGATGAACCAGGTGTCCATTCTTGAATTTGGCCGCAGGTTCTTCATAAATCCAATGACTTTAAGCAAGCACAGTTCAGTATACCACTTAGCTGTGGCTGTCTTCTGCGTGTCCAAACCGACGCGTTCCACAATTCCACTCGATTTGAAAAATACAGCTATCATTTTGTTCTTTACAGATCGGGATTTTTTGACAACTACGCGTGTGTCCTCATCATCAAAGACCCAAACTTAGTTTTGAGCTTTGGTCGGCACATTGTAATAGTACAGCCAAGTCTCGTCACCTGTCACGATGTTGTTCACATACCAAGATTGTCCCTTATTAAACTTCTTTAGCATCTCCCGGCACCAAGTCACACGTCGTGTCATCTGCTCTTCAGTCAGTCGATGCGGCACCGAGAGAGAACAAAGTTTCTTCGCGTGCAAATGATCATGCAGAATTGAACGAATTGCTGGTGCATTTAGGCCTGAAGTACCCTCTAACTGTTGGTAGGTCACTAGCCTGTCCTCGCCAAGCATTTTCCTCACGGTAGTAACGTTTTCCTCCGTAACTGACGTTCGTGGCCTTCCCGGCCTCTCAGCATCCCCCACAGCTAAATTTCCCCTTTGGAATTCTCTATACCACCTGAATATCGTTGTGCGATGTGGACAAACATCACCTAGTGCAAAAGTCATTTCTTCGAAGCACTGGTCCATGTTTAAACCACGCACGAAGTTACAACGCAAAACTGCCCTTATCTCATTTCGTGACCACGATTCCATCGCAAGCACTTTACACTCTCACTGTTAATGAATAACTGAGCCCATCGACATGGTGCGACGGCTATTATGCACGTATGAACATGTCTCAACATGCAGCAACAAGCAGCTTCCTACGATTCATTGTTGCGTCATATTGCGAAACTTTCCTAGTACCCTTTGTATATTGTCCAGTTAGTTCATATATATATATATACATATATGTATCGATGCAACATATTATTACTCTCTGATAGAGACCGGTTTATCACAGGGGACAAAACTATATACATTTAGATGTAAAGCTAATTTTATACGTTATTCAACCAGTTTAACAATACTAATACTAATCGAAACATTAGCCGTATATCTAAATATTGTAAAATAAATATAGATAATTAAACAGTCACAAATTACATACGAAACCGTCATGGAAATATATTATAAATTTAGTTTATGTTACATAATAATTAATGCTGAGAATTAAAAGGAAGTACTATAATATGTATGTATTGAACATTAGGGTGGAGCGAAAATTTTTTTTTATAAAATTTAGTTTTACCTGTATCAAAAATCGATGCTCTAAATACTTAAATGTGCAGAGAAAAATCTTATCTTCCTAGATCAACGTCTTGAGGTGGCGCACAAGACTTTAATTTGTGGAACTTTATCATTTATAAAAAAGTAAACACTGTGGTTTAAAATTATTCAATTAATTCAAACAGTTTCATTCTTTTATTTACTCACATAAAGCATATTTAATACAATAACAAAAATCATAGTAGTCATTCCAATATATAAACGAAGGATCCTATTGGCGCAAGGTAGCCAGCGAGTGTGCTAATTTCCCAGGGTCTCTTTCAGTTAAACTTGGTGAAAGTAAACTAGACGAAATGGAAGAACAAATCTCGTAAAGATATTTCTGTTCAGTGCTTAGTAACTTTATATTAATATCAGGCAATTCTGCACGAATCGCTTCAAAAGCTTATAACTAAAATCATTGCACTTGAAGCTTTTACCTATAGCTCCAGAAAAGCTATTAGGATCTGCTGGGTTTCCATCAAGACCTAAAAACAAATGGAGCAGTGGCAATTCATTTGCATGTAATAAGCACACAAAACATTGCAATGGTCTTTTTAAATATGTTTTCAATAAAGCAATGACTCCATTTTTATACCCTGTGTTGCCAGCCGTTCCATCCCATTCGATTGCCACCAAAGATGAATTAATTACATTTATACTTTTCATCAAATAAGGCGACAATATTTCTCATAATATTAGCTGCTTTTCCTGAATCTATTGTGAAATGTCCAATATATTCAGAATGTGGCGCAGATACCACTGAAATATGTTCTTCGGTATTAGTCTTACGCTGTGACTTATTTTCATTTGAAGTTTTAATTAAAGTTTTGTCTTTACGACCATCAAAATAAATAGAAATCAGAGATCTTTCATTGCTAATAGAGCTCAACCGCTTTAAAATATTTTTCTTTCTCGACGTATTTTACTACGATCTATTATACTTGATGAGTTTTCCGCATTTATATTGTTTAAATCAACTGCGTTTACAATAAATACTGCAGATCGGTCTGAAACTCCAGTCCTGTCACAAACTGTAGCTAGGGTTTGCAACTTTTGTCACATCTGCTTATTTTCCTTTTGATTTTCTCTTTTGTGAACTTTTCTGTTTCCTTCGTTAAAGCAAAAATCATCTTGCTCTGATTCTAATGTTTCTCTTGAAGTACTACTGCATGACAGATGTAATTCTGACATAGACGAAGAAGTACTTGAAGTCATGTTTTTTTGAACGAATTGATCATATTTTCTCTTTCGAACTTCATTGCGTCCTATAGATTTTGTTGTCAATCTATCCACACAGCCAATATACATTCTACGCTCATTTCGTTGGTCCTTTAAAAACTTTTCCTCTGCTGGAGGTACTTTTATCACACATTTACATATGTTTCTGGATGTGCACTTACATGTTGCGATGTCGAATAATTGTTTTAGAGATTCCTTTAAAAAATTTTGTTTTTCGACTTCACTGTACAGTTTCTTCATATTTTTGTATTTGTTATAATAGGAAATCAATCTTGCTAAGATTTGTTGATGACTTATTATAGGAATCGATGTCTTTTTCCATATTTGTTCAATATCAGTAGCAATTACTTCACATGTGCACTTAATTGAAGGATCTTTTCGGCTGTTCAATTCAAGCATATCATTTTTTAGCCACAGGTAATATTTAATAATATCAGAATCCGTAGGCAACACATTAACACTTAATGTAATTGGTTTTCCAAATACAGATCAACACAATTCTTTCCTAGTTTTAGGCATTTTAGATCTTTCCTCAGCAATCACGTTTTAACTTTTGGTAACGAAAATTTTACGTTTGATTAAGTTTTATAAACTTTTTTAATGCGTCGCACTTCTAAATACTATGAAGAAACTGAAAGAAACTGTTTAAAATGATACTTTATTTTATGCACGAGAACTTTGTTTCTTCTAAAAAAGTTTTTGAAGTTGTACTTTTCTGCCTTTATATAAATTATGTTATTTTTCAAATTTCACCCTTCATGCGCCACCTCGAAATAAAGTCGCAGAGTCTTGTTATTTTGCATAAATAGAGCTTTCTAATAGTAATAAATTAACAATAGAGGAGATTTCAAAATTTTAAAAAAATTTTTTTGTTCATTTTCACTCCAGCCTAAGGTACATGTACATATTTACCCCAACTGCTTTTACTTACCATAACGTATTTTAAATTATTTTAACAATTAGCTTAATTTCGTTTCTAGGTTAGTTCTCCATGCTTTTAAATCTCGTCGATGCAGTACTGGGGATATAACGCAAAATAAAACATTTGTTGTTAATGGAAATATTAATGGAACATCTTCTCATTACATATATTATCAACTTCATATAAGCAGTTCATTGTTAAGACCACAAAAAGTTTCGTATATCTCATCAGATAATATTCCTGATAATCAGCGGCTGCCGAAAGAAAGAAAGTCGAGTAGACAGCAAAGTCGCTGACGATAGTTTAATAGATCGAATAGTGGTGGAGAATTGCACGATGAAGTAAAAAGAAATTAAAAGAACACAACGTACCTTTCACTGCTTCTCAATAGTGTAGATAATATGAGCACATACGTACAATATGAAATAAATGTAAGATAGGCAAGTATAGCGGGTTTCGAAAATAGCGAGAACTCCTGCCCGAATCATTAGCAACTAATGCTTGCTGAAAAATACACTGTTTGGCGCAAATTTGAGACTGATTCTTTCGTCTGTGCGTATTTTTTTAGAAGATTAGTAGCAAAAAGTCGTAATCATTGACGGAGCTTAAAACAAAGTGAGCGTGATATCATCGAAATTTTTTATTCGCTTGAAAGGCCTATCGATGCCATTATGTATGGAATATAACATCGTGCAAATATCCGCCGCGGTTTCGCTGGGTGGCGCGCATTCGAAATGTCCAATTTTCCATGACTCTAATGCATACATCAGGATGAATTTGACCGATGGCATGGTTTATGTTGAGTTTGAGGGTCGCTGTGGTTTGTGGCTTATTTGCATACACCTGCGATTTAAGAAGACCCCATAAGAAAAAGTCTAACGAGGTTAAAACGCGCGATCTCGGTGGCCAATTCACATCACCTCCACGTAAGATGACTATGCCCGCAAATCGCTCGTGCAGAATATCCAATGTGGCATGAGCTGTGGCACGCAGCGCCGTCCTGTTAAACCACATGTCGTTGGTGTCCATATCATCCAATTCAAGCCAAAAGAAGTTGGTAATTGGTGATGTCCTGGCCACACCTAACAGTGACTTTTTCGGGATATATTGGATGCTCTTGCATCTTATGTGGGTTGGTATCGTCCCAAATTCGACAATTTTTTTGTTAACGTATCCATTCATCCAGAAATTGGCGTCATCGCTGAAGATGATTTTTTTATGAAAATTAGGGCCAGTTTTCCAACTGCTCCAGGGCCTATTTAGCGAACACACGTCGTCATTTACCTTCAGCTCCTGAGTCAGTTGAATTTTCTACAGGCCCAGGCCCAAGTCTACCAAAGACCGAGTTCTTGTGAGCGATGCGAAATCGACTGCCTTAGATTCTCCTGCACACTCTCACAGCAGATTTGCGTATCGTCGTCGTACGGGTGTTGGTTCATTGTTTACTGAACTGGTGGACTCAAATTTATCCACCACACTGCGAATAGTCCTCTCAGTAGGACGATTATGGTGTAAAATGGGCAAAGCGCCAGAACGTTGCCCAAACAGAACACCTATTTTGGTAAAATAATTTTATGATTTGCATGTGTTGTTGAACGCTATATCTGTCCATGATGATTTGGCAAAACAGACTGAATAAATGACAGTCAATTCGACAGATCTTAGCTTCAACAATATGGCCACAATCAACTGTCAAAGTTCGGAAGTCCCTATTGGAAGACTCGTAAGTTTTAACTAGATCGAGCTTCATACTGTATAGTTGGTGAAACAACTGCAATAAATTACTTCCTCTAAGACTTTCTTGAATTTAAGTCTATGCTTATAATCCTAAATTAGAACTAGCTATAAATACATACGTCACGCAATTAGTGAAATACCGTCGGTTCTAAGTCGATATGTATTTATATAAACAAAAAGAATAGAATTGGTATTCCATATATATTGTAATCCATAAGGAATATAATTGACAATATTTTCACTAAAACATAAATATATATACGATTATATTTGGTTTGTTTTAATTTTATTTCAATTTAAATTTTTATCGTTCTGCCTGAAACACATTATTTGGCGAGCCATATATTTGCACTTTTAACTTGAAAGCGAACATGTATTGCAAAATTATTTATATAACTGAAAGAAATAATAAAAATTAAATTAAAATAAATAAAAGAAATTAACATTTAGAAGAATTTTTTTGCATAAACAGCCTCTAAACTAAACTTCGGTTCATTTTTTTCCCCGTTTTTTCCCACAAACTGTGTATGTGGTTTAAAGCTGGTTATTTTTTATATATTGTGTTTATTTGAATTAGAGTTAATATTTGGATTTAGTAAATATAAAATTTATTATGATAGTCCATTTTAAGTATTATATAAGCAAATTAATTTTAAACTGAAATAAACACAAATAAGTGTTAATATAAGAAGTGAATTTGAAAAAGCGAAGTTTATTTTACGATATACACCGTTCTGATATTATGCAACGAAAATCCAGAATTTGAAAACAAGCATGTACAGATCTTTGTATTTACGTGTTACTAATATAAAGCACTCCTATTTAATGTTATTCAGGTAAGTAATATATACATACATGCGTATTTACTTTTAGAAATAATATATTTAAAATTATAGCAAAACAAGTATAGCTGGTGTTTTAAGTCAATTAGAATTATTATTCACGTATTATGTTATCAAGTGAAAAATTACTTATATACGTATTTAATACAAACATATAAAATATTAATACATTACTTTCTAATTCATTTAAATAAAATTTAATTAAACAATATACGTTTTTATTAAGTTTATTTAAGTTAATTCTTCAAGTAACATTGTAATTGGAGTTCGTTAAATTGTAATCTATAGTACTGGAGCAATTATCTAACAGTGTAGCATTATTCAGGTAATATTTACGTTTAACAAAAGCGTCTGTCTTATGTGTTATATCAACTGTTTCAGCAAATTCTTTATTTTAATTAGTGCATAGGTGCACGAAGTTTGTGTAAAAATTAAATTAGCTACTTTGGTAAACAAAAAAATTGCAAATAGTAAAGAATTAATACTAGAACAACGTTCCTTTATATGTACCCTTAAAGATTAAAAATATTTAAAAAGGGTCTTGTTCCTACATTGTAATTTTCATCAAAAGGCGCTCATTAGAGTGTGGTTCGGAATAGAGAATCTCCAAACTTAACGATCGGAAGCAAAATGAATAGAATCGAACAACTGTTGATTTATGGTGACAACAGCAAAACAAGACCGGCGACTTCTGCCACCAGATATCGCTAGGCCCCATAATATCCAGCGAAAAACGAATGTATAAAGAAAAAAGATTGTTGCGCAACATTCGCAAATTGTACTATTGATGAATAAGAAAAAATTTTGTGAACCAATGTGCAAAACTTTTCTTATTCATCAATAGTACCATTCAAATTAAAGAATTTGCTGAAACAGCTTATATAATTTCTACAAAGGAACATGGAAGTGAAAATATTATGATTTGAAGTTGCTTTATTAGGGCAATAACGGGCCAATTGGTGAAAATTACTGGCACAATGAGAAAAGAAGAATATTCGGACTATTTAAAGAATAAACAATGCCACCTGCAAATGAGATTAATGACCAGTCGTTTATATTCCAACAAAGAAGACGTACATAGAATGGGTGATTCATTATGATGTACTTTTTTCAATAGCGATTTTTTGATAGATAAAAGTTGAGTCAGCATTCCACGAGACATGTGTTTCGTGTACTTAGAGCAACTTGTGGTCTACGTAATCGGCCCACCGAACGCATACTTCACTATACCACTGAAAAATTTGAAACGCAATTTTCATTACTGGATAATACATGACCAAATAGACCACATCCAGCACGTAGTGAAGAAAATATAACGATGGTAGCTGAGAGTGTACACGATGACTGTGAATAATTGATTCGACGTAGATCTTAACAGCTTGGCTTGTATGCCACAACATGGAGTAATTTATTTAAGGATCTTGGTTTAAAAGCATACAAAAATCAACTCGTTCAAGAATTGAAAGCGGCCGACTTTTCGAACCGTCATCGTTTCGGCCTTTGGGATCTGAAAAGGTTGAAGAAGATCAACTGTTTTCGACTAAAATTTTGTTCAGAGATGAGGCCCATTTCTGGTTTAATGGCTACATAAATAAGCACAATTGTATTCGAAATGAAGAACAATCCAAAGAGATTCAAGAGTTGCCATTACATCCAGACAAAACCACAGTTTCATTTAGTTTATGGGCAAGTGGAATCGTGGGTCCGTATTTCTTCAAAAATGAAGAGAGTCGCAACGTAATTGTGAATAGCAGCTGTTATTGCGCCATGATAACGAACTATTTGCTGAATGAAATTGAAGCCCGTGATCTCGACGATATTTGGATCCAACAAAACGGCGCTATCTGTCACACAGCCTGTGAAAGCATTTGCTTTATTGCGAGAACAATTTGGTAAGCATTTAATTTCACGTAATGGACCTTTCCAATAGCTGCCTAGATTATGTGATATTAATTATTAATTTTAGCGATGATCCATGAACAGGTTCATAAACGGCAGTCACTCTGGAAAACGTCGATGCTGTGCGCAAGATCATCAACTAAGACATGTGACATATCACCAGATTGAAGCATTACTAGGAATTTCAAAGACCTAATTCAAAAAATTATGGATAAAGAATTGTGTGTAAAAATATTAGTTTCCCTTTGGATACCACGTCTGTTGACTGAAGAACAGAAAACAGTGAATTGGTGTCAAAAAATTCTAGATCGATTGAACGCCGGAAACTCTAAAAATGGATACAACATTGTCAGTAGTGATGAATCTTAGATTTATTCATACAAGCCAAAAAATAAACGCCAGTCGTCTGTTTAGGTGTTCCAAGATGAAGAAAAACCGACAAAGGTCATTAGTTCTCGAAGTGTCTCCAAAAAGATGGTTGCGACATTAATCTCGAAAGCAGGACATGCAGCAGCAATTCCTCTACAAGATCAAAGAACTGTTACTGCCAACTGGTATACACCCATTTGTTTCCTGCAAGTCATCGCTGAGCTTCGAAAAACCAACGCCGAACGACGAATCATTCTCAATCAAGACTGCGAGTTCACACACAGCACGCAAAACAATTGAATTTTTAACGCAAGAAAACGTCGAATTGTTGGACCATCTTCCGTACAGTCCAACCTAAGTTCCGACGAATTTTTACCTTTTCGAAAATCAAGAACAGACTGCTTGGTCAAAGGTTCCAGTCGTCAGAAGGAGCAGTTGATGCCTTCGAAAGCGAAATTTTGACTACCAATAAACGAGTGGAACAGCTGCTTCCAGAGTTGGTTCGAGCGCATGTAAAAGTGCATTAACCTTCGTGGAGAATACTTCGAAAAACAATGAGGTTTTTAAAAGCTATCTTCTGTTTTATTCCAGTTTTATATGAAAAACTTACGCGTATTAACGAAAACAATTGACAAATACAATAGGTACTCTATAAAAAGTAATTATTTATAAAAACTTTAGTTTAGTTTCTTTGTCAATTAGAGTAAATTTTAATAAAATTTTAATATTTTTAATTTAATTTTTAGACAACATAAATATATACACACTTTCGAAAATTCCTTACTTCTTCGAAACTTTGTAACAATAGTGTAAATGTATTTTTATAATATACAAAATAGCTATTATTAAAAAATTATATTAATTATAGATGAACTATATATCGCACAATAATTTAGGTAAAATGCATTTTCGTAATGCATTTTATCATAAAATGAGAGGCATAAATCATTGTATGTACTGCATATATAAAACCAAGCAGCGTGAAATGATAAAAAAATTACGAGCGGACTGCTGAACTAATGGATTTATTTGTTCATATTTTGAACGCTTTAAAATGAATAGATAAAATCGAAAAAATTATCTCATATGATCACAGAGTGAACAGTAAAAATGACAAATACAAGTACATGTTAGTTATTTGAATCTAGACAAGAAGACACAAGCTTTTAGGTAAAAATTATTTGATTTTTTGACGTATCCTGCTTGTAATTCATTGCATTTAGTCCATCGATATTCATGTCTTCATTTCTTCACGAGAAAAGTAAGCTTTATTAAACTCCTCGCAATATATTTTAGTTTCGGTGATTATCTCCTTGCTTGACATTAATTTCTTGCCTGCAAGTTCAGAGTTTGAAAAAGAAAAGTCCGACGGGGTTAAATCTAGCGAATAAACTGAATGCGGATGCAGTTAGAAATGTAGTTCATGAATTTCTGCAATTGAAACAATTTAAGGGTGGCCATGAACATTATTTCGAAAAAAGGTACTTGTTTCTTCTTTAAGTTAGGCCTTTTGTGTTGTATTGTAATGTGCAAGTGATCCAAAAAGTATGTATAGAACTCGGTTGTTATCGTTTCACCCTTTCTGAAGATAGTCGATAAGAAGAATCTCACTACAGACTCAAAAGAAAGTAATTATAGTCTTTCTGGACAGGTGTACGGTCTTCGCCTCCTTTGTAACCTCAGTCCATTTTTTTTATTGTTGCTTCCTTTCGAATGTACGCATAAGGGTTCCATCAGGTGTTTTAGTGTGGTTGATCAAATATATGATGCGTGTTTTTTATGTAAGGGTCATTTTGTTGTATATACTAATAAGTGGTCCGCGAGCCGCAACGAGTGCTTGGGTCGTGTCTCGGCATTATTTGGGAACAACTGTATTTAGTTGCAGCTGTGTAGGTAACCTGTATGATCTGTTCTGTCTTTAAAATATTCAAGATTATCAAATCGCTCGCCCCGTGCGAGGTACGGTCAGTGATACGTTTTTACCGGCAAGAAATATGATTGCTGCAAATATTTACCGGCTGATTTGTGAAGTTTATGGAGCTATTGCCATGTGAGAAGGCAAAGTGCGTAAGTGGGTCAGAGACTTAAAAGCTGGCCGCGACAACGTCCATGATGAGTCCCACTCCGGTAGATCATCTGTGATCACAGGCGATAGGGTGGCTTCATTTGAAGCGAAAGTGCTTCAGAACAGGTACTTCACCATAAACTTTCCTGAAGTGTTGAGGTCAGTGCTGTACAAGATTCTTTCCGAAAAGTTAAATTTAAGAAACTGTACTCCCATTGGGTCCCTAAACTCCTAACGGATGACCACAAAAACAAAATATTTGAGCGTTCGCTAAATTTTTTGACTCGTTATAAGGTGACGCCATCTTGAGTCGTATCGTAACGGGAGACGAAACGTGTGTTTCATATATCACGCCCGAATCGAAGCAACAAAGCATCGAGTAGGAACACACACTCTCCTATAAGGGTCAAGGCCAACCAGACTCTGTCCGAGAAAAAGATCATGGCATCGGTGTTTTGGGATGGTGTTTTGTTGGTCGATCTCGTGCAACGCGGAACCACTATAATTGCGGTAACTTACGGTCAAACTCTGCGAAAGCTACACAACAAGTCAAAACAAAAGACGCGGCATGCTGACAGAGGGAATTTTGCTTCTCCATGACAATTCAAGGCCTCACACCACAGCTCAGATCCGAGCTTTATTGGACTCTTTGGGCTGGGAAGTTTTAGATCACCCCTACAGCCCCGACTTTGCACCTAGCAATTTCCATCTTTTCCGCTATCTCAAACATCATCTCGGCGGCAACTAGTACGATGACGAATACGTGAAAATAGCCGTGACTTCTTGGTTATCGGAGCAGGCGGCAAGTCTCGATGAAGAGGGTATTCAAAATCTAGTTGTAAGGTTTGATAAGTGTTTAAGCAAACTTTACAGCTACGTTGAAAAATAGAGAAATGTATGTAGAATCTGAAAATAAATTTGGTTTTTGAAAATTTTCTTTCGTTTGGTTTTTATTTTCAAACGGCTTTTACTTAAAAAACATGCTTCGTACAAGTCTACTCACATTTAAATTCATATGTTTATCGTTTTACAATTGCAATAGATGGAGACCGGTCTCGTAAACAGACTCCAGATAAATTTTGATTTCATCGTTTGATTTATTTCTAAAAAATAAGAAGTTATTCACTAATCGGTACTTCGCTCTTCCCATGCTTCAAAACAAGCAAAAACAATTCACTTTCTATTCAAATAACAAACGTCTTGACTATAGGAATGAACTCAATTTTGACAATTATGATTCGAAGAACTGTCTTTTATTATTGCGATGCTTTTTCTTCAAGTTCTCTAATATTGATTCATCCTCATATTATCACCTCTACCAGTGTACTCGTAGTTAAAAATTATAGCTTAATATCAGGTCGTTAATTCAAATAATAATAATAATATTTTTAGAGGTTCCGACAAATATATTGGTCATTTTAAACATCTTATAATAATTTATTGACATAAATTAATTTGATCAATAAGGTTGATATATAACCCCTTTCCACATTAACTTTTGTAAATTCTGTATACGCATTTCGACAACCAAGTTGTCATCATCAGCAGATAATTTCAAAGTGTCGCACCTGGTAAAAACACGGCGAAAAACAATTGTACGAAAATCAAACTCCGTACGCGATCCACACCGCTCAAAACCAAGATGTACACTGTGTTTGTTTCACAAGATTTTTAAAAATTACTTTTACTTAAACTAACATGCACTACATTGAAAAAGGTTAGTATGGTCAAGACAAGTACCTGCCTATATGATTTATGATATTGTTCCTCCTCTGACATTCAGTAGAGAGAAAAGGGGCGATTGTAAGGGGCCGGCGTCATTATAGTTCACCACATGGTTTAAATTCTTTAAGATGTGCATGCTTTCATACGTGTCTAGTTCGCGATAATTGTACACGTTTTTTATCAAATGTAAACAATCCATATTAACACTGTGGTTATTTTCTAATACATGTCTCGCTATACCCGATTTTTCCGGTCGGTTGAATTTTATGTGCGAAAGGTGTTCTTTATACCTGGTTTCGATCGATCTTTTAGTTTGGCCGATGTATTGTCTATTGCACTCTAAACATTCAATTCGGTAGATTCCCGATTTTTTATTTTCTTCGATTTTGTCTTGTGCATTTCCTAAAAGCGTTTTAAGGGAATTATTGGGGCGGGAACAGACTTGAAACCCGCGTTCTTTAAAAATACTATTTAGATTTTTTGTCATACGATGGAAAGGTAAACAAACAAAATGCTTTTCCCGATTGCTCTGTGGTGATAGACATGTGGTGTCACGAATTGTTTTTCTTATGTTGGCCTTTCTAATTAATCCATTGATTATTTCCGAATCGAAACCGTTGTATATCGCGATATTCTTAATGAGGTTCAATTCTCTTTCATATCTTACTTTTGTTAGTGGGAAATTGATCAAACGATTAATCAGAAAATTGAATGAAGCCATCTTTTGTTGCATGCTGTTATTTGAGTCAGCCGTGATGAATCTATTGACATTGGTTTCTTTTCGGAAAATATCAATTTCTATTTTGAGATCATTCCTAATAACTAAGGTGTCCAAAAAAGGCAACTTGTCATTGTTTTCTTTTTCTACTGTAAATTTAATTGTCGGGAATTTTGAATTTAACTGTTTAACGAAATCATTTAAGTTGCATTTTTGTGTATTGAAAATCGCGAAAATATCATCGACATACCTGACCCAAATTCTTGGAAAATATTTAGCTTTATTTTTTAATTCTATTTCAAAGTTACTCATAAATAGGTCCGCTATGAATGGAGAAAGACAATTGCCCATTGCAGTTCCCTGTTTTTGTTCATAGAACTTCCCTTCGAATTGAAAACAATTTTGGGACATGCAAAGGTTTGTTAATCTCACGTATTCCTTTATTTTCTCTGGTTCGATCTTATTTTTGTGAAGAAGTTCTTCTAAATATTTTAAAGTTTCTGGAATCGGTACCGAAGGAAACAATGACGTTACGTCGAATGAAACTAAAATTTCTCCTTTTTCTAATTTACAATCTTTGATCCTTTGGATAAATTCTAATGAGTTGGTGACTGAGAGACTTTCAAGTTTTTCGGGCAAATTTTTGTATTCATTCACTAGCCATTTTGATATCAGGTAAGTAGGGGAGTTGATCCCTGAGACATTTGGTCTCGTTGAGTTGCCTGGTTTGTGTATTTTAGGTAAACAATATAGTCTAGGGATCAACGGATTACTTACACTTAGCCTATAATTCAGATTCGGGGTTATTAACTTTGAACAACTTTTTAACGCGTTTTTTGTGTCCCTAATCATTTTTGGTAATGGAGTTTTCGTACATTCAACATATGGCCCTTCTGAGATTAAATTTTTCACTCTTAGAAAATAGTCGCTTTTGTTCAAAATTACTAACTTATTCCCTTTATCTGCTTTTAAATAAAAACAGTCTTTCGATCTGAGACGTGTACAATTATCGCGAACTAGACACGTATGAAAGCATGCACATCTTAAAGAATTTAAACCATGTGGTGAACTATAATGACGCCGGCCCCTTACAATCGCCCCTTTTCTCTCTACTGAATGTCAGAGGAGGAACAATATCATAAATCATATAGGCAGGTACTTGTCTTGACCATACTAACCTTTTTCAATGTAGTGCATGTTAGTTTAAGTAAAAGTAATTTTTAAAAATCTTGTGAAACAAACACAGTGTACATCTTGGTTTTGAGCGGTGTGGATCGCGTACGGAGTTTGATTTTCGTACAATTGTTTTTCGCCGTGTTTTTACCAGGTGCGACACTTTGAAATTATCTGCTGATGATGACAACTTGGTTGTCGAAATGCGTATACAGAATTTACAAAAGTTAATGTGGAAAGGGGTTATATTGTATATCAACCTTATTGATCAAGTCAATCAATCACAGGCTCCATCAAATTCAACTATAAATTAATTTGATTCGAAAATAGTGTGCCGCAAATTGTCACCATCCGTGAAATAGCCTAATTTCGATGGAAAAAAGATGATTTAAAATAACCCATAAAAAAGTTCTTTTCATGAAGAATAAGTGTTGAAAAATTGAATTAATTTATATTTTAGGTTGTGTCATACTCACTTATTAGTGACTTTTTTTTACTTATTCTCAAAACTTTAGTTTTTCCTTGCTGGAGGAAGTCTCGATCGGATGAAGAACTCGTTGCAGCAACAAAGAAGTACTTTGAAGATCTTAAGAAATATCATTTCGAAAATGGCATAATAATAATTTAATATCGTTACTGTAAGAGCATCGAAATTGATCAGATCAAATCTTTTTCCTGTACTTAATATTAAACGCTAGCCTCTTGTGTTAAAAGCCACACAATATTTTGTATTGTAGCACGTTTCAGTGAAAGCCATTCAAATCGTAGAAATATAAACAATTATTAAAAATTTATAAGCTATTAGAATTTGATCTTACATGTCTATACATTTTTCAGAAAAAAAATCTACAATCTGTTTACTTATAAACATAATTTTTTATCCAAATTATTTATACATTGAACAACAATCCTAGGTAAGATAATATAAATAATTGTATTTCGCACATTTTTAAAAGAGGAAACTAGAGGTCATTCTAAATGCAGTGAATTTTATACTGTCTAAGGCTAGATGAAAGTCCATGTGTTTGATTAATATGAGTGAAAATTAGTTTACAAAACCACTAATAAGATAAAACTTATATATTTTTGCAAAGGCATTACATTACTCAAAGAAGTAAATATATGCTGATATAATGTCGAATCATAAAGTTTGATGTGAAATGTCGTGTTAGTATAATCCATACAGAAGGAATATTATTAGAAGAATTAGATTTGAAGAAGATTTATTTTATATTTGTAAAGATCTAAAATTTTCCGCGCAGACTAATACGGTTGTAACTTGACAAGCTTATTGCGACTTGACTCTTACGGAATTCTACGCAGATAACATAGCAGTGCTAGGCACCGACCGTCTGGTATTACTCTAGTGTTACCACTCACTTTTTTAATCCAGATCGAGTTGTGATCATGGATTGAATCTTAGCTTAATGTATGGAAGTATTTAACAATGTTTGGTCTGTCAACGACGTAGTATCTTTAAGTAAATCAAAAGAAACAAATGAACATGTTACTGGAAAAAAGCAAAAGAATGCGGATTAATGATTAATGGAAAGAAAATAGAATACATAATATTAAAAAACTGAAGCACGCAGATTTAGACGTAAGTTGTTTAAGAAGTAGAAGATACAATAAAAGAAGTGAAAGAAATCGAATATATGTCATAGGTGTAGAGAAAGAAATGGTAAAATGGTTAGTAAAAGGAAACAAAGCTCAAGGGCTTGAATATTTCAGGGCCTCAAAATGTAAGATCAATAAATAATCATAAGGTTCATCTTAAAAAACTGGACAATGGACAAAAAAAATGAGAAAACGAACTTATGTTAGATTACGAAAACGAAGAAACTTAAGAAGGATTTATACAGGTATAAAATTAGAAGGACAATTAAGGAATTGAAGAATCTCTTCAAAAAACAATTAGAAGAAGATGAAGAAGACTGCAAAGAGGTAGATAACTGGGTTTTTGTTAGCAGAAGGGGGTTGGTCTCCGCAAAGAAGTGGATAGAAAAGCTGGAAGCAGTAACGAACGAGAAGACATTAAAAAATATTAAAGAAGATTAAAGCTAAGGGCTACTATACATGAAATTTAAGAAGTCGGAAAAAATCGAACCCAACATGTTTCAGAAACGAATTATACTATAACCACTAATTGCTTAAAATTAATTAAAAATGTGAATAATTAGAGCGAATTAGACAGTTGCGAGAGTTTCTTTTTAATGAAAATGAACACAATGTTTTCGAGAGATAGAGAGCTAATTTCATACTCGTATTTGAACGAATTCCTGGAAGAAGTACAACTATTAAACGAAAAGTGTGTAATGGATTTGGAAAATAAGTGATATTTTTAAAATGGGAAATGTAATCTAATTGAGTTTATATTTCTAAAAATGTGTGGACATCTAGTAGAGAGTTTCGCGATTTTTTTAATAGCTTTACTACGAGCCCACGTTCAACACTGTGTTTATCTTCTACTGAAAATGTTAACTTAAGGTTTTTTTTAATCTTTTTGATTATTAATTTAACCACAGTCTCCAAAGAAATTTGCATTCATTATCAAGTTACATATTATTAATTTCGAAATTAGAAAGTCTGAAAATTATATTATATCCTTAATGGTGAATTTGATGGACTCTGTGGTTGATTAATTTAGTCACTTAAAGTTGATATACTTATATCTCTTTTCTACATTAGTTATCATCATCAGCAGATAATTAAACAGTGTCGCACCTGGAAACTACGGCAAAAACCCGCACGAAAAAAATTCCGTACACGATCTGTATCGTAGAAAGCGAAAACGTACACTGTGTATCCTTAATGTTTTGACATTGTTGTATAATATTGGTATATACATGTGTATACGCTTATATATGTATATATATATATATATATATATATATATTAGTATATATCAAAATCTTTTAAATATGAAGAAACGTAAATATATGTGGGAACAAATGACAAAAAATCTAAAATCTATTAAGGATTGCTGTCGTACTTATGTCAGCTCAATACATAGAAAAGGAAGTAAAAAAGATTGTATAAATTACAGAGGGATTGGTGTAACAGTTTCCATTGGTAAACTCTATGGTAGGATTTTTCGAAATAGGTTAGAAAGTCAGTATGTCCATCAACAAGTTGTTTTGTATAAAACAACTAATGGAAGCACATGAGAGCCAATTACATCTGATTTTTTTTTATTTAAGAAAAGCGTACGATACTGTTCCAGTAACGAAACTTTGTGATTTTTCGAAAGAAAACAACATACACCCCAATACATCAACGCGGTGAAAATCTTCTATAAAGGAAACATCAGGCTGTATCAGGACACAACGGGAACTTTCGGAATACTTTCAAACAAACAAGAGACTGAGACAAGGGTGTTGTCTGTTTCCTACGCTTTTCAAGATTTATGTATACCTGACTTGAAACATTGGTTTAAAAAAATGTAAAAAAATGGGAGTCCAAATTGGAATTTAAAAAATGGGATTTTGAAATGAACATGGAAAAAAAAACTAAATATATGACAATAGGATGTACGGGAAAAGACTTAGACATTGGTGGTAAAATAATTAAAAATACTAAGGAATATAAATATCTTGGAGTGTCCCTAACAGACAATGGAAAAGATCAAAGGGACATGTTGAAAAAAGTGGGAAGAGAAAAAGCAAGTACGAAGCAGTTATGTCCAATATTATGGAACAAAGATACTCAAAAGAGAACAAAAATGACATATTCAAAACAATAGTAGAGAGCACAGTTAGTATGAATTGTAAAAAAGGAACATGGAAAACCGAATAAATGCAGTAGATAACAGATATTGGCGGAGAAGCTGTAGGCTCACATCACAAGATCACATAAGAACGGATGGAAATAAACAAATGATGAATGTAGAAAAAATACTTACAGATACTATAGAGAAAAAACAGCTTTCCTGGTATAGCCATATAAGACAAATGAGGGAAGATAGATTCAAGCCTGATCAAAATGATCAAATAGCCGTTTTCTTCATAATTCTTGTCAACGTCATATCCGCAATTATAAGAAGAATATGAATACTTTTTCATTGTCATTTTTTTCATTCTTGCACTTGAATTATTGTAATTTACCAACAGCCTACTCTTGATAGATATCAAATGGAATTTTTCGGATCGAATGTAAAAACAGCCATATAATTAGTACGGAATTATAAGGTTAATAAATAAATAAATTCAAAGAAAAAATGAAATAATAGGTATTATTCAAAACACGGTTGTTACACAAGAGTATCTTGAAATATAGTCAAATTAGTGGTACTTTAAATTAATTATTACCTTTAAGCTTCAGCTGTTCAGACTGTTTGATAATTAAATAATTCTGAATATTTAATTATTTTTATATATATAATTTTTAGCTATTATATACAACTTATAATCATTACTTATAATATAATAATACTTTTATTATTATTATTGATTCTCTTTCAAAATTAATTTTTCATTTTAGACGCCACCGTTTCGAACAAAAGAATCACGGTTTTGCAATGAAGTGAGTTTCCGAGCGTAGTTCGTTTACGATCGGCTGCGGTCGCCCAGTTGAAATGGCTTCAGTTGAATTTGTGTTGTTGGCCAACTCAGTGTGTGGAGTGTCTCGGAGTTCTATCTCTTAATAAAAATAACAAATGCATTTTATTATATGTGTTAATTCTGTGATGAAGGTGTTAATCGGTATTTCATATTTCGTGGTGTGAATTTTATCCGTTTTTTTAAATTTTATTAAGCGCTTTTGAAGTGTGTGTTGTGTTAGTATTATGTGTCTGTGATAGTATAAAAATCGAATGGATTACGCCTTTGTTTCGTTTATGGATTAACGTTATACTTTTTAATAACTCATAAAGTGTGGATATCTCTTTGAATACTTTTTTCCAGGGTGAGTAAGATTATTTTGTTTTTTATTTAGTTAATATTTCTTACTACATTTTCTATTGCATTGTTTCGTTGCTCGCTTCGTCACAGGAAAAGTACCGTGTATATGTGTATTAGTTATCTCTTTCTAGCTGGCGTTATACTACATCAGGTTGAAGCTTTGATCTCTCTGCCTTTCTCTCTTTCTTGGGTTCTTAGTCTCTTGTTCCCTTGCAAAGGCTTTAGAATGACGCCTTGGTATCTTCGGTAAATCTGTCTTTACTCGAAAGTTGTATGTATCTTTTCCGCTCGCTTCTATTCTATCCTCTTTCTCTTTTGCGTTGGTCCAATGTTCGATCCCTTGGAAGGAAGCCATTTTGTGATGGCCTGCTGCAGCTATGTTGCTGCTTCTATGGGCCTTCGGTTGGATTTCAAGAACTAGGTACAGCAGTGTCAAAAATATTCGCATGTTTTTGATATACTTATTTAAAAATAATTAAATATACGTTTGAAATATGTACATATATTTGTAATATTCAAAATCAACTTATAGTATGTATTATTTACCTATGTAATTCATACTTCGACTAAATATATACTAATTTCGTAAGCATTATCACGAATTATCATTTTAAATATACAAACGTTAGTAATATATAGAGAAAAATTAAACTGTATGTAAATATGTACACAGGATATATGCTACATTCAGATACGTAACATTCTATATGTTAAATTTTATTTCTATGAACCAGAAGCAAGAAAAAATAGTTTAAAATACGGTTGCTTACATAAATAAGTACATATGCATGTAAATAACATACATATAAAATAATTTTTAACGCGCATAAGTAAAGTTATATATATATATATATATATATATATATATATATATATATATATACTTACATACCTAATGACGTGATAAATAAATATTCTACATATATAAAACCTAAGTATATATATATATATATATATATATATGTAAGGTTATATATGTCAATGGTAAGTTTACATTATATTAAAAATTGTACTATATCTACGAGAGTGTATGCACTACAAACAGTAGATGCAGATATGAATAAATTATTATATCTTATTATTACAAGAAAGGTTCAATTGTATTACAAAACCCTACTTATTAATAAACATATTCGGTACATAATTGCCCAACATTTAGAATTACGTCCTTGCGCTGACACGCCTATATAAATGCCAGTCTGTAATGTGGTCTGCCTGTGTCTATTCACATACATACATATATAAATCGTATAATGATTAATTGTTTTGGTGTATGAGTTGAAACATTTTTTAGACTTTACGTGATTTTACCATTAATTATTAATTAGCCCAAATTTATAAATTATATACGTGGGGAATTAGAAAAAAAATCTACCTAGCTATGATAGAAACAATTAATTGTGCCTTGCTTAGTAAGTAAGTAGTGACAATTTTGCGTACTTATGTGTTAAATTTGACTTTAGTTCGTTCATTATTTTGTGCTTTATAAAGTGTTAACAAAGAATGAGTTTTATGAAATTAGAACATCGCAGTACTATCAAATTTTTGACAAAGGGACAGAATTCCTCTAAAAATATACAGGAACGAATGTGTGTAATGTATTGGGACGAGCTCCCGTCATATTTAAAATGAAATATTAACACTTTCGATGGGCTGCTGCATTTATTGAAAATAATCTACCGTCTTTTGGGATTAAGCAGCAATTACCAAAAACGTCCAGATTTACGTCACAAAAGAAATTTACCTTCTTCAAGATAATTTCCAAGTTCACAAGGCAGCCAAACCTCAACTCATACATCGCGAATGTAACTTCTTTGAGCTGGACCACCCACCATATAGTCCGGATTTGGCTCCGTTTGAGTTTATTTTATTTAGAAATTTGAGAAAACACTTAAAATGATGTCCTTTTGCCGACGGTAATCAATTAAAAGAGGGCATAAGGGCTATTTTGGAAACCATCAGAAGTAATTTTTTTAATTTTTGAAATAAAGTCGTGGTGGCATATTTGTTTTGAATATAAGGAGATTACAGAGACAGATAAAATTATAAAAAAAATTGTAGGGTCTTTTGTTTCATTAGTAGGTAGAAAACTTTTTTAGTTCCGTCATATTATAGATTTATAATATAGTATATTGTATTCGTATAAATAATATTATCAGAAAGATTTTAGGGAGCTTTGTTGCTTTAGCGATGCTTAATAAAAATTTAAAAAGGGAAATTGATTTCAAACAGAATTGTGAGTAAAGATGATTCATAATTTTTTTATACCTTTTCCTCTTTTCGTTAGTAAATCGTTATGTTAAAAAACTGTAAATTTAATTAAAATAAATGCGCATATAATTAGAATATTTGATATGGTATATGCTTTAACATATTCAAGACTCTAGTTGTGTTTGTGATATTTTGCAAAGTTATTAACAAAAAAGAAAATTTATGCAATATGTTGTTACCACAATTCTCTTTCTTTTCACATTTGTATTCGTTACTATGAGGAACTGCATAAACTATTTTTCGCAATCTATATAAGTTACCGCAGATCATTGTGATGAAGAAGTAAAATAAAAAATTAAATAATACATTTTCATGAATATTCTGTAAATATTTGTATAATTATACAATGGATGACGACCACAAATTTAAAAATTGTTTGGTAAATTCAAGGTTAGTTATAAATAAATTACATGTAAATACACTTTCAAGTTGTATGTAGTACGCTTAAAATGGGAAAGTAAATTTGTTTGAAAATATAAGCTTAATTTAAGTAAGTGCTTTTTAGGTATTTTAAACAAGATTCATTCTTATTATGGACGTTTTTCATTATAATTAAATACTATTATTTTAATTTAGTTTGCTTATATACTTAGTAATTGTATTTTTATTTGTGAAAAAATTTTATTTTTAAAAACTGAATTTCTTCCTACTTGTAAGGGAAACAAAGTTTTTCCTAAAGAATTTTTCATAACATGTAATAAATATAATATATTCACCAATAAAAGAACTAATACACATTTGAAAAAAAAATTTAAATAATAAATTAAAATAATTAATGATGTAACAGCCAAGTATTTATAGGTGTATATTAATATATTTATTAATGCGTTTTTTAAATTTTGATAAAAATTGCTTCAGAAATTTTTATCAAAATTTCTGAAGCAACTATGGGTTAGAAGAAGCTGGTTCGACGTTTATAAAGAAATCTCTTGGAAGAAAAAAGACTCTTAAAATATTGGAAAACTGAAGAAGTCATTCAGTGATAGAGATTTCATACATCATTTTTCGTAGAATTTTATAAGGATCAATACTATCACTTTTATAAAATTGAAATTGTGCAAGACCTGAAAAAGAGATTTTTGTAACGAAATTCTAGACTGCATAGGTATCGACGAAAATTTTATCATCAATCTGTGGATGAGCAATAACGTTCATCTTTCTGTCTTTATAAATAAGCAGAATTTTCGATATTAATCAAACGAAAACCCCAAATCTTTCATTAGAAACCATTCATTAGTTTAAGGACAATAGTATAGTGTGCTTTATTATCGTCTAGAATTATACGACCTTATTTCTTTGAGGACAATAATGGAAATACATTGAGAATATCATCAGATTTTTATGTTTCGGTGATCAGACATGTTGATAATAGATGGTTTAAATAACATGAAGTAAAAGAACGATTACTTGATCAATATGGTCCCCTAACTTATTTGCGTATGTGCTTTCTAACGATCTAAGCTTAAGCCTATCGTTCATAAAATATTATAGAATGTTTACGACGACATGGATATCACTTCTTTCTTTTAAAATACTACTGTATAAAAACTTTCCGTTTCCGTGCCATGCCTGTTATATCTTGCAGTTTCAGCATTCTTTAATTTAATTTGTGGCACACACCCTGTGTATTTTAATTGTCCCCTTTTTTGAATTCAACTTAAATAATATAAAAAATCATCTATAATTATGGTTACTACTAATATTTGAGAATTTTAGAACTATAGGTCTCTCAATAGAAAATATTAATATATGTTGGATAAAATAATCGCAATTTTATTTTTCTGTATTGCTTGATACTTAAATAAGTATCAAAACCTAGGATGCTTATTAAAGCAACGTACTCAATACAGGACTTAAACTTTAAACCGATATTTAAAACGGTGAAATACGTTTTGCTGCTAGGTAATAACTCACGTAGTAAGTAATTTTAAAAATACTAATTTATGATATTTATTATCCTTTGAAACAAGATAGCTCAAATACGCTAGAGGATAAAGGGTAGACTATGGTAACTACAGTCCGAAATCTAATAGTGGAATAAAATCTTGATTCTGCCATTTCTAGCTTGAGACATGGAAAAGTTTGCTGCTGCTCGTGTTAATGTTCACTTTAGCAACTCAGTATTTTAATCTACCAGAGCAAACCATGCCTTCTAAAATAGACCACAATTTATAATCCAGTGAAATAAAATTAGAATTGCCAAAAGGTATCGACCAATAGTGAACTGTGGTATAGTTGTGGTTGTACTGCGAGAAAAATAGCTTACTTTTGTTGGTGATTTATTTGTTGGTATTTAACACAATAACATATCAAGTCTTTAAGAGGTTTATAGAAAATTAATATTATCTTACAGAACAGCGATTAGATGGATAAAAATCTTGAATTAGGGCGTAAAAATGTGAGACATACATTGGTAAGGTTGATTTGATTTTAGTTAGAACATAGGGTCGATACTCAGAATTAGAACGTACAACTGAAACTCACACTATAAAGGTGTGTGAAAGACTGTTTCTGTGTATTCTTAATAACCCATGGCCAGCTTTGAGAAAAAAGCGACGTTCTAATTCCCAATTATTATAAAGCTTAACGCGTAAGCTTATTTAATTTACTTAAGCTCAGATGTATTCTGCCGTCTATCATGTTCTGGTATTAAGTCTTTATGACTTTAACATAATTCCGTTTTTTAAGCAGTGACT
Organism: Dermolepida albohirtum; assembly: GCA_031893035.1. Classification (NCBI taxonomy): domain Eukaryota; kingdom Metazoa; phylum Arthropoda; class Insecta; order Coleoptera; family Scarabaeidae; genus Dermolepida; species Dermolepida albohirtum. The sequence continues at coordinate 208,956 of JAVIWB010002512.1, forward strand.
TCACTGCAAAACTTTGTTTGTTGGGTAATAAATAGGCTGGTCCACTCGATCTATCAACATTATAGACGCTGCTAAATGTTATACACAATGTTAGTGACTACATCGAAGGGCAATAAAACTTTGAAGCGCATATTATTATATTTTACTTATTTCTAATAGAGCAAGTTATATATTTCCAAATTCATTTTTTAGTCAATGTATTGTAATTATATTCAACCTCCCTCCAAATGCCATATAATGTTATATACATTTTGTAAAGTAGTAGTGTGTGTTTAATGAATAATTTTAATTTAATTTAAATAAATATTGCCAAAAAATTTTATATATAATTATGTAAAATATTCCAGTTTATAGAAATACAACTCTTAAGAAGTATTTGAATGCCTTCAAATTAGTTTATAATCGGTTAATTAACCAGTAAGTTAAGCAATCAAAATTACGTCAGAAATAATTAAGTAATTAAACGTACAATTTAATTGCTTAATATTTTACTTTTACAAGTTTAGGTTTGCATTTATAGTTTCATTAGATTTATATTTAATATGAATATCATGTATGTATCTTATAGCTCCTCTCCCTAATAATAATAGAACTAAAATTAATGATAAAAGATGTCACAGAAGTCTGCCTACTGACATAAACAGTACAATCCAATTATAAAATATAATATTATGTAGGCCCACCATATGAATTTTGTGAACATAGTAATTAATAGAATGTTAAAAGGAATCATTCTATTATTAATAACACCCTATCTACTACATATGTTTCATGGATAGACCAATCATCAGGCAGATTCTGTGTTATTAATGAACGATTCCTTGATAGCGTCTATCATATCATTACGATACAGAAAAATAGTGAATAATCATCATGCCTCCCTCTCACGTCCAATGAATTGAACGCAAAAGCGAGAGTGCATCTGTCTCGCAATGTCGGGAACTAAGTTTCCAGAGCGTATAAACAGATGGCATGCATCACGGCTACTTGCCAATTAATAAGAATTAAAGTTTTTGCATTATTGTTGGGATATTTTCTTCTAATGAAACCGATGGAATTTGTGTGAATGCTTTGAATCATTTGTTTTAGCCATTTCTCAATAACGGAAGCTGTCTGTTTTATTATTGAAACTCACTTATTTTCTAGACAAGCTCTAGCTCCACAGATGCTATTATTGTACTTTATAATTGAAATCCATCCATATTTCATATTTACATTCCAATCAATATCATTAAACATCAACCTTTATTCCACACAATTTTCGTGATTATCTTTTTAATGTCAGTTTCTAATAATAAAATGTTGTATATCAGCCGAAATTTCTTTTCTAATATTACTCCTAACGCTTCTAACACTGTTAATACATACCAGGTGTACTCATGCGTTTGTGTCAAGTCTGGAAAGCGAAATTATTATATGTATTGTATATTATTCATGCATTTTAACTTTAAAATGAACTTTGTAAGAAATAAATATGTTTCGTTGACGTAATAGTATTGATTGTGTCAATTCTAATTACATTTTATTTAGTGATTGTTTGTATACTGAGGTTAACTGCTTGCTTCATTAAATTGCATTGGAGTTCAACAAAAGCAGATCGAAAAAGTGGGCGATTGTAAATTGGGGCAACAGTCCTTATTTAATCCTCGAAGATTAGTCAGGCAACATTCTTAGTATGTAAGTTGGGCCGAAGGATTATAGGGATTAAAATTAAAAGCATTTATGTAATTAAGTAGGATAGGAATTAATAATTAATATTCACACGAACAGGGTCTCCATTACTTAATTGTTTCTAGAAATTTAGGATTTTATTTACCTAATTGTTAAGTTAATAAGTTTAAAGAAACTCCCCTCCATTTATATAAATATATTCGGACAGTATTCAGTTCATCCTGTGAGTTCAAAGAGTTATTTAGTTCACAAAGTTTAAATGTCATGAGTCAATTACGAGAAACCCTTAATGTGCGTGGTCAAGTTCTTTTGATTTTTCAAATGTATACTTTTTGTAAATCAGATTTGCTGAAGTATGGTGAAAGGAAATGGCGGTGTACCTCCAAGAGTACTTCATGTAGCGCCAATATTTTAACCGTTGGCGAAGGAAGTAATAGAATTATAGTAAGGTAAAATTCTGAATATAACCATCCGTCAAAAGAAAATGAAATTCATAAGAAAATTGTTAATAGTGCTTGCAAAAGGAAAGCGACAGAAGATATTTCACAAAGGCCCTCAAAACTTTGTCGACAAATACTTCAGAATATGAGTGAGGTAAACATATCTGTGTTAGACTTAAAATGTGTTAAACGAAATGTGTACAACGTCCGCAGAAAAAAATATCCACCTTTACCTCAATGTGCGATGGATGTACATGCAGCCCTGGATTGTACCAACTGGAATACAACGCAAGGAGAGAACTTTATAGTTACAAAAGATAGTACAAACAATTTAGTAGTATTTTCTTGTGCAAAAAATTTATCGTTCCTGTGCAATTGTGACAACATTTATATGGACGGAAGAGCTTTTTACAATTCAAGGATATAAAAATGGACATTATGTTCCGCTCGCTTTTTGCATACTTAAAGTTAAATATGCGGAAACGCATGAACAGTGCATAAAGGCACTAGTGGATTTTTGCAGTTCAAGAAGTATGCAATTTAAACCAAAACAAGTTACTGTAGACTTTGAGAAAGCAATTCATGTGGCTGTAAAGAAAATTTGGTCTGACATTGTTATTGTCGGGCGTAGATTTCATTAAGTCAGTCTTGGTGGAGCAAACTGCAACAATTAAGGTTAGTCCCTGAATATAAGAATAAGAAGTCTGAAATCGGAAGGTGGTTAAAATACACATTTGGAATTCAATATTTGAACCCAAATAAAGTAGCTGATTGTTACGTCGAAGATTTAGTTGCTATTCAGCCGATTGATCCAAGAGTAGCAAAATACTCCGATTATTTGGTTGACACATACATCGATGAAGAAGCTTTGTTTCCACCTGAACTTTGGGCTTCAAGATCATCAAGTATAGCTCGTACGACGAGTGGATGCGAATCTTTTCATTCGATTTTCAATTCCAGTTCTTACACTAGCCATCCTTCTTTGTACATACTTGTAGAAACATTGTTGGAATTTCAAGTAGATGTAAGTATTAAAATAAACAGTGTTCAAGTTATGAATAGACCAAATTCTAACACATCAAAAAAGGCCTTTTCTAAATAATATGTTAAATTTATACAATGAAAATAAAATTAATAGACTGCTGTTTGTAAAATAAGTTTCCCATTTTTGCAATCACTAATTACTTGTAAATACATCTCTATCAAATGTTTTTTATTTTATATATAAGGAAAATAAAATTAAATCATTAAAATATTTTGTTTTAATTAAAAACGGTCCAAATTACATATAGCCGTGGAGGGCTGGTGTGATCATTCAGCCCAACTTACATGTTTACCTTTTCTAATGGCCTGACCATCGGCACAAGTTACATCTGCCCGAAAAAGTATTAGAAATATTAGGAAGTTTTGAGGTACACACATTTGAATTAAACACCTCTAGAAATAATGATATACACTACCGGTCATATTTATTTGCCCACCCTTAGTTTTAGCCAAAATTATTAAACTATCAAATGTGTACTGAAAATTTATTTATTGTACTAATACAATAGTGTAAAATAAACATAAAATAGTTACATTTTTCTTATATAAAAACTTTATCATTAATTATTATTAAATTTTGCTTTCATAAATGTGCCCACCTTTATTTTTGATAATTGCGGTACATAACCGCGGCATCCTTTCAATTAATTTTTGCAGTGTATCTTCTGTAATTTGTGCCCAGGCTTCTTGAAGTTGTTCCCACAGTAAAGTGGTGGATGATAGAGCACGTTCTCGAACCTTCCGGTCCAATTCTTCCCAAAGAAGCTCTATTGGGTTCAGATCAGGACTTTGAGCTGGCCATACCATTATAGAGATTTGCCCTTGCTCTTCTAGTTGATGCAAGTAATCGCCACACAATCTAGAAGTGTGTTTCGGATCGTTGTCCTGTTGAAATACAAAGTTTTCGTCAAGAATCCTTAGTCCTGAAGGAACAGCGTTATTTTCTAAAATTTCCTTGTAGCCTTCTTTTCTTAGGATTCCCTCAATTTTGACGAGATCGCCTACAGATCTTCCACCAAAACACCCCCAAATCATTACTGAACCTCCTCCATGTTTTACGGTAGGCGCAATATATTCTGGCAGTACTCTTTCTCCTGCGGATCTTCTTACGAATATTCGCCTTTTACTACCGAAAAGTTCAAATTTCGATTCGTCTGTCCACAACACATTAGTCCACTGATCAATCGTCCAATTCTTATGTTCTTTAGCCCAATTTAGTCTTTTTATCTTGTTTTGCTTTCGTAGTAGTGGTTTTCGCAGAGCAATTCTTCCGTATAAACCCGCTTGCCTTAACCTTCTCTGTACCGTGGACACACTAATTGGTTTAGCGCGCGCTCTATTCATTTCAGCAGCAATTTCTGGTGCTGTTTTTCGTCTATCGCGTCTACTTATCCGTATTAGATGCCGGTCATCTGCAGATGTCGCTTTGCTTCGTCCAGATCTTCTTTTGTTGGAAAATGTACCACTTTCTTCAAATTTTTTAACGTTATAATCAACGGTTCTGCGATTTAATCGTAATTCTTTTACAATTTCGCGATTACTTTTACCCGTACGATGGTAAGCAATTATCATAGCGCGCACTTCAACAGATAATTCCTTCGTCTTCGGCATTGCATTAAAATATTCACAATAACTCTATTTCACTGTTTTCGCAACAAAAGATGAACGATGACTGACATAGAATTTATTTTCCTTTTTGAATAACACATCCTAATATTGTAATTAATTAGTACAATAACACAATATTGGTAATACCTTTCGGAAATGCAGGTCAAACTGTTAATACTGTAGGGATTAGCCTATATAATCTTTTTGGTATTTTTCCAATTTATGACACCTTTACGATATATCATAAACGATTTAAGATTTTTGTAGAAATTCATATGGAATTACTTCCACTAATAATATTGTTGAATAATTATAATACAGATTTTTCGAAAGATATTCCGTATTTCAGGAAACACAAAATTGGGGTGGGCAAATAAATATGACCGGTAGTGTATAAACTGATAAGAGTATTTCAGTGTTAATTACCTACAGTGAAACGTTGATATGGCGAATTTCGGACCAGTTTCTTATAGGTCACTTAATTACAACTATCACTAGCAAAAACATTGTAGCCCAATATGATGGGGAAAAATCGTCATGTTTCGGTTCGCTCTATTTAAACAAGCTGTGTTAATCTTCTAAAATATGTCTATTCCAACAGAAGTTCGTGAAAAAAGTCGTAACAAGAAGATAGTTATTAATTTCTTCGGTATTGCTGGTCATGTTGTAACTGTCAATTGTTTAAACACGCAAGACATTAAGTTGGTGAGTCATGTACTACATAATCCTGAATCAGTACTCAATCATCATTTTTTTCCTACATGTTAAAGATAAATTGCCTGAAATACGTTACTTTTTTCAATGATGCTGTCGATAATTTTAGATAAGCAAGAATAACACATCTCCAAAAACATTCAAAGCTGTTTAAACGTTTTTATCTGCAAATGTGAAAATTTATTGAGCGTAATGGAAAATATTTGAAGAAATGTCAATTTCTTTTACCATATCAGAAACTGTACATTCTGATATGTGTGTATAAATTGGCACAAAAGCTACATGCAGCGGCATTCTTCGTCTGGTCCTCAATCGAAAATTTTAATGTTAAAACGTTGTATCGGAAACAACTGAATGATACGTTCGTTAGATAAAACTGTACTCGCATATTATTGCAGCAGTGGGTACCATAATATTTTCTAAATTTCTTCAAAAGTATTTTACTTGTCACTGGTAGTATCAGAAGAGTGAATTTTACGTTTTAAATTTTATAGTGCGATCAACTTTATTTGGCCGGCGGAAAAAATGTGAACTAATACGCGAAACTCTTTACCTTTCACCTCCTTAACCAATATATTCAGCTGAAGTACAGTCAAGTACAATATCATATCTATTTGTTGTTTGAGTTTATAAGTTAGTTTCTTATATAATCTAATAGGCTTTTGAATTAAGCGCCACAATTTTTTTTCTCGGAGTGTATCTTTTAAAACGATCGTGCTGCTTGACTGGCCAAATTGAATTGGTTGTAGTGTACATATTATGCGATTTGTTCTTGAAATTATTTGTTATCAAAATAATACATATTCAAAAAAAATGTTAAGTATAGTGTATTTTATGTGTTTAAGTTAGTGATACTGTTAACCAATTGTTCGATTAAAATCCGTTTGTTTCTAAAGATAGTACGAGTACTAAGGCAATCCACAAGATATTGCCTATAGTACTCGTCCGTAACTTTTTGGTGTAATTTCTAGTATTGCCGCGTTAATTCTGCTTCTAACTTTATCTTTTTCTATGATAAAATCCCAAACAAAAGACTAAAGGATTGAAATAATTTCCGAAAAAAATAGTATTAAAAATTTTTCTTAATTCCAAATCGCATTGATATCTCTATCAACAGATATCGAACAGTAATGCTTATTTGGATTAAATGTCATGAGTTTCGAAACCCTCGGGAAAAGTGAAGCATAATATTTTGATATTGACATTTGGTGAATATTACTATCGAAACAATAATATAAAATAGTATCAGCCGCCAGGTGTGTAGAACTGCTGTCGAAGCCAGACTATCTAACGAGCTCTAGAATTGAGCGAAATGATCGTCGTGGGCATGGCTTTGTTCGAAAATAATTAACTTGTATTAATTATTTTTCATTAATTTAGTATTCGCCGTTTATACACACACGTCACATGTTGACATATATTCTGTTCAATTGCATTCAAGCTGATATAAGTTCTTTTTGTATCTTAGTATTATTGTTTAAATATTGTTATTCTTATTGAAATAGCACAGGTACACGTCTACTTGGTTATATTAAATGTAACTGTATATTTTTATATTGTTTTTGTAATTTATATCTACATTTATCAAACACCTCATATTCAACCATACAATTTTTGAATTAATTTTTTTTAAATCACATATTATAGCGCACACATTAAATTGCTATAACATTAGAGTTAACAGTGTGTTGTTTTTAATGTGAACTACAAATATGACGTAGTGAATGGAACTGTACAGTGGTGGAAATTATTCATTCAACTACCGTGTTTAGTCACCTGTTAACAATACAGTGAGCATGTTTACTAAACATTTAACAATGTTAAAGTAGAAGATTACTTCAAGAACTAATAAAACTACTTTTGAGTAGATAGAAAAATGTTTGGGTAAACGCAACACTTTGTTGTTTCACCATTTATGTCTTAAATAAAACAATTTAGTGTTGAAATAAAACTTTAACTTGATAGTGAAAAGTCCTCTTTGGCACAAAGAAGAAAGTGGACCTATTACAACAACAAAATAATAATTCAATACTTAAGGTAGAGGAAGAATGCACGTTAATTTCTCAGGTAGAAATGAAAGCATTTATATCGCTTTAGCTGTCGTTCAACAGTACATTCGTTGACTAAGCAAAACACAGACGAGTGTATCAGGTGTACCGGAAAGTCATTACTGGTTTTCAGATATCGCTAGGCTAAGGTATGCAATGTTATGATTTGATACGTCATTTTATTCTACTGACATCAAGCTTCAAAGCCATACATGTTATATTTTGCGAAAGTAACACGGTCATAGATTTATTCCTCTTTGAAAATATCGAGTTTCGTGCCCGAAAAAGTGCATTTGCGGAACGCATTACTTTTCTTATTTAATCAAAAGAAAAAAGTCGCTGAAAGTTGTCGTTTGCTCGTAGAAACTTATGGTGAGCATGCTCCAACCATAAAAACATACGAGGCGTGGTTTCGACAGTTCAAAAGTGGTGATTTCGATGTGCAAGACAAAGAACCTTCTGGTAGACCTAAAAAGTTTGAAAAAGCGAAACTGCAGGAGTTATTGGATGAAGACCTAACCTAAACTCAAAAACAATTGGCAGAAGTGTTAAACGACCCAAGAAACGATTGGCAAACGATTACGAGCAATGGAAAAAACCAAAAGATAGGAAAGCGTTTGCCACATCAATTGAATGACAGGCAAATGGAAAATCGAAAAATCGTCTGTGAAATGCTGCTTCAGAGGTACAATCGGAAGTCATTTCTGCATCGAATAGCGACGAGTAATGAAAAAAGGATTTATTTCGAAAACCCTAAACGCAAAATCATGGTTATCATCCATCGACTCCAAGGCCAAATCGTTTTGATCCTAAGACAATGCTCTGTGTTTGATGGGACCAGAGTGGCGAGGTGTTTTACGAACTGTTGAAACCTGGTGAAGCAGTTAATACTGATCGTTACCGACTACAAATTATCAATTTGAACCGTGCATTGACAGAAAAACGTCCAGAATGTATTCGAAGACACGGTAAAGTAATTTTACAGCAAGATAACGCGTCGCCTTATACAGCAAAAACGGTCAAGTAAGCTTCGGAAGAACTTGGATGGGACATAATATTACATCCGCCGTACTCTGTAGACCTTGCCCTGTCCGGCTATCACCTTTTCGCATCAATGAGACATGCGCTTGCAGAGCAGCACTTCGCCAATTTCGAAGAAGTTAGAAAATGGCTCAAACAACAAATAGTTTTTTTGGGATGGCATCCATAAATTGCCTGAAAGATGGGCAGGATGTGTAGAATCAAATGACCAATATTTTGAATAAATAAAATTTTCCATTTTCTTGAAAATTGTGTAGTTTTTTTACGAAAAAACCGGTACACCTGGTATACGGCCAAATAAGCGCAGTTGCTCAAAATTACTACCCAGAAAAGAGATAGATAAATTAGATAATCTGACTTTGTTCAAATGTTTCTGGTGTCCTGGTGAGCGCTACAATTGAAACCAGATTTTATGTACATACAAAGTAGTCATAGAGTCTATCTCTCGGATATAAGTAAAAGCATTTACAGAACAATATAACTACCTAGTTTCCTTTCAGAATTCTATTCAATCAAATAGTATCATAAGTAAACAATACTTTTTATTTCTACAATTTATTTTCCACTTTTGTCTATGCATGTGTGCAGGCATAAATACGTAGCTAGTTTTTTTTTTCTGATTTCTATAAATCACCCAGAAAATAATAGCTAATTAATTTTTTGTCATTGTTAAAAGAAAAGCATTTGTTCCTTATCTTGAAAATTCTCATAATTTAGATCAGCGAACATTTGTAATTTTTTTAAGTAAAATAATTTGATATTTTTTAAGTGTTTTAAGTGTATATCACTTATTTAACTTATTATTGGTAAATTCAACTTGTGAAAAAATTAATTTTAATAGTTTGTTGAATTTAGAATTTTTTTCATTATATTTAAGTTATTTGTAGTTAAAAATGTAATTAGAGTGTAATTTCAAATCTCATTTGATTTAAATGTACGATTTTTCTTTTATGAATATAATTCTAGATTTTTAAGTTTATAGAGTCAAAGCGGCATAAGGTAAATATAAAATTATGTGAAGCTGTGGAAGTTTCAATAAGTCGTCGATAATATTACAGTGTGAACAAAAATAATTTTTTTTCGAATTTACCCACTTTCAACAGTCCAATTGTCTTTGGTGTGCAAATTTTAGAATGTGATTAAAATATTTGATTTCATTTCATTATGTCTACAACTTTTGTCAAATAAAGTTTATTTGGCAATGTTTATAGAGTGATTATTGCAGTATATGAAATTATATGCGTTGTAAATATGCTTGTAGGTATTATTAAACTGATCTTATTTACATGTGAAATAATAATTTCGTCTATTATATAAAATGCTATGGACGCTATCGTTTTTGACAATAAGAACTGAATTTATTACTCTTTGATTGTTGAGGCCCTTTTCCAAGTTTGTCATGTAAAAGTTATTTCAAATGTCTGTATTTTATTTATGCGACGAATGCGTGCTCATAAGTACCGCAGAAAGGGGATCCCTTAGGGTTAGTTTATGTTTAGGGTGGATACCTTACTATTCACTATAGCCCCTCGTTTTTTTGCTTTAACATCTGGAAGTATTTCTGCTTTAATCCACATAACGAATTACACGTCATCGCCCTGTAGTATGCTATTAAGTTGGCGTTATACACATTTTTCTGTTGGTCGACTTTCCGGTTTAATGTGTGTATGAATTCATCGCAATCTTGTGTCTAATATGATAGGCTGTTTTTTTTTCTATCATAACGTTTAGTCAACCCAAACATGAAATCACTAAACAAATATTTTTCTGTTTAATATGAACAAATAACACAATCTATTTTATATCTGCATAATTTTATGGTTTCACATCAATTAATTAAATTTTTGCACTAAATAATAGTAAAAAAATATCTTCGTTAAAAAAAATTAATTTTGCAAATTTGTTATCAAAAGTTTTTTTACAAACATAGCCACAACATTTTAAATTATGTACCTTTCTATAGCTACTTTTGGACAATATATTTATACTCGTAATGTATTGTCCAAAAGCAGCTCTAAAAAGGTACATAATCTAAAATGTTTTGGCCATATTTGCAAAAAACTTTTGATAATGATGAATTAATCTTTTTTGAACGAAGATATTTTTTTGGAGCAAAAATTTCTTATATTATCATCTTTTGTTTCACACAGTAATAGTTTAATGCGGTGGCTTGTAAAATATATCTATAAAAATGGACTTAAAATTATATATACACTGCAGGCCATAAGTTTGGAATCACTTGCATAAGTTAGGAATCACTTCTGAATATAATGAAAATATTGTAGTGGCTTTAACAAACATTGTAAAAATAAAACAATATTAATATACCAAAACGTTTTATTATAAAATAAGCAGGAAAAAAAGCAAATTTTATTTATTTACATCCACTTATTTTTATTATCAACTAAACGGACTTTTCATCGAAATACCCTCCTTTTGCTTTAATGACGGCAGCACACAACCGCGGTAAACGAGACACTAATTTTGTAAGGGTTTCATTGGGTATATTTGCCCAAGAATCTCGTATAACTTGCCACGTCGGACACTTTTCACGCACTTTTCTATCCAATTCTTCCCACAACAGCTCTATTGGATTGAGGTCTGGCGATTGTGCCGGCCAAACCATGTTTTGTAAAACACCGTCAGCTTTCTGTTGTTGGAGATATCCTCTACATAAATGAGAAGAATGTTTTGGGTCGTTGTCTTGCATGAATATAAAGTTTTCTCCAAGTAATCTCAGACCGGAGGGCACAGCGTTGTGTTCGAGAATCTGTCTGTAACCCTCTTTTTTCAAAACTCCGTCGATTTTCACCAGATCTCCTACACCAGCTGAAGAAAAACATCCCCAAACCATTACAGAACCGCCACCATGTTTTACCGTGGGCACCACACATTGCGGTAACATTTTTTCCGTAGCAGTTCTTCTTACAAATATCCGATGTCTGGAACCGAAGACCTCGTACTTTGATTCGTCGGTCCATAGTACTTTTTCCCACTGTTCTATTGTCCAATCTTTGTGTAACTTAGCCCATTGTAGCATTTTTATTTTATTTTGCGGACGTAGAAGCGGTTTGCGAACTGCTACACGTCCCATCAGTCCAGCCGCTCTGAGCCGCCTTTTTACTGTGGTTAAAGAGATCCGAGTTTCACGCTCCCTGTTAAACTCACCGCGGATTTGCGAGGCCGTTAATCTTCTATCTCTTTTCGACGTCAATATAATTGTCTGATCTTCTGCAGGAGTTGTAATTTTTGGTCTTCCTGATCGTTTTCTGTCCGTATACCCTCCAGTAGACTGGTATCTTTTAATTGTATTTTGTACACCTTTGTACGATATCTTCATTCTTTTCGCGATATCCCGTATAGAATCTCCCCGATTATGATGACTAATAATTTCTACACGTTTTTCTAGCGATATCTGCTTTCTCTTCGCCATAATCAAACGATGTTTACTGATTCTACACACTTTTATGTGTCTACACACTTTAAATGATACGAAGCACCTAAAATATTCTCATTACTTCAAAATGTATAAATACTTATAAATATAAAAACTAAATGTAATTACAAAAGGTTTATGCGGAAGGGTCTGCAATAAAATTTGTCCATTCCAGGTAATCGTTCATTATGCAGAAATATTACCTGCTCGAATAAATAATACCGCACGCAGAGTTTCCTTAATCTCTGGTTATTTTCCAACTATTAATGCATTTAAAACTACATCTTTTATGTAAAGCTTTATAATGTACTTAAGAATAATCCTTTGTACTTATATCAAAGTAATACGAACGTAACATAGATAAATTTTAATTTTTATGAATTTACTGGAACTGATTCCAAACTTATGGCCTGCAGTGTATATAAATATATAAATGTTAGCTTTGGTAATAAGATATATTGATATTTTATGTATTTTCTATAGGTATCAGTAATGAAAATTAGAGAAATATACACTACCGCCCATAAGTTTAATCGCACTACAGATAATTTTAATTGCACAAGGAAATAAAATATTTAAGTTAATATATTGAAATTTTATCCAAACTAAAATCATTTTACCTATTTGCATGTTATTTAACCGAAGCATTTTGTATAAACGAACGCCTTATTTTCTATTTCAAGAAATAATATTCAGGTAAGAAATATAATGAGGGTGGAGACTATGGAGACTATCCCTTACTCGAAATTGATTATTGTATGGTTTATTACGTGGACGTAATAGTCAGTCTTTACCTGATATTTGTGCGCTTGTAAGGGTATATTTTATGTCTATTATAGTGAATACTCAGTATTCACATTATTAATGAAGTGTCAGCAAGTGCTTTAATTGTGTTTAAAACACGGTAAGGAGAATGCAACTAACTCTTGAACAAAGGGCAAGAATTATTGCTTTGCACGAAACAAAGCTTTCTAATAGAGCAATCGCCCAGAAACTAAAAGTTTCCGAGGATTGTGTTCGTCAAACTATAAAGAGAATGGCAGAAACTGACCAATTCGGGGACGGAAAATGCAGGGGACAGTGAAACATAGTGGCGGAAATGTGATGGTTTGAGGTTGCTTTGGAGGCGGGCGTATCGGAAAATTGGTGCAAATCACAGAAAGAATGACAAAAGAAGTCTATTTGGGTATATTGCAAGAACATGCTCTTCCGTGGACGATGGAGCTAATGGGTCCGGGTTTGTTTATCAGCAAGATAACGACTCCAGATACACAGCAAAGATTGTAAAAAAGGTATTTCGCCGACCAAACTGAAAGAGTAATCCTTACACTAATGACATGGCCACCCCAAAGTCCGGATTGCAATCCGATAGAGCTCTTATGGGACTGTTTGGATCGTGAAGTGCGTAAAATACCTCCTACTAGCAAGCCAGATCTTTGGGGTAAGTTGCGAAATGCATGGAATTCTATCGATGAGGAATATTTCGACCGACTAGTTGAACGAATGCACGTGTTTGTGAAGCCGTAATCGCAGCTAGGGTGGTTACTTTGACGAATGTAAAATTTAAGCGAACTTATTATAATATTACTTAGATTAATAATATCAGTGTCTTGAATTGTATGTGAATTTAGTATTTTATAAATAAATTTGCCATGACAATAAACAGTCTTTTTAATATCATTGCGCAATTAAAATTATCTGTAGTGCGACTAAACTTATGGACGGTAGTGTAGGTCCTCTTTTTCGTTAAATAACGGCCATAGAAATTCATCACATAAGTATTAATACTACAAAACCCCTTCCCTTAATAGCTACTACTGCAAACATTTGATGTAGTGAAAGTTACGTGTTAATGGTGTATCCACGCATTCACCATTTACAAGGAACAAAACGATAATTTTTTTTTTTCTATTCTCGAAATACACTCAGCGGCAAAATTAACGCATAATCAGTAAATCTTAAATAATTTATTAACAAATCAAAAAATAGTTGAATTTGATGGAGCCTGTGGTTGATTGACTTGATCAATAAGGTTGATATATAACCCCTTTCCACAATTAACTATTTGTAAATTCTGTATACGCATTTCGACAACCAAGTTGTCATCATCAGCGGATAATTTCGACACTTTGAAATTATCTGCTGATGATGACAACTTGGCTGTCGAAATGCGTATACAGAATTTACAAATAGTTAATTGTGGAAAGGGGTTATGTATCAACCTTATTGATTAAATCAAAAAATATTACTGACAAACTTATGACTTATCAAAACAAAGGTACATAAACACTCAAAGAATGAAATTTGATTAAATTCATTTGTTTTTCCTTATTTTACCGTTAATTGTTTTTCTGCACTGAATTTTGAATTTGCATAATTTATTAAAATGACAACAATGAAACAAAATGGTGATCAGTATTGAAACAAAATGGTGATCAGTATCTAGTATGGCCACCTCGTGCTCGTATACAAGCTTGAATTCGACGTGGCATACTTTCAATCAAATTCTGAACGACGTTTTGGTTAACATTTCCCCATTCCTCTTCCAGCGCCTCCATAAGTTCATTTATTGTGTTTATTCGTGGTCTTATATGCTGGAGCTTCTGTTTCATATCATCCCATAGATGCTCTATGGGATTCAAGTCCGGACTGCGTGCAGGCCAGTTCAGACACTGGATACCAACCTCGTTTAGAAAATTATTGACGATATTAGCTATGTGAGGTCGCGCGTTATCCTGCATTAATAGGAAATTTTCGCCGACTCCTGCAGCAAATGGCACTACATGGTCTTGAAGAATATCTTCAATGTACCTGTGAGCATTTAAAGTAGGCCTACCTACAATGACTAGATCTGTAGAGCCATTCAAAGAAATGCCTCCCCATATCATAACAGAACCTCCACCGAATCGATCTCTCTCTACAATCGCGCATTCCGCAAAACGTTCACCTGGTCGCCTCCAGACTCTCTGACGGCCATCTGCACCTCGTATGCAAAACCGGGATTCATCGGTAAAAAGTACTCTTCGCCAATCATCAATTCCCCAATTTGCATGTTCACGACAAAAATTTAGTCGAGCTGTCCGATGACCTGGTAACAGAATAGGGCATCTAGCAGGGCGTCGAGCGTGCAGATCAACTTCTGCTAATCTTCTTCGATCTGTCCTTTCGCTAACTTGTACACCACGGGTTATTTCTAATACACCCTGAAGCCTTGTAGCAGTCAAAGTGCGATCACGTAGGGAACTTAAAGTTAAAAATCGGTCATCTCTCGCCGAAGTCGCTCGTTTCCTTCCTTGCCCCGGTCTCCTTCTTACATCACCAGTTTCCCGAAGTCGTCTAGCAAGTCGGGAGACAGTCGATTGGTTAACTCCAAGAAGATTTGCGACATATTGTTGAGTCCTTCCTTCTTGAAGCAATGTCGTTGCTCGTATAGCATTATCCCGATTTAAAATACCCATAACAAAGAAAATGCTTTAAATGACAATAAAGACAACAGAAAGTCACACAAAATAACAACTTTTAACGAATTTAACGAATACAATTGATCTGTGATAATTACACTTTTTCTGACAACAGAACTAAACTGACTTAATAAACATTGAAGTGCGCCAACTATGATTTTATTTTTAAGCATTAAATGCTTTATTTCATTGTTAGATGCAAACAAAACAAATTGGTAGCTTTTCTCGGAAGAAAATTTAAATTTTATAAATTATGCGTTAATTTTGCCGCTGAGTGTATATCAATGGCTATCCTCGTATTTTGTTCGGCGGGCATTATAGTGAAAGTTAAAAGGTCCCTTACTAGGTTATTCCAACATCGTGAATATTCAAATATTTCATAAAGTAATTAAAATAAAACTCAATTTTAAATTTTTCGCAAATTTATTTTATTAATTATTATAAGATAGCTTACCATCATCAAAGAGACAGATGACATCTTGACGCTTTATGCATTATACATATATATATATATATATATATATATATATATATATATATACGTAGTAACAATTTACAATGAACAAAAAGATTTCTTCAATGTCTACTCCCGACGAAAATGTAAACAAAACTCTTCATGCATTAACGTAAAGATATTTACATACATAACAAATTATTAAATATATATTGGGATTTGCTTAAAAGTTTAAATGGATTTATTTCGAAAACCTTAAGCGCAAAAAATCATGGTTATCACCTGACGAAGCCGACCCATCAACTCTAAGGCCAAATCGTTTTGGCGGGACTCCGATTTATTGTAAATTGGTTTCACTAAAATTCTCTGCGTATTGATAGATTCTTCTAGATATATTCTGAAATAAAGAAGATGATAATTTAACATTGTAACTTGTTAGGGTAGCTTATGTGAAATACGAATAATGTAGTGTTGTCGCGTTTGGTGATTCTTGTTCGAGAAAGTTGAAAACTATAGAATACACGAATCGAATGTATGTATAATACATAAAGCGTCAAGATGTCATCTGTCTCTTTGATGATGGTAAGCTATCTTATAATAATTAATGAAATAAATTTGCGAAAAATTTAAAATTGAGTTTTATTTTAATTACTTTATGAAATATTTGAATATTCACAATGATGGAATAACCTAGTAAGGGCCCTTTTAACTTTCACTATAATGCCCGCCGAACAAAATACGAGGGTAGCCATTGATATATTTCGGGAATAGAAAACAAAAAAAAAATTATCGAAAATAGTTTTATTGCTTTTCTAAATATTCTCATTGAAAATCAACGCACTTTTGCATTCGTTTAAACCAATTCGTAAAGCATTGCTGCCTCTGTGAAGGCTGTATTTCCAAAACCGTTGACCACGAAGTTTATTCTTCACATGGGAACAAAAAGAAATCACAGGGTGCTAGATCAGGGCTGTACGGCGGATGGCTCATCAATTCAATGTTTTGCCCGGTTAAATATTCAATTGCTTGAACCGACCTGTGAGAGCTCGTATTGTCATGGTGGCGAATGATCTGTCGTTTTCGGTTTGTTTTCCTTATATCATCAAAAACTTTTGGCAAACAAATCATTGTGTTACATTCGGACCGTTCTACACTCTAATGGCACGGTTGCAACGTGACTGGTTTTTCCGAAAAAAAAAACAGGCGATCATTTGTTTTGATGTGCTTCGAGCGTGAACAACTTTTGTTGGTTTTGATACATCTTGGAATACCCACACAATCAACTGCTGTTTACTATCGGGCTCATACGTACAGATCCAAGGTTCATCACCTGTGACGACTTTATAAATGTTCTTTGAAGCACCGCCATAGTATTTTTTTTGCATTTCTGGGCACCAATTGACGCGAGTCCTTTTTGAGCGGTTGTCAAAATATGTGGTACCCAACGTGAACATAGCTTCTTAACGGCTAAATGTTCATGCAGGATCTTATGCACGCTGGTGCTACTAATACCTAGAGATACCTTGATCTCACGGTATATCACATAACGGTCTTGCATTATCAATTCAGACACGACATTAATGTTTTCCGACACAACAACATTTGTGGGGCAACTTTCACGAAATTCATCGTCCAAAGAATGCCGTCCAACTTTGAATTCACTATACCAACGATATACTTTAGTTTTCGATGGTGCTTCATCACCATATAAAGAATTCCGCTCGTCGATGCATTGTTGAGATAATCCACGCCGAAAGTTATGAAAAATAATTGCACGACAATGTTCGCGAGTTAATTCAATTTTTTCGGTAACATAAAATTTTCAAGTTACTGTCAATAATAGAAATAGCGACCGGATAATAAAACTGTAAAGGTAAACAACACCAACAGTGTTGCTAATTCCCAAAATATAAATGGCTACTCTCGTAATAGTGTATTTAAGGCCGCAGGAATGTGGTTACTGAAGTCAAACATTGAATACAACCAAAAATTCTTGGATGGATTACATAAGTAAAATTATATTATAGCCCAGTGCATTGGGCTCTTCGGCACGGAAAGGTGAAAGAGGCTAAAGATAGAAAAGAAAGAATAATGTTATAGAACTTCTTTTTAAATTATTCTCACATAATTTTCCAGAATAGGACATAGAACTCTATTATATTTTGCACGTGACGTTATTTTCTATTTAATAATTATGTACACGAATGGTGAATTTTGAATTGTATTCAGCTCATGGACTCTACAATCGAATGTATATGTATAAGCATGTTTGATTGACCAAAGACCAACAATATAAATTGATGAGGAATTGAACAGAGCATTTTTTCCCCTAAATTATACATCGTTTTTCACACAATGTTCAATAATAAAATAATAGGACATTTTGCCGAATTAGTCTAAAAATAACACAATCTTTACGATAAATTTTATTAAAATATATTATTTAACTGTACTTGTGTAAAAACTGGAAGTGCGTGTGTAAAAAATTATATCTTTAAATAAAATATGCAAATACTATAGGAAAAAGTGTTTCTACCAAATTAGGTAACAAGTAATCTATATTTACTTTCACATAAAAAGCGAATTTAACAACTATTGCTTGTATTTTTACAAGCCACTTTCTGATATATGTATATAGTGTGTACAGTGGCGGCTCGTGAGTATTTGACATGGTGAGGCAGATAGAATAATAAATATTCAAAATTGTTTACAATTGATTAATAAACTCTATATACCTACTACATATAAAAACAGTTTATATATATTTATATATATATATAGGGCTTCCAGTACAAACAGGGCTGCCAGACGTGAACTGAGCCCTATATCGCGCCCCATTCGATTTTTAAGGGAAAACGAAGTTTCAAAGCAAACCCTTGTGAAACGAAAATAAATGTTCTAAAAAATCAAACAAATTCTAAAAACATTAATCGAAAATAAGAACTCAATCTTCTAGGATTTAAAAATAAAAAATAAATACATTCCTATTATAATATAAAATTTAATAATATAACAAATATATACATATATATGTATATATATAAATCAACAACAATCCAATAACAAAATTTCAAAATTACATGCAAAATGAAAATATTTTAAAATACAGAGAATTTCCTTTATTGGCATTGCACGTAGAATTACATTTAATAGATTTTACTTCTTGTATAGCAAAGGTATCCTCCGGTTTTTTGTGTTAGCAAAATAATCAATTACATCATTATAAAATCGTTCATCCCTCGTCATCGTTTTAACCAATTCCTTTTCGATTGCAATTAGTGCACAGTTACTAAGTCTTTGTTGTCCAATTGTATTTCTAACATACGATTTTATACGTTTCAATGTGGAAAAACTTCGCTCAACGGACGCGGAAGTTACCGGTATGGTAACTACTATACTTAGCAATTTAAAAAGTTCTGGCATACAGATGGCTAACTTTTGTTCGTGCATAAATCTTAACATTTCACATGGTGTTTTAGAATTACCAAGGAGTTGCATGTCACTATAAATAACAGCTAATTCATTTTTTAATTGAATTTGATCAAAAAATTTATATTGTTCAAACAAATTATTTAAGAGCCTCTGAGGAAATGCCTTCGAATATTCTTCAAATTTACTTTCTGTTAATAAATCAAAAAAAGCAAGTTTTTCTAAATCAATAAATCTAATTTCAATTTGACTAATAAACGTATCTAGAATTTCGAAAAATAATTTTCTATAATTTTGTTTAGTATCTGGAACGTCATCAATTCTACGCCTTTTATGTGCAACAGATTCGTCCGACATCGAATTTTCGTATACAGTACTGAAATATGTATCACACTCCCGAAATTCTCTAAACTTATCAAGCAAAAAACGTAATTATTATTATTATTATTGAAATTTCTGTTAGACTTACCGTGTATTGTAAGAGATTTTGATAAACCAGGGTTTGGTCTTGGAAGGTTTTTGACATATAATTGATCTTCTACCGATAGAACAACGAACGTATTTCTTATTAAAAAATCTACAATGTCTTGTGTATTTCTTACATTTTCTAAATCCATATTCACAATTTTTAAATCACTGAAAATATCACTAAACAAATATTAAAATATTTAACCTAACTTTGTTATTCCCCCAACTGCTGTAATTTGCGATTCGGGCCGAGAATGTCAGCCTCGAGTATATTCGGTAGTTCGGCGATTGTGGTTCGATGAGAGGCTCAGTTCAAATTGGCTTCAGGCTAAATAATACATACATACATTGATATCTAAACAATATCTACTTGAAACAATAAAAATACTCCTGTTAAAACTTAAAACATATTATTTGCGTGGAGGAAATATTGAGAAACTGTACAAGAAGAATGTAAACCTTTAGACATCTTTATATCATTAAATAAATACTTAATTTATCCTATTAATAATGCTTTCTATATTATTAAAAAATTCAAAAATCTCACAATAAAGTTAGAAAAATCTATTAACTTTTTGAATATTTTTTCTTCTTTGTTATCTTAAATATGTAGCTAATACTTTACTGTAATTTCCATAGAAATTGAGAATTTTTTTGACTGCTGTAGTGCGTTATAAATTTTCAATGAGAGGCAATGAGTGGCCGGGCCTCAAATATTCGTGTTTAGTAGGGATATACATAGATCAAGCATGAAGTTGGTCGGGGCAAGTATACGCGCTCGTACATTCGCACGGAATTAAAATGAAATGATAAATTTGTACTTTGCTTGTAATGCCGGTTTATTTAAAACTATTTTCTTATTCTTTATAAGATAAATTCTGAATAAAAGATGATAATTAATTTATAAAGAATTTTAAAAGTATACATATTATTCTTGTTATAATTCCAAGATTTAGATGGTGAGGCACTGCCTCACCTGCCTCACCTGACCAGCCGCCACTGAGTGTGTAAAAACTACGCAAAGATGATTTCAGAAGTTATTTTATTGTGTAAAAATTTCATTTAATCACTGAAGGTTGAAATATAACCCTTTGCCACATTAATTTTTGAATTCTGTATACGTATTTCGACAACTAAGTTGTCATTATCAGCAGATAATTAAAAATTCTCGCATCTGGTAAACTACGGCGAAAAACACCCGTACGAAAACAAACTCCGTATGATCCGTGCCGTTGAGAACCAAAATGTACACTGTACTTGAGAAATATCTTTAAATGAATAAAATAAAGTTAAACACGAATAAAACAAAAGCAATGTTGATCAATGGAAATTCAAATTATAACATATGTATTGTAAATGAAAAAGTAAAAGAAATAAAATATTTGGGTATAATAGTGGGCGATGATTTGAATTTCATGCCGCATTTAGAATATGTTTGCAAAAAGATATCGAAAAAAATTGCACTTTTGAGAAGAATCCGCTATAGGGTTTCAACTGTCACTGCGACTATTATCTACAACACAATTATAAAACCGCATTTTGAGTACTGTTTCACGATATTATTCTTAGGTAATCAGCAAATGAAAGAATTACTACAGAAATTACAAAATAAAGGCATGCGGTGTATTCTGAGATGCAACAGAATGACACATGTACACTACCGGTCATATTTATTTGCCCACCCTTAGTTTTAGCCAAAATTATTAAACTATCACATGTGTACTGAAAATTTATTTATTGTACCAATACAATAGTATAAAATAAACATAAAATAGTTACATTTTTCTTATATAAAAGCTTTATCATTAATTATTATTAAATTTTGCTCTCATCAATGTGCCCAGCTGTATTTTTGATAATTGCGGCACATAACCGCGGCATCCTTTCAATTAATTTTTGCAGTGTATCTTCTGTAATTTGTGCCCAGGCTTCTTGAAGTTGTTCCCACAGTACAGTGGTGGATGATAGAGCACGTTCTCGAACCTTCCCGTCCAATTCTTCTCAAAGAAGCTCTATTGGGTTCAGATCAGGACTTTGAGCTGGCCATACCATTATAGAGATTTCTCCTTGCTCTTCTAGTTGACGCAAGTAATCGCCACACAATCTAGAAGTGTGTTTCGGATCGTTGTCCTGTTAAAATACAAAGTTTTCGCCAAGAATCCTTAGTCCTGAAGGAACAGCGTTATTTTCTAAAATTTCCTTGTGGCTTTCTTTTCTTAGGATTCCCTCAATTTTGACGAGATCGCCTACAGATTTTCCACCAAAACACCTCCAAATCATTGCTGAACCTCCTCCATGTTTTACGATAGGCGCAATACATTCTGGCAGTACTCTTTCTTCTGCGGATCTTCTTACGAATATTCGCCTTTTACTATCGAAAAGTTCAAACTTCCATTCGTCTATCCACAACACATTATTCCACTGATCAATCGTCCAATTCTTATGTTCTTTAGCCCAATTTAGTCGTTTTATCTTGTTTTGCTTTCGTAGTAGTGGTTTTCGCAGAGCAATTCTTCCGTATAAATCCGCTTGCTAGTAGGGCTAACAGTTGCAAATAAGAAAGTTCGTTTTTGATGGGCAGAACTTCACGAAAACTACGCAATAGAGGACTGGAGAAATGTTAGTTAAAATATGACGGATTTATTAATTAATAAAAAAAAATTTTACTAGAAATCTGGTATGATTCTTGAACTTCTGAATTGTGTTTACTAACGAATCAAAAGTAGAGGCCGAATCAGAATGGGCTTAGTCTGTTGGACGGTAAAGTTCTCAACGATATAGTGAGACCTAAAACATCTACCGTCTTTCATGAACTGCTCTTATATAACGTCATACAAATATGTATTGAAGGATGTTCTGCTCCCATACTTAAACGAACTAAACCCTAATGATAGTCCACATACCTTGATGCGTGTAGTGTCCCTTGTCATAAGACAAAATCTGTGACAAACTTTTTGGAGTCAGTTGATTTGTTAGTACTTCCATATCCGAGAAATTCTCCCAACGTAAATGTTATTGCAAATGTATGGAGCGTATTGAAATCGGTAGCCTGTTCAAGAAAAAATACCATCATTTAAGAATTAAAGGCTAAAATCCAAGATGTGTGACAAGATGTTAATTAAGGAGCTTGCGTGTATAGTATGCCAAAAAATTTTGAAGTATTAGTAATTTCTTTAAAAGCATTACTTTCGCATTTCTTACATTTAACGAATTTGTATCTATCTAAGTAAACTTAGTTTCTACGCAAATAATCTAAATGTACTTGAATTTTGAAAGGAAATATTTTATATTATCTAAAGAATACTAAATATTTTGTTTTCGCTTAGACTATTAATTTTTATTTACAATAATTTGAACATATTCTTTTTATTTTCTTAACATTATCAAATTTGATTAAAATAAATATTACAGTAGTTCGTAAGGTTATCTTATTGATTTTCGTAATTATTGATTGAGTAAAAATACTACTCTTAGCATAGATTATACAGCACGAAATATATTTTCATAAAAATATACATAATTATCCGAATTCGAATTATGAAGTAAATAACATGTTTTAGTTTATAGTCCCTATATAATTTCAACTAAAAGTTAATTGAGTCATTTCTCTAAGAAAGAAATAATCTTAATTATACAATATACGTTTCTTTTGTATTAAACTGATAGTTATTGCAATTACTTGTAATGAGGTAGAATAATAATATAGCATAATGGGACTAAAATGGCCGTAGAACGAGTTGGTTAATTGGCTGGATATTATCTGCTAAGTTTCGAAACTTCGAATGACTTAATAATATCATTATAATTATGTTGGTTCTTCTGGCCAGATAGTTGTTGAAAGTATTCATAACGCAAAATCGTTGTATTAATATGTTATATATTGCTGATATTCAATTTTTGTATTTTTTTACTAATAGTATTGCATTAATTAGTTACTATTATATTGGGTTGGCAACTAAGTACTTTCGGTAAAACACTTTTTTTTTAAACAAAGAATAGCTTTTAATCAATTATATATTTTCCATTTTGCTCAATGACCTTTTGCCATATTTCTTTCAGCTGCATGATTCCGTGCTCATAAAATTTCTGGTCCTTATCAGCAAAAACCTGAACCAGGTGCGAGTGAAGGTCATGGCCATTTGTGAAAGTTTTACCATTCAAAGAATTCTGCAAACTTCGAAATAAATGGTAATCAGATGGTGCTAGATCAGGGCTGTATGGGGGATGTGGCATCACTTCCCAGCCAAGCTCCAATAGTTTCCCACGAGTTGCCAAAGATGTGTGAGGCCTTGCATTATCTTGGTGGAAAACTACACCTTTCCGATTTGACAATTCTGGCCGTTTTTCTTTGATTGCTTCATCCAGTTATATTAATTGTTGACAGTAAACATCAGAATTGATCGTTTGGTTCCTTGGAAGCAGCGCAAAAAATACAACACCTTTGTAATTCCACCAAACTGACAGCATGATCTGTTTTAGATGCAATTCAGCTTTCGATGTGGTTTGAGCTGGTTTATCGTGTTTGCTCTATGATCGTTTTCGAACTATGTTACTGTACAGGACTCATTTTTCATCACCAGTGATGATTCTTTTTAAGAAAGGGTCGGTTTCATTTCGTCTGGTGCATATCGCAAAAGTTGATTCTTTGTGTTAAATGAATTTCTTTCAAGCCGTGAGGTACCCAAATATCAAGCTTCTTAACTAGCCCAAGACATTTTAAATGTTTTTCAATTGTTGTGTGCGATACATGTAGCCTCTCCGCAACCTCTCGAACAGTTATATGACGATCCTCTTCAATTATGACTTTGATTTGGTCATCATCAACTTCAGTAGGCCGACCAGAACGTTGCTCATCTTTGAGGGAAAAATCTCCAGAACGTAATTTTTTATACCAATTCTGACACGTGCGCTCTGTTAAGCAATTAGCACCATAAACTTCACATATCTTTTTGTGAGCCGCAGCAGCTTTCTTTCCTTTACGGAAATAAAATAGTAAAATATGTTGAAAATATTCGTTTCTGCACTCCATTTAAAATTAACCCACAATTAATAGCTTTAATAAAAATGACGCACTAATTGCTTCTGAAGTTACGTCAATGTGACTAATATCACACGACAAACGGTAAAGTACAGCACTAACATACGTTATACAAAAAATCAAGTAACGCTCTCTATCAGTAAAAACCGAAAATACTTAGTTGCCAACCCAATAAAAGTGACTGGAGCTTATTACATTGAAAATCAATTAACTTATTATGTTCGAAGATGTAGATCATGAAGTTTGAACTTATATATAGAGCGTCGTGTCTGTTCGGCAGAAGCGGACCCTTGTGTATAGTTGATTTCAAGATATTTTAACTTGACTAAATAAAGGGTATTTCAAACTTCGCGGTTTTTTAAAGAATAAATAAAACACATAATTTACATTCACATTCAAAAACTTTTTATTGGTAATTGAAGTATCGGGTATGACATTTATATTCGAAAAATAATATCTGCCAAATGGCCTTCTGTTCCGCAGACGTCCACTCTTTTATTAAAATTTTCAATGACATTTTGACATAATTGAGGCTCTATCTCACCAATGACACGAATAATTTCATCTTTCAAAGCAGGAATTGATTGTGGATTATTTTTATAAACATTACTTTTCACAATACCCCATAGAAAATAGTATACCGGTGTTAAATCACTTGATCTTGGTGGCCAATTAAAATCACCGTTTCTTGAGATTACACGTCCAGGAAATTTTTGTCTCTATAAATCAATTGATTCGTGTGCGAAGTGAGGTGTAGCACCATCCTGTTGAAACCATATATCCCCTAGATCAATATTCATTAATTCAGGGCACAAAAATTCGGTTATCATCCGACGATATCGATCACCATTGACAGTTACAGTTCACCAGCAGCATTTTCATAGAAGTCAGGTCCAATTACACCACCTAACCATGATTCACACCAAACAGTCACTCGTTTAGGGTGCATAGGTTTCTCATGAATAATTCGTGGACTTTCGTTACCCCAGATATGGCAATTTTGTTTATTAATACAGCTACAAAGTTCAAAATGTGCCTCATCGGAAAACATTATTTTTTGAGAAAAATCAGCTGGTTGTATATTGATGAAATTGACAAATGAACGACGTTTTATGATCTAATGACTTCAGTTCCTGTGTTATTTGAACCATATATACACTAAATCCAAGTTGTTGTGAACGTCGTTTAATGGATATTTCAGGATCTTCAGCAACACTTTCACGAACCAAACCAATATTTTCTTGTGAACGACCACTACGACTATATTTTTCACCTTTTTGATCTTCCACGGAATCGGTCTCTTGAAATTTTTTTAATAATTTGACCAACAGTGCTTTCAGATGGACGATTATGTAAATCATAAAATTCACATAATTTTCTAAAAACTCTTTTCACAGAACGCTGACTTTTTAAAAATAATTCAACAATTTGAACGCGTTGTTGTACCGTGTACGAAGCCATTTTTATAAATGTCATACATCACACTCTTTAAATGTCCACATACCCAGACAAATTCAGTGCATCATCTATATTTTATTTATTCTTAAAAGAACTGCGCAATTTGAAACACTATATATATATATATATATATATATATATATATATATATATATATACGTGCATTCATTTTACCTTGTTACGAAAACTGTACCACATTACATTCGGGTCTAGCTGCCGAATACCGATCAGAATGTAAAGTGTTGGGCGCGAGTCATTTGAATCACGACTATAACTGACTACTGATTGTACTAGCCGCCAAGTACCACGTAATCTGTGTCGTTGTTGTGATTCGACTGACTCGCGCCCCACCACTTTACATTCCGATCGGCATTCGGTATCTAGACCCGAATATAATATGATACGGTGTTTGTAGCATTTTAATATGAAAGCACTGTATATATATATATATATATATACAGTAGAGACCGCTTATAATGAACCCGGTTATATTGAATTCTCGGTTATTATAAACCGTTTAAGATGGCCAAATAAATCGTCCCTTAAGTTCAATGTATTTTTTTTCGCTTGTAATGAACTCGCATGTATTGAACTTTCGCATATAATGAACCATATTTTACGTTTCAACCGAAAACTTGGGAAGCAAAGTGGAAGATAGCGATTTCAAATGTAGTCGAAACTGGATCGAAAGATTTAAAAAAACGCCCCGATATCAACAGTGGAAAAGTTGTAGGCGAAGCAGCGTCAGTTAATATGGAAGTAGTAGATGATTGGTTGCAAAATAAATGGCCCAACATACGACAAAATTATGAAGACCACGACATCTTCAATGCAGATGAAACAGGTCTATTCTACAGGCTAATGCCCAACAGAACGTTGAAATTTAAGGGCGATAGTTGCATTGGTAGAAAATTATCAAAAGAAAGGCTCACGGTTTTGGTTGCAGCAAATTTTACAGGCACAGAAAAAGGAAGTTACTTATTATTGGTCCCAAAACCCACGTTGTTTTCGCGGCAAACAATTGCCTGGAAAATACAGTTCTAATAAAAAGCATGGATGACATCAGATATTTTTTGTAACGAATTGCGCGATTGGGATAATGAATTAAGGAGAAAAATTCTATTACTAGTAGACAATTGTCCAGCGCACCCTGAGGTAAAGAATTTGAAATTCATTAAATTGGTGTTTATACCTCCTAATACTAGTTTCAAATTACAACCAATGGATCAAGGCGTTATCCACAGTTTGAAGAGCAATTATTTTCTTCTTTCAAAAATAATGATTAATAGCAGTGCAGAAGGCAGTCGTATTAGTCTTCTTGATGCGGTGAACTGTATTCACATGGCATGGCAAAACGACACAGCAGAAATAATAACAAATTGTTTTAAACATGTAGGATGTCTTAAGCATCAAAACAAATTAGATGACGATGATTAAATCCCGTTAAGTGAGTGGCTAAAGAGAACTGATCTTGATAATGTTGAAAATAATGGTGATGGTCTACCTCTAACTGTGGAAATGGATGCTAATTTTGGAGACTATGCGCGTATCGATGAGAATGTTATGTGTACTGAAACTTTGTTAGATGACGATATTGTTGCTTGGGTCCGTTCAAAATCAGCAACTAATACGAGTGACAGTGAGAATGAAGAAGAGAATAATGAAGCTGAAGGTAGTGCTGCTAGTGCTTAATTACCACAAGTGCCCATTGTAAAGGTTGTGCAAAATATAGATGTTGTACGTAATTTTTATAAATGAATGCAGCTCCAGATAACATTTCGAACAGCCTGGCTAATGTAGAAATGTATTTGAATGATATTTACGTCACTTTGTCTTATAAACAGTCTAAAATAAGTGACTATTTTAAACAATCTGTTAAACAATAATTTTTTGTTCATTTAAATTATCAGTATACAAGAATCGTTTGTACTAATTTATTTTACAAATTTATTTTTGTTAGATATAATGAATTTCGGCTATAACGAACCATTTTTAATGGCCAGTAGTAGTTCATTATAACCCGACACTACTGTATATTATAAATGAGCGATGGATCAATTTATCGTATGTGTAAATAAATTCAATTTAATGTGTTTTAATTTGTATATATAAATGTATTATTAATGTGTGAATAATGTGAATTAATATTTAAGACTCACGTTAGCATGTAAATATTTATAAGTGATTGTTGATATAGTTAAATGCGTTAATGAATTACTCCCTTGTAAAATGTATAAATGAATAGATACTTACTTTGTTCTTATTTTTAGCTTATTTATTTATTTTTTTAAACTCTGTTTTAAGTTCATGTAATTCTGCACCGCATTGATAAGATATGGTAGAGATAAACATATAAAACTTTATGTAAGGACTTTGGTATAATGTATTGACTCTCTTCAATATTACTTGTGCAACAATTAATGATATTTACTAAAAAAATACTAAGTTAATACTCAAAACAAAATTTATGATACTTCGAATGTTTATGTTTAATTACTGTTAGATAAATTTTTCTATTATCGAACTTTTTAAATAAAGATTGAAATCTTTAAATAAACTGTACAAGTGGGTATCTAAAAATAACAGAAATTTCTCTATAAAAACCTGTATTTTACTTTTTTTTTTTTACAAAACACTTTCAATATACTATTCATTCCATTGTTGGAAACATTGTTCGAATTAGTTTTTCTCTATGGCTGCGAGCTGCTGTGTCATTTCTTCTTCACCTCTTGCACGTCGTTAAAACGATGTCCTTTCATGTACCTTTACATTCGTGGAAAGGAAAAAAGTCGCACTTAGCAAGATCGGGTGACTGGAGGGCGTGGGGCAATGGACTGATAAGGGTTTGTGGGCAGGTACATTGTCATGGTGGAAAAACCATTCCCCCGTCTGTCACAAATTGGGCCTCTTTCGTCGCACACAGTTACATAGTCTTCTCAGAACCTCTAAATAGAATGTCTGATTAACTGTCTAACCGGGTGACACGCTGTTCATTTATATCTAATCTTACAAAAAACGACGTGCAAACAAAAATGCTTTTATAAAAAAATGTACTGTAACGAAACACTACCTAACTACTACAACTATTCGGCGAAAAAACCGACTACACCGAACGCATAACAAGTTGCTTCACGCGCATTCAACGGCAGGAATGCGTGCTAGGTAAACTCCACCTACAGCGCTGCCATTCCGGTTATTTTTGGATACCCCCTTGTATATTGCAAATTGAACTATATAAAGCATTATATTGTGTAACATCTTATTTTTTAAATTTATTTTATATTGAAAACTCTAAATTGCTATTATACTCATTAATAAATAAATAACTATTAACATATATATATATATATATATATATATATATATATATATATATATATATATAAATATTTTAATAACTTTCTTTCTAATTTTGTTTCTTCTGTCTTTAATTCTATCACTTTTATTTCTTCCAACTATACAACTTTCTTTTCAAAATCTTCTTATCCTGTTGATTCCTAGATGTCGTCTTCTCAGCTTCAAGTTCTGTATCTTCAAGGTTTATTTTCTATTCAAAGCACCTTAACCATTTTAGTCTTTATTTACATCATTGACGCATATATTTTAGTTTTTTATTAATCACTTAATCGTTTTTAAGTAGTTTAAGCACTTTAAATAAAATTAGTTTAACTTACTTATTACTTATTATACTCCTGGAATAAACACTTTAATCAGTGTTTACTTTGTAATATCGTTGTAGGTGTTTTATAATTGTACCATCTTTATTTATCTTTTTCATCACTCAATTGCTTTATTTTAGGCACACTACGGTGTTACTAGGCAGTCGACTAGTAGAGAATCGTCACATTTTAAATTGTACTTCTTGTTAATGTATTAATGGAAAATGTCCTTGTTTAAAGAAAATGAACAATAAAAAAGGAACAATATTTTTAAAATTATCATTAACGGTTACTGAAATTATTTAATTAAAAATCATTAAAATCTACTTATCTTCTAATTTGCTAGTCTCATAAAATCCACACTTTAACAATTAAATATATACATTTAACGATACACCTTTAGCCCTGTTTTTGCATCTTATATTTCCAACCTTTCATCCTATTAGTTACAACAAAATTAATTCTTTACAATTTATGCATTTATAGCTTCCTTATTATTTCGTAATTTACATATTTATATATTCTATATATCTGTTAAAAATTTATACCGTTTAACACCTTATTATTACTTATTATAATATATATTTTACCACAAAAATTGATTATAAATGTCTAGTTTCTTAAATTCGCGTGATAAATGAACTAATATTAGTCTCTAAATATTCTTTTCTATAAGATTAATAAAATTTATCTACTTGAGCTGTGATAATTTTGAAATTTATTGCATTTCTAAAATTTCTTTGACATTTTCTTTTGATCCCTATTTATATTCCCTCTCCAATACTGTAAGGGTTTACTTCCTATCGACACAAAGAATTATATTTTGGCTATGTGTATTTAAGATTCTATGTATCCTTTGTTATATTATTGCAAGTGAATGTTCGGAATTAAATCTAATAATACGAGGCGTGTTTTTTAAGTAAAGGCCGTTTGAAAACAAAAACCAAGCGAATGAACATTTTCAAAAGCCAAATCTAATTTTAGATTCTATATACACTTCTCTATTTTTCAACATAGTTGCCAAGTTTGTTTAAACACTTATCAGACCTTACAACTAGACCTGGGACATAGACTTCCGCGGTCGTGGTCCATACTATCTGCTTCTGGGCTGGAACCGCATCACTTGTATATCTGCCGACGTTTCGTACCCATTTGTATGGGACATATTCAGGGTTGAACTACTGCACTGATACTTTTAGTGTTTTTACTGAACATCATCTTCTCTTACTTTTTTAGTTATAATAATTTGATTTTTGAAACTAGTGTGAATAACACTTGCGGAAAACCAATTGATGTCACTAATAGTATTCGCCGATATTCAGAAACCACCATTGTGAAATACCACGGGCCACCAGATTAGTCTGAAGTTACCACAGAAGCGAATGATTACCAAATACACCAAATTAGTAAAAGGAATTGCAGAACAATACAGGAATCTTAATAGGAACGGTATAATGTCGCTTACAAGAGAGTAATTTACTTATATAGACGAGAAGCTATGCATAAATGGCAGTATTGTGACTGGATAGTAAAACAGTGCAAAATGTGCTCCGCGCTGATGAATCAAAGTTAAAAATACAAGATCAACGTTGTTGACTTTTCCTTGGAAAATCTCGAAACGAAAAAAATGATCCAAGGTTCCATTGTACCAATTGTTAAGTACGAAGGTGTGGCTATCATAGTTTGCAATTATTTTGTCCTTTTTCATGACAGGAAACTGGATATTTGCAAAACAATTGATGGAATAATGTGCAGAGAAAATTATCATGCAATTTAAAAAAAATTCTACAGTTCTGTCTGGTTTACACTTAATTGAGCAAGACTTCACATTTTTGCACCATAATGATCCAGCGTGTGTACACTGCCAAAATATACAAGTATACAAGTTTTGACACACAAGAAAATATTTTACAAATTATGACTCAAAGCTCCGATTTTATTCATATCAAGTTGTTGGGCGACGAACTGGGTAGGTAAATTCGGGTAACCTCGAAGTAACGGTTTTGCAATACGTTTTAAAATTAGTAGAGCATGCCGCATGAGACAATCTTAAGTTTTGGATTGTCATTCAGAATAATATTGCTCGTTGTTTACATTTCTCAATTCGAAATGAATGTATTTTGTGAAAAGACGAGCTTATTTAATGAATGGATAGTTAATTACTTACATTATTAATTTAGAACTATTTTTCTTTTTATTATGATATATACTTCTGCGAAATATTTTATTTTGTAATTTGATTTCCTTTACGTATATATTGTTTTTAGTTTCACCAAACTTCCGTGGGCGGTAGTGTATAAAGTCAGTATTAATCAAGCAGTAATGGACTAGAAAATATTTTCATTTAGCAGATAGTGTTTATTTAAATGATAACTGAAAAAAAAACTGAAAAACGCAGTTATAAATTATTAGAAATATTTTGTTTATTGAAGTTACGAAAAAATGTCTTTAACATCTGTTGAAATTAGCCTTTAGTAACTTTGAAAGTGTTTATAAAATTGTGAGATACAAGTGGTAATAGTCGTAATAACATTGATGATATTACGGATACTCTTGCTTGTAGTCCTATAAATAAAATTTTGACGTCAATATGAATGTGCATTCATATATTTTAAACTATAGGTATGTAAATATTTTTTAGTAATATATGCATATATATATATATATATATATATATATATATATATATATATATATATATATATATATATATAAATATATATATATATATAAACATGTTAATAATACTTTTTTAAATTCAAAACGAGATTTCCTTTTTGCACACTATTTATCTTAAATTGTCATCTGTTTTATGACAACCATCTTTTTATAGATAGTTTTTGCAATTTATCAGCCGATTTTGTCAGATGCGATGTACAATTTAACCAGTTCCGTAATAAAATACAAAGGGTACTAGGAAAGTTTTGCAATACAGCTTTGTTTATTTAATTTTTTCAAAGTAATTTCCTATACACTCAATACACCTTTCCATCATTTTCATTCATTTTCACATTCGGGAACAGTGCAAAGTCGCAGGAAGCAAGATCTGGACTGTAGAGAGGGTGCTCGAGAAGTTTCAATCCTGTTGTGGTCAAATATTTGGTGCAGGCTTTGACGCGGTGAGCTGGAGCATTATCGTGATGGAGAAACCAGGTGTCCATTCTTGACTTTGGCCGGAGGTTCTTCATAGATCCAATAACTTTAGGTTGACCACTTAGCCGTGACTGTCTTCTGTGTGTTCAAAACGACGCGTTCCACAATTCCACTCAATTTGAAAAATACAGCTATCATTTTCTTCTTTACAGATCGGGATTTTCTGACAACTACGGGTGTGTCCTCATCATTAAAGACCCAACTTTGTTTTGAGCTTTGGTCAGCACATCGTAATAGTACAGCCAAGTCTCGTCACCTGTCACGATGTTGTTTACATACCGAGATTGTCCATTATTAAACCTTTTTAGCATCTTTCGGCACCAAGTCACACGTCATGTCATCTGCTCTTCAATCAGTCGATGCGGAACCCAGAGAGAACAAAGTTCCTTCACGTGCAAATGATGATGCAGAATTGAACGAATTGCTGGTGCATTTACGCCTAAGTGTACTCTATACTCGCCTGTCCTCGCCAAGCATTTTCCTCCCAGTAGTAACGTTTTCCTCCGTAACTGACGTTCGTGGTCTTTCCGGCCTCTCAGCATCCTCCACAGTTAAATTTCCCCTTTGGAATTCTCTATACCACTTGAATATCTTTGTGCGATGTGGATAAACATCACCTAGTGCAAGAATTATTTCTTCGAAGCACTGGCCTATGTTTAAACCACGCACGAAATTATAACGCAAAACTGCCCTTATCTCATTTCGTGACCACGATGCTATCGCAAGCACTTTACACTCTCACTGCTGAATAACTGAACCCATCGATATGGCACAGCGGCTACTGTGTACGTATGAACATGTCTCAACATACAGCAACAAGCAGCTTCCTACGATTCATTGTTGCGTCATATTGCAAAACTTTTCTAGTACCCTTTGTATGTATTTTCACTATACGAAATTTAGCGATTTTAACCGGCATAATTTCCTGTAATTTTTGTGTCATAAATTTTTGTATTTTATTCTTCGTTGTTTTGCTTAAACCTATGGTAGTAGTGGGAAATGTTCAGCTATTTAGTTGTATTATTTACTAGTGACACTATTGAATTTAAAAAATAAAAATCGAACTAAATAAGAATTAGTAGAAACATACATCATGCTGCCTCGAGTATTTTTAAATCCATTTGATGATTTGGTGAACTTTTCAATGTATATATTATTACAGTCTTTGAAGGAAAATGTCTTGCTGAAGATTATCCCGTCTATACAAACTAGTCTATATAAACAGACACAAACTTTTAAAAAAAAATAATTTTTCTTTCAATGTGTCTTGCAGTTAATCTAAAATGGGTGCGTAATTTTTATTCGTAACAGTTTTACTTTTTTTAGACAATCAGTAAGAAAAATTCCACTGCAGTTCTAGTAATCATAACCTTCCTAGTCAAGTGTACGGCCTTTGCCCTCTTTCGACGCACCTATTTATGTCTGTCTCATTCAATTGTTTCAGTTGTTGCTCCATTTCGGGTACAAAATGGCGTATCCAGGTTTCATCAACTGTTACTATTGGATGCCAAAATTCTTTCGAATCATGTTTTAACTTCGCGTATAATTTTTTCTTACTCAGTTTATAATGCAAAATGAAAACCACTGTTCCAAATGGAATCTCAGAGTCTTCACTGCTTAATAATACGTAATTTTATTCCATGGTCGTCTAGCACCATCTGTACTTTTTTAATAATTTCTGCTCGCGTCTTTTTGGCGTCCACGTGATTTATCATATAAACGTATAAACTGGGCCAGCCACGTTCAAGTAGGATATCTTATTATTTGTTGTTTTCTCTAAAAATAAGAATTAAATCATTGATTACTCTCTATCTCCACTTATCCTGAAGATATTTTTATCACAACATACTTTTTCATGAAAATTTTTATCAATAAAGCGTACTTCTTGTGGATTTATTAGAAATTATAAGGGCAAAACAATCATTGCATTGAATTGCCAAGCGCAGTTTTGCTGATAATAAAACAAAAATCTAATTTTTAATACAAATTTTTTGTAAATGATATAAAGATGTTTCCTTTGGTAGTTGAAAAATATTAACGAAATATTAAAACAATCAAACAGTCCATATCCCAACTAATTCATATTAACATATTGCTATAGATTGCATTGTAAGGTGCGCAGGGTTATAATTTGAATATTTTAGAAAATATAATTTTTACAAGTATATACTTACGAAGGGTCTTACAGCTTACTTAAAACATAGATCTTAGGGTAGATCCTTTTTCGAACAAGACTTAGCATTCCATATTTTTGAAGCCTTGCAAATAAATAATACAATTTAATTAGAACACATCTTAATTTATTCCTACACTTTATTTGCATTTATATTTATGTATATTATAATAATTGAAGAAACCCTAGAAGCGTGTTTGATCGTTAAATACAATAAATAAATAAAGAAATTCTCTTTATAAAAATTTAACGATTAGCTTACAAAAGAATAACTATGTAACTTGCCTTCATTGACTTTTTAAATTGAGTCTCACTAAAGCAAATAGATGAGACTTGATTCTTTTTTTATTGTAGAATGTCCCATCACCCAGCACGTACACATGAATAGTTCCATATGTATATTTCACAACTTCGATTTTAAAATTATAAAGAAATCATTGATTATGGACTGTTAATTGATTTCCAATAATAATCGTTATAAAAAATAAATACAGGTTTGAAACACAAACGTTGAAGGTATCGTTCACTTCTCTTTGTTTAATACTTACTCTATATATTAATTGTATTCAAATTTTATAACTAAGTTCGATGCATAAATTCTAGAAGTATCATATCACCTCCCTTCACTTGTTGCACTACTCTGTATATCTTTAAATCAAAATAAATTCTTAAAATTTTTATTAAAAATTGAGAAAAATTCAAACATAATCTAAAACATTAAAAATAATAAATTTATAAATTAATTTAAATTAAATAAGACTAAATATGCAGATTATATTCATAAATACCTTGTCTAAAAATATAAGGTCTAGTAAAAAGAAATCCATTATTTTTCCAATAGATGGCTTTAGTAATCTGTATCTCGCGTTGTATAAGTGCGATCGCGTTCCGCTAGATGGCGTTCGAAAGATAAGATTTCGTTCTAAACGAACTTCTCAGACAGTTTTGTGATTACTTGACTTAATATTGTTTGAGCGCGCGTCAAAGATGAACACCAGCAAAATTAAAATACGCCATATTTTACAGTTTTTCTTCGATAAAGGCGAAAACGCAACCCAGGCGGCTAAAAATGTGAATAGTGTTTATGGTCCTGATACTGTAACAGTCAATCATGCGCAATTTTGGTTTCGCCGATTCCGTTCCGGTAATCTTGATGTCAAAGATGCACCACGCTCTGGAAGGCCAATTGTCGAAAATATCGATAAAATAATGGAAATCGTCGAGTCCGACCGTCATGTAAGCACTGTTTCGATTGCCCAGGAGCTAAACATTGCACAAAAAAACCGTTTGGAACCATTTAAATAAGGTTGGATACAAAAAGAAGCTTGATGTATGGGTGCCACACGAGTTAACGCAAAAGAACCTCATGGACCGAATTTCCATCTGCGAATCGCTGCTGAATCGCAACAAAACCGATCCGTTTCTGAAGCGGATGGTTACTGGTGATGAAAAGTGGATCACTTACGACAACGTCAAGCGAAAACGGTCGTGGTCGAATCGTAGTAAGCCGGCGCAAACGGTGGCCAAGCCAGGCTTGACGGTCAGTGTGTGTTTGGTGGGATTGGCAAGGAATTATCTACTATGAGCTTCTTCCCTACGGCCAAACTCTTAATTCGGACCTGTACTGTCAACAATTGGACCGTCTGAAGGGAGCAATCGCCCAGAAGCGGCCAGCTTTGGCCAATAGGAGAGGAATTGTGTTCCATCACGACAACGCCAGGCCACCACATACATCGATAGTGACTCGCCAGAAGCTCCGGGAGTTTGGTTGGGAGGTTCTTATGCATCCACCTTATAGTCCGGACCTAGCACCAAGTGATTACTACCTGTTCCTGTCTATGGCGAATGATTTTGCTGGTGAAAAATTCGTCTCAAGAGAAGCTTGTGAAAATCGACTGTCCCAGTTTTTTGCCAATAGGGACGAGGGTTTCTATGAGAGAGGCATTATGAAATTACCTTCAAAATGGCAACAAGTTATCGAACAAAACGGTGCATATTTGACCTAAGTCGGATCATTCTAACTATGCTAAATAAAACCTTCAATTTAATGCAAAAATAATGGATTTCTTTTTACTAGACCTTATATACAATTGAAATTGGTATCGTACAAAAAAGTTAATAAGCAGGTATCTGCCGATGCGACAAGTGCTGTATGAGTATATGAGTACCGGGCACGTTATTCTTTTATACACTATACACACACATTACATAGTTTTTACGAGATTTACATTATAAAATTAGTTAAGCATATAGAAACATAAAATGTAGGTTTCCAACCACATTGATTTGTTGAATAACAGCTCGTACATGTTTACAATGTTCTCTTTTTATTAATTGGCCGATAATAATCAAACACTATAACGAATTATTTTAATTATATATATATTTTACATTTTCACTCTCATAGGGCTTCCACAAAGTTATTTCAAACATTCTTGTTATTGCCGGAACAGTTACTTCCGGCCACCTCTTTTTCACCTTCTTTAGTTCCTCCTTTGTCGATTTTTTCGTGTGCTAAGGGTGCACTTTGCTTCTTTTGCCAATTGAAATTTAGATATTTTATACTAGGTCGAAATACGGCGAACTTATCGCTTTAAATTTAGAGATCAAGGTAGGTTAAACAATAATATGTGCATGGAGTTAGATAGTTTTTTCCTGATTTTAAATAATTAATTAAACAACAGTTGCTCTGCTCTCATTTTCAATTTATTTTTCAATGCTAAAGTTTAAAATGTATTGTTTATTTGCGATGTAGTTAATCATTGTAGAGAAGAGGATTTCATGACATTGGTGAATATGTGTCCGGTAAAATACGTTTAGCCTGAATAAATAATGTTTTTAACAGGGGTCGTCAAAAAATTTATGAAAATTTAATGTCAGTTATTAAGTAAACGGATAAATGCCTCTACATACTTTTACAGTGAGAGAATTAAGTGATCTTAGTGTATATATACTGTAATCAGTTTTAAAACGAATAGTTATGATTAATAATACTAAAGGGTTTTCCAATAGGGACTTGACAACTTTTAATTCAATTTGTGAACGCACCCTTTCACTAATCATCGAACTGTCACTGTCAATTTATTCAGTAAACTTAACATTTTCATCATGGTAAAGTACACGAACGAACAACATCTGCAAATTATAAAAATTTACCACAGAAATTCGGAGTCGGTGACCGTTACTTTAAGAGCGTTGACTCCGATTTTCGGTCGTAATTCTCGCCCTAGTAGATAGGCAGTAACAAGTTTAGTGCAAAAATTTGAGTCTACATATTCGTCGTGTGATGTTGCCGTGACAGTGAGACAACGGGTTGGTCGAAGTGTCGAAAATATCGCTGCCGTTGAAACGTCCGTAGCAAATGATCCAAATCAGCCAATTCCACGGCGTTCTCAAGAGTTGGGCATCGTCCAGACCACTTTATGGCGAATTTTGCGTAAGAATCTTGGTTTACACCCATAAAAGATCAAGCTGACTCAAGAATTGAAGCCGATGGACCATTTGAAGCGACGTACGTTCTCCGATTGGGCTCTGGAAAGGATGCGCCAAGATGATCAATTTCATCGCAACATCATTTTCAGTGACGAAGCTCATTTTTGGCTCAATAGGTTCGTCTATAAGCAAAATATGCGCTATTGGTCGGGTGAAAATCCACATGTGCTTCATGAAACACCACTTCATCCACAAAAAATAACTGTTTGGTGCGGTTTGCATGCCGGCGGCGTCATAGGGCCATATTTTTTCGTTGACGATTATGATCGTCACGTTACTGTGAATGGTAATCGTTATCGCGCCATGATTACCGATTATTTTTGGCCCGAATTGGAAGATATGGACTTGGACGACATGTGGTTTCAGCAGGACGGTGCCACAAGCCACACAGCACACGTTACAATCGATTTATTGAAGAGTAAGTTTGATGAGCGTGTTATCTCAAGAAATGGACCAATCGATTGGCCGCCTCGTTCGTGCGATTTAACGCCTCTAGACTTTTTTCTTTGGGGCTACGTCAAGTCATTGGTCTATGCCAACAAGCCGACAACGTTGGAAAAGCTCAGAGCCAACATTGAACGCGAAATAGCAGCCGTTTCGGCCGAATTGTGTGGGCGAATCATCGAAAATTGGATCCAACGAATCGACCGCTGCAAACGTGCCCACGGTGGCCATATGAACTAAGTCGAGTTCCATTCATAAATGTTTTGATTGTACTTCAACCCGATAATAAAGTTTTTGAAATATCTCAAATGGTCTGCATTTTATTTTGAAAAAAAGTTGTCAAGTCCTTTATAATACAAGCAATACTTTATAATAGAAGCTACATATTTTCGAATTACGATGTAAAAGTTCTATTTTTTACTTTTTTATATGATGTATTGGTAGAAAAGTTAATATTTACTCTAAATAAACTACAAAATTTATCTCTTATCTATCCAACTCAATTCAAGGTTGTAGTCAAATGATACAGAATAACACTTAATGCTTTACCTCTTTTTCTCATTTAATAATATGCAGCGATGAGACACATTCCTTTCATCAACACTTAACTAAAATGCAGCATTGTTAGTTTGTGTAAGAAAAATACAGAAATATTTAATTTTACAGAAGTTTTATTGTAATAATTCTTACAAGATCAATAATGCGTATAATCTCCACGAATATCTAAACTTTGAGATTTTCCCCCAAAAAAAACGCTTTGAGATTTACGATGGAGCATCTGAAGGCCCTTCAGAAAGAAGCCTTCCATTATTGCTTCGAGTCATAGAATCAACGTTGGGAAAAGTGCAACATTATCCAAGGAGATTAATTAAAATTCGATGTAAGCTTATTAGTTTGTTCATAATAAAATTATTCAACATATTTTCTGATCACACCTCGTATTTATACATTAAGTATAGTTCATTAGATTAAATGTATTTACTCGTCAATTTAAAATTACTCCTTTTAGAAATATCTCTGTAATTAATATTGTGGTAACATGATAAAGTAGAATTATAATGCTGCCTCTTTCTTGTTAG
This sequence comes from Dermolepida albohirtum, assembly GCA_031893035.1. Classification (NCBI taxonomy): domain Eukaryota; kingdom Metazoa; phylum Arthropoda; class Insecta; order Coleoptera; family Scarabaeidae; genus Dermolepida; species Dermolepida albohirtum. Next base: position 249,266 of record JAVIWB010002512.1, read on the forward strand.
TCAAGTAAATATTTAGCTGTGTTTATTTTGCTTTCATTACATTAATGTAATGATTGCTTGAATGTTTTTCAAGGTTAAAAAAGCTATTAAGATTATGTAATTTGTCAGAAACAAATAAAGGTAGACCGGTGGGGAATTTATTTCAGTATCAATCAGTAAGTAAACAGTTTATGTTGCCTCCGTATGAATGTGTAATATATTAAAATTGTTACATTTTGAATTATGTACAGCCATGTGCAATGTAGTAAAGTAAATAAAAAAAATAAAAATATATACCTGATACTAATCAAAAAATGGGAACAATTACAGTAAATGGTTTCCAATGTTTAAAGGTAATATTTTTCAAGAGAAACACACGTATAAAAGCTTTATTCAAAGAAAATAATAAATATACTATAAACAACGAAAGTTTGCCGGAATATCAAAAACGCTGCAAAATACGAACATATAACGGCATTTGTTTAATTCATCGGTACTCACATGTGTTGAAGAAAGAAAGGGCACAAACGTTTTTCCAATAGAGTTACGCGCGTTCTTGTCCAGAAATCGTGAAAAATACAAACAGACTTATACAGAGCATGTGAATTACGCACATACACTACCGTTCATAAGTATTTGGGCACCCATATTTTATAAAATTATTTGAACAGCATAGCTTCTAGGAAATTCATTCTTGTAATATTGGATAGGTATAAGGAAAGTATTAAATCTACAGAAACGCTGCATAAATAACATTATGTATTACTTTATTACCTGCAATAAACCAAAATTTGTTATTGGGACTACCTGGGGATTAGCGCAATAAAAGTTTCTCCAAGTTCTTGTAATTGTCTTTCTGTGAACGATACTGAAGGATAAGTTTAGTAATGATGTTTTAATGACCTCGGGCGAGTTTCATGTTATATTTTTGAAATTGCCCTCAGTTACGTTTCTGTATTCGTTGTGAGATATTCCTGTGCTAGTAGTGTTGTTAAGATCGTTAAATATGCCAAAAAGAAAAGAGATGGACATTGAAACGCGTTCTCTTATAATTGCGCACCATAAAGATGGCAAAAGCAACCGGCAAATTGCGAAACAATTAAAATTCAATAATACTTCCGTAGACTATGTCGTCAAAAAATACCGAGAAAGTGGCAGTGTTCTCAATAAATCACGGAGTGGGAGACCCAGAGCGACAACTTCTGCTGAGGATCGTGCAATAGTGATCACAAGCAGAAGAAATCGACGGAAAACAGCCCCAGAAATCGCTGCAGAAATCAATGCAGACCGTCCAAAGTCAATAAGCGTAACAACGGTCAAACGTCGCTTGTACAAAGCAGGTTTGTACGGACGAATTGCAATGAAAAAACTGTTATTGCGCAAACAGAATAAGCGGAAACGCTTAAACTGGGCTCGTGAACACCAACATTGGACAGTTGAACAGTGGAGTAAAGTCTTGTGGACCGATGAGTCAAAGTTCGAAATTTTCGGGTCCAGAAGACGTGTTTTCGTTCGGAGATCTACAGGTGAGCGTGCGGCAGAGCAATGTATTGTGCCTACGGTTAAACATGGCGGTGGTTCCGTGATGATCTGGGGTTGTTTTGGTGGTACGGTCGTGGGTGATATTGTGAAAATTGAGGGAATACTAAGGAAAGAGCAGTATCGAAACATTTTGGAGACCAACGCTATTGCTTCAGGATTAAGACTTTTGGGTAGGAATTTTGTATTCCAGCAGGATAATGACCCAAAGCACACATCCAAAATATGCAAAGACTATTTGCAACTCTTGGAAGCGGAAGGATCCATCGAAGTTATGAAATGGCCTCCCCAAAGCCCCGATCTAAATCCAATAGAGTTATTGTGGGAGGAACTTGATCGGGAGGTCCGGAAAGCAGTACCAACATCGGAGGCTGATTTGTGGAGGAAACTGCAGGAAGCTTGGGTCCGCATAACACCGGATACATTAGCAAAACTAATTGCAAGAATGCCGCGATTATGTGCTGCCATTATAAAAGACAAAGGAGGTCACATAGATGAATCGAAAATTTAAATATAATATGTAATTCTACTGCCAGATACTGTAATTAGTTATGTATGTACATGTAATAAATATATTTTCATTTTTTCGCTAGTGCTTTTAATCATTTCTTCTAAATTTATGGGTGCCCAAATACTTATGAACGGTAGTGTATGTGTCACGTATAATACAGATAAAATAGAGTTTTTACTTTTGACTTATGAAGCCTGTCTTTTCTACGGTTCTAATATTGTTATATTCCTTGTGTTATGCTGCTGTTATTTGTTATTGTCCTAACAGCGAATTTATCACATTTATTTCGTCAACCTTGTAAGGTTACACCTAGGTAACCTACGTAGGCAGGTTTTACATTTGTTATTTACAGGTTAGGTATATAGTACATTATCGCATCTGACAGCAATATAAATATAGTATTTATTTGACATCCTCACTTCCTGTCGACATCTTATTTCACCTGACAGTCATCACGTGGTCGGAAATATTCTTGATTTACACTATATTGAAAAATTTGTGCGCAAAATAAAGAAAAACAAAAATCGATCCTTACATATTCTTTATTAAAAGATATTCTAACAGAACATCTGCTTATTAATATTTTAATAACTGAATGCATTCGGTGCGCCATAGACTCCACTCCCAAGTATTTTTAACTATGTCCTATTATAATTCTTGGATATTGGACGGTTTATCATGTTGTATACATTTCTTAACGTCTCTCCAGAGATTTTCGATAGGGTTTAGATCAGGACTTTGAGCGGGCCATGATATAACGTTGATACTATGACCTGCTATCCAATTCTTAACGCTTTTGATCATATGTTTCGGATTGTTATCATGTATAGGTACCACCAACGAATTGACATTTCGGCCTCAAATAAATTCTGAAGGGCACTTTTCTTTATGGACTATCGTACAAATCGGCTTGAAACAACTAAACCGCTAACATTAAGTCCTAATTCCTTTAATATACTTGTAAAAGTAGTAAAGAGTGGCTCTAAAAATACTTTTGTCTGTTTGGTTCCTTGTTTCTGTTTTGTTTGTTCATTTAATGGCATTCGAAATCATTTTAGCGGAACATCCAAGAGTATTTGTATGAAATAGATTTTCTTCACCTGTGCACCTTTTAAAATAAGATTTCGTTGTTTTTCATTTTTTCCGTACATTGCTCTTTGCGACCCATATTCAAAAACAGTGAAAGCTGAAGTTCTTATAATTAAAATGTATTCAACTTCAACGACAGTAATGAATTTTTTATTTTCAATTGCTGCTATTATTATATAGAAATAGGGGATTTCCCATTCTATATCATGATTTGAACTAATATATCATAGTAATTCAGCGCCATCTATGAGATAGCTTATAAAGATTTAGTGCATACTTCTAGAAATTTAATATCTGTTTCAGAGCACATGACTGTATATGTATAAACATGTGTAATTCCATCTACCGAGTTGCAATAATTTTATTCAAGACAAGCTTGATCAAAAGCGATCTAAAAGAAAATATAGCTTCATTTTGCTCTATCTAAACAAAAAATATTTTACACATTTCTGGCAAATAATATCAAATTATATATTTAATACTTTCAATATAAACAAAAGTTTTGCATTAGAACAATTATAACTTATTGATTATTTCTGCAAACCCTACACTTGTTAGATCTGAAAATAGACAATAATTTCTTAGTCAATGTCGAATGTTAATAATATACAGACACACTCCTACGATGTTAAACATTTAACCGAAAATGTTTCAGTATGTATCCATATGAAAATTTCATAAAAAATGAGTGTTACTATCTGCTTCTGGGCTTCCGGGCGGGAACTGCGTCACTTGTATATTTGCCGACGTTTCGTATCCATTTGTATGGGAAATCTTCAGGGCTGAACTACTGCACTGAAACAGTTTTAGTGTAGTAGTTCAGCCCTGAAGATGTCCCATACAAATGGGTATGAAACGTCGGCAGATATACAAGTGACGCGGTTCCTGCCCGGAAGCCCAGAAGCAGATAGCATGGACCACGACCGCGAAAGTCTACGTACTAGATTAATGAGTGTTACTATTCTAGTGGAGGATTATAGTTGTTTTGACCTATCGAAAGCTAAAAACAAGTAAAGTCTGAGGAGAAAAAATATATTTCACATAACAAACCAATTACTGTTTATATTAAATTTAACAAAAATTATTACTATTTATGTTTTCATCTTAAGAAAATTTCTTAAATCTATAGAAAATTTAATATACGATCTTTCAGCGAAAATTAGGAGGACTGCCCAAGTAGATTTTCTTCGTTCTGAAAAATTGTGGCATTGTTACAGCCTCTTTAAAAATCGTAATAGATGAAATGGAAGAGAAGAGATATGTCACCAAATTTTGTGTTCGACTGGGAAAATCTACAACGATTTTTTCTATGATTAAGACGACTTTCGAGGAAATATCTATATTAAAATTTGCTTGTTTTTGTTGGCTTAAAAAATTTAAAGTCTGAGAAGATTTAAGTTGCAAAGTGAATTAGGTACTGCAATTATTGTGTTGAGGAAGTAACATTAGAGTAGTTATTTATTTGCACAAATCCACGTTTAACTTACAACCATGCTCAGATGTATTAGACACCCCAGGTAAAAACCCTTATTCTCGGTATTATCCAAGTCTGATGGAAATTAACCGTAAAAATAGTTAATGGTATTTACAGAAATGCGTTTTTGAATACCCTAGTTAATCCCCTATTGAAAAAATAGGTGGAAAGGGAAAATTGTGGATTTTAGAAATTTAGTGTCATTCCAGCAGTGTGTGAGCAACGTGCGTTTGTGAGTTTGTGGTAGAGATCAATTAAATTATCCTATTTTTTCACGTTGTGTCAGTTATTTGTTGAAGAAAAATGCCTAAAACACGCGAGTTGTCGGTAGGGGAACGCGCCCAAATAGTGCTACTGCATTCCCAGAAGTTATCAATAGCTGCAATTGCAAAAAAAATGTTCGCGATGTGCAGTCCGTACAACCATTAGTCGCTATCAGGAGAGTGGGTCGTTTGTTAACAGACCAAAAAGTGGCAGAACACCCTGTACCTCGATTAGAGAAGACAGAATTTTACAAAGACTGGCTCTCAGTGATAGGAAAAAATCGTCGAAACAGCTCGCCAGTGAGCTGAAACAGCGTTATCGCGTAACAGTTTCTGCGCAAACAGTGAGAAGGCGTCTCCAGCGTGCTGGTTTACGAGGGTGTAAAGCGCGACGTAAATCGCTTTTAACTGACGCTCATAAAAAGAAGCGGTATTTATGGGCCAAACAACATGAAAATTGGACAATCGAGAAGTGGTCGAAGATTCTTTGGTCTGATGAATCGAATATCGAGTTATGTAAGTACATCTTCATGACTAATATTCTTATCGTTGTATGCAATTCAGTTTACATGTAACATTAAACAAAATTAATCCTGTCTAAGTGCTAACTTTCTTCTTTTGCCTGGCAGCTTTGGGGACTACCTCGGACGCTATACATTCGGCGTAGGCAAGGGGAAGCTTATGAACCACAATGTATCATTCCCACAGTAAAATTTGGAGGTGGTAGTATCATGGTTTGGGGTTGTATGTCTGCATACGGTGTTGGAGAAGTGTACCTGTGCGATGGACGGATGAATAGCCAACGCTATTTAGCCATGTTGGAGGAAGTATTAGAACCGTCTGTGCTAAAACTATTCGACCAGGATATTCCATAATACATTTTTCAGCAAGATAATGCGCCCTGCCACAACTCGGGAGCTGTAATGCATTGGTTCGAGGAAAACACAGTGGAGCTATTGGATTGGCCGCTACAAAGTCCCGATTTGTCGCCCATTGAAAATTTGTGGCGTATCTTAAAAACTAAGATCACGGAACATAAATGCCTGTCAAAAGCAGGATTATCAACAAAAATTCGCGAAATATGGGCTGCAATACCACCGGCAGAGTGTTAGAATTTAGTAGCAAGTATGCCTCGACGAGTGAGAGCTGTCATTAAGGCCAAGGGCGGAGCGACAAAGATAGTTTTATTTTCCTCACCTCTCTTTTGACTAAACTATATAAACTATATATGTATATATGTACATAAATTCGTAAGGTGTCTAATACATTTGAGCATGGTTGTATCTCGAAACTTCAATATTCTCAAAATGTGTTGTATTTTTATTCCCTCACAAAACATTTAAATATGTGTAGAATTTGTATTTGCTGGATTCCACGTTTGTTAATATCGGATCAAAAACTGAGTAGTACGTTCAGGAAGAAAGTGTAGACTAGTGCAAGACAATTATTATCTGTATATATAAATGAATGTTTGTCTGTATGTCCTTTATAGAATCGTAAACTATGCATTTGATCATGTGATGATCTTTAGCAAAGTTGTTGTGCATGAGACCACGAAGGTTTCTAAGTTGGTACGACCAATTTTCGACAGATGGTGCCACTGCCATTCCAATTGGAAATTTTGCAAAACAATTAATGGATATTGGAAATGGGCTAATGCAAATTGATGAATCTACGCAATATATCACCTTGCCAGCAAACTTCTGTAAGATCACAGAAAGCATAGACGAATTGGTGCAAAAAGTTTTCCCAAACATTGCACAGAACTACAAAAATCATCAGTGGCTCAATACGCGTGCTATATTAGCGGCCAAGAACATCGATGTCAATACCATCAACTTCACCATTCAGAATGGAATACCCGGCGAAACGACAACATATAAGTCCATCGATACTGTGGTGAATCAAGACGAAGTGGTCAACTATCCAGCTGAATTCTTGAATTCTCTTGATTTGCCAGGCATGCCACCGCACGTTCTTACATTGAAAATTGGCGTACCCATCATTCTTCTTCGAAACATAAATCCACCACGACTTTGCAACGGAACCAGACTCTCCGTCAAGAAAATGATGAACAATATTATCGAGGCAACAATTTTGACTGGAAAATTCAAAGGTGAAGACATACTGTTGCCACGTATCCCAATGATCCCGACAGATATGCCATTCGAATTCAAACGTTTGCAGTTCCCGGTACGACTCGCTTTCGCAATGAATATCAACAAAGCACAAGGACAGTCGTTGCAAGTGTGTGAATTAAATTTGGAGAATCCATGCTTCTCACATGGGCAGCTCTATGCGGCCTACTCACGCGTCGGAAAACCTGATTTATTCGTTTACGCACCAGATGGAAAACAAAAGAAATATTGTGTATTCCACAGCACTTCAATAAATATCGAATTGAAACGAAACGCTGCAATGTCAATTTTTTCAAAATGAACGAAATCAATAAAATGACTCAAAATAAATTGAATATTTGTGTAATGTCTTTCCTTCGAATTTATTTTAGTTGGTGGCTTAGCAACGCGCGCAGGGTACAGAGTGTATACGTATAGTACTACAGCAGCCGCTAATTACTATAAAGAAGTTTTACTTCAGTTAATGGATCTGATTCTTAAAACAATGGAGATGCGATTTCTAGAGAAAATTGAAAATAAAACACGGTTAGACCACTTACGAAATGAAACATATCGACAAAAGTTAGCCACGACACCAGTAAAACAAGTGTGGAAAGAATCTGGTAAGAGATGGTTCGGTCATGAAAAGTTTGACTCCTCATGACCTATACCTACAGAGTAGAAGGCGACAGGATTAAGATTAAGTAAGTAAGTATGTACAAAATGTGAAGTGTGTACTACAACTCTCCCTACAGTAATGAAATAGCGCCATGCAACTTTTATCGATGCCTTGAAGCAAAAAAGTTGTAAAAGGTCGCCACCTTTTAGCATGTTGTTAAAGTTTTAGAGGCATGCTTGAAAAAATACTAAATACCAGGAGGACTCGACTAATCCATTTTTATAAATATAATAAACAAAAGTTTTGGTATATGTACGAAAATGGCCAAATGCAAAAAAACTAGTAAAACTTAAAATTTTATATACTTTTGTTTTTAATGCGCATCAATATATCTATGCAAACGATATTCTTCTAAATGTTTACATTTTAACAACTCTATTGATTAGGTACATATTTTAACTTTTTTTTCTAGTAAAGACGAGACAAATAATAACCATACACGATAAATCTTTTTTCGGTATCTGTTATGCATAATTTACATCTTTCTGTCTATTGTATATAATTTAAAATTTCTTAGAAAAACACGTGTTCTAAACTGTGGTCAACAAGAGATGATAATTTATTGAATATTAATTCATACATCGTTATCTGAACATTTTTAATGTTAAATGTTTTTGTAAAAAATTTATTTTGCTAGGGAGTATGAGATGTTAATTCGATGTGGTTCCTATTTAGGATTATGCTGTGGCAACGTCGCTTTTTTTAAAACAGTGGAAGTAATGAAATTTTATGATACTATCAAATTATGAAAATTTCAATAACCAAATTTTTAGTTGATCCTATTGTAACTTCTACAATTGATAACCATAGAATCCCCCTACCCAATGTTATTTGTTTATTGTTGTTTGATAACACCAATAATGAGACGAAGTATAAAATTATAATCGTCTATAACAATATATTTTTTGTTTTGCCTAGAGATTATAATCATTCCTAACATAAAATAAAATATCTAGATCTACAGAAGAAACTGGTATTTCATAATTTTTTCTTACATTGAATCTAGATATATACATATGTACATATATAACCCACAGCTTATAGCATATGCATATTCATATAAATATTTTTATACACATACAATGATGTAAATACACGTAGATTAAAAGAATAAGTATCTTATCAATTTCGTTTGTTACATTAGCGTCATCTCTTGACCGCTTAATCTAACTCTGCGTATTACATATGTAGGATTTACACTCTAGAGAGTACACATATGAATACGTATATCATAATAAGTAAACAATACTCTTTAATTGTACTAATAGCATGATAACAGTTACACTTCTGTTTTTCTCATGCATTCCTGTGAGGATTTTTATTAATTTTATAGAAATATTAATCCCTGAGTTTGAAGCAAAGCTTCAGAAATTTGCATTTAGAGAGTCGTTTTAATTTTTATTATAACAACCCAAATATACATATGTACGCCGCGAAGAGTTAAGGAGTTATTACTGTATAATATACCTCATATTCGCGTATACGCGAACCAGTATGAATAACTAAAGGTTACTTTAATGGAATTATAGTCTAAAAATCAACTGTACAGTATAACAGTAAAACTCTAGGCTAGGACATCTGCAAGCTGTGATAGATGCCAATGGTTACCCTGCGAAATATTAAATAATTTCTACTTGTTTTTTTTAACTCAAAATATAAGATGCAAATGCTTTTTTATACATAATACTGACGTGTTGTATCTTTTAAACCGTTTATTAACGAAGAAGATATTTGTCAAAGCTTCGTTTATCTTACTTTGTTATTCATATAAACTTATGGTTTTGGTTTATACAGTAGCAGAAAAAATAATAGATATGCTGGTTAAAGTCAGGTAAATTGAATTAAATAGTCCTATGGAAAGCAAATGTTGTTTTAATTGGTACTATCAAAAATACACAATTTAGTGTTAACTAATGAAGTTTAATAAAATATCAATAAACAAAATTCTATCCCACGGACAAAGTAATATGTGCACATAACATTATAAATATTTTTAACTATTTAATAGAAACCGTTTCAAAATATTTAATATTTAGTACTACGATTGGTATGGAATCTACAAACCTTACGTGAAATACGTGGCGTAAGCTTTCCCAAGATTCCTGCAGTTATCCACAACTCTTTTATAGGTATAAATGTTGACCAAACGCCCCTTGACAATCTTTGTCTCAGACCATAAAATATTTCTTCATTTTATAATTTACTCTATATTTTAACCCATTCTAAATCACTCTTCGCAAATGTTGTTAATCGTTCTTTTTTATTTTTTAAGCTAGCAAAAGGTTTCTTGCAGCTCTACCAGGAGAATGCTTTTCTATTAATCGATTACGTATACTTTGTTGTGTAAATTCTGAATTTAGTTCTTCTTTAATTTCTTTACTGGTAATAAAAAAAATATCGGTTTATTGTTTCGAACAGTGTTTGATAAAAATACAGCTTCATTTCATGTGTTTTCATCAGTTTCTTTTGTTCAAATAAATAACGAATAAATGTTAAGACCCGTGTTGGTGAGCAAATACATTTACTGGCTAGTGTATATAGCAAATCCTTAATCACAGTTACACATCTGAAAATGAAAAGTTGGAAAGCAATTGAAATAAAAGCATATATTAATACATTGTTGATATTTTTTTGTGTTAATGCAAATGAGAATAATAAACGTTTGTGGGTATGTAGGTTAAATATGTGAAAAAAGATAAAACGATTGTTGATTTGTCTGACGGCGGTATATACGATAAATATCGATATGTACGTTATATATAGACGGCGTTGGATTGACTGAATATAAAAGGCATGAAAGTGGAGTCTCGAATTCGGTCTGTGTAAAAAACTACAGTTTCTCGAACAGATCAATTAGTTTAAGTGGACGTCGGTCGCCGTCGCTATCCTTGTCGTCGACCTCAGTTTGGATGAAAGCCAAAACTCGAACGCCCTCTGATGAAGCGAAATTGGGGGCGGGTGCGCGGAAAAGGGGGACATCGCATTCACACATACAACGCCCAAGGTCGTTAATCGACCTGTCATCAGACTAATTGGTTCCCATATATGTATGTACATGAGATACGTACACACACAAGCATAAACGCACGCACACTATTTTGTCGCTGTAAAGTAAGAGCTAGTATACCGCCCTCTATTGTTGCCGTACACATAGACTCATATACATACACATAATCACATAATGGGGCCGTGGTCTTCTCTCTGGGGAATGGGCCGTGCGGTGTGAATTATGAAGTGGAATTTAGCGTGCTAGCATGACGTTTCTAGTTTGACATCACGCACAGTTTCGTGATTAATATTTCTCTTGCTTTTTGAACGCCCCTAATATTATTTTGATGCGAATATTTTCGAAAGCACAATTGCTTTTATAAATTATATTCCATCAAAACAATTTTATTACGAACTGTCTATTGTTAATATCAGTTAATACGGGCGCTCTATGCACTTTCATATAGCTATAATTATTTATTAGTTGAAACAATAATTTGTTATGGGAAAACCATATAAAACATATAGCTATATTAATACAAATCATTCACCAATCAATCATTAAAATAACCCATAAAATAGTCGATAGAACCATATGTGAAGAAATTGCAGCCCTTCTGTATTTTTGGATGTAAGCCAAGATTTCGAAGTTTATGTATAGACAGTAAGTAAATAGTTTTAAAAGTTATCTTTGTAATTTTTAATTTTTTTACTGTAATTTAAGACGATATCATGCTTATCTACGCTAAAATTGGTCGAAGCTTTTCTGGCATGTAGTCAAAATATATTTTTAAATTTAATTGAAAATATAATAATTTAAAACAGAACAGCTTTAATAGATTGAGCGGCGTGGCAGACACTTGTGTCTGCTAGGCAACTATCTGCCTGGGCCATGGCAGACACCGGTGTCTGCTGCACTATCCAAACTTTATCGGTGTAGCTGGACCTAGCACACACATTTGTATAAGATTTTATAAAGTATCTTGTCTGATGTGGTCCTGCCCAACTGCGTGTCGGTACCAGGCTACGAGTTGCGTATTTTGTTTCCCCAAAAATTTGAAGTAACTAAGGATATATTTTTTTTGTAGAAAAATTAATGAATATTAGAAAACGAAAGGTTTTTTATATGGAATATAATATTTCGAATGTAATACTAATAACACCAATTCTAATTTTTTTGTGGAATTCATTGGAATTAATTGAGTTCCTTCGCAATGCAGACAGAATGTTATCACTCTCTTTACTTTACTTTTATGAAGTAAACCATCCTGCTCCTTATAGCAGCCTCTGCAGTATTTTCGGTTTTCTCGAGATTTACATTTTTCATAGATTTCGTATTATTGCAGAGGTCTCCTGTTGTAACGTAAACTGTAACATATCTTCTATAATACTAAATCGAAATTCGGTTGTATGTTTTTCTCTTCCACTTCTTTGAATATAAAATGTGCATTCACCATGGAGGTGCCTAAATGTATTTCAATAGCCACCTTCATATACCATCGTATTGTTCGTCTCAAAGCTGTACTATTTGTATTTGATCAGAAACATCAATTGAGCTTGTACCCATGTTGCTGTCCCTGATGATAAACTGTCGCCATCTGATCAGTATGGTGGGTAGATGACACTAATACATCCTTCTTGTCGCGCTATTTTAGGACACATTCCCCTCTCATTTTCTTGGGCTACAACTTCACGCTTTTTTAGCTTTCGCTTGATAACATCAGTTGGGTTTCCCTCACGGTTATTTTGTAAAGTGCCTATGCAATGTGTTTTCTGGTCTAAAAGTGTATAAGCAAGTTGAAGGCTTGTGTACTAGTTGTCGATAACACAAACCCTACTACCTCCCAAAGGTTCTTTAGATACATTTAAATCAACACTCGTAGAGACTGCCAATGAACTGCCTTGTTCTGTTTCTTTTCCGGCATAAACATTCACATTCCAGGTGTAGCCATTGTCGCAGCATATTTTAAACAACTTAATTCCGTATTTGTGAGTTTTCTGGGGATTATATTATTTGAACAATAATTTACCCTGGTAGGGTATGATAGTCTCATTTATACAATATGTTTTACCGAGTGTATAGATTTTTTTATAATTTTTTGTTGCTCTAAGAGTGGTTGTCCTGTAGATGATCCCCCCCCCCCCACTCGAGGCACCTGTTATTATCTGAAAAGTCAAGCATTTTCAGCAATAGCTCAAATCTGTTGCGACTCATTACAGTATGAGCAACATCGTTTTTGAAGAACTATTTCTTAGACCAATAATCTCGTATTGAATTCATGCGCACAATTCCCATATAGACAAGTAATCCTATGAATTTTATGATCTCGGTTCTATCAGTTGGCTGCCATTGGTGCATACGAGATCGGTTGGTAATACTCAGACTTTCTGTAAGAAGAAAATCTTCCTCATCGTCATTAGACTCAGACATAGACAAACATTTGTTGTTTCCTATTGAATCTTCAAGTTCTCTAGTATTCGAGGAAATTTCTGCATTATTTTCGGCCATTATCCCACGATGCTTGGTTTCAGAATAGCAAGACTAGTCGGGGTCATTTTCGTTAGGTAAAAATACAAATTTATTTTTATATTTTTTGAAGACTGATATGCACAACCTTGACAATCATTACATCGTATGTTGCTATGTCTGTGCGCTAATAAGTCACCTCGCTGGGCCATGGCAGACACCGGTATCTGTTCACGTTTTGCTGCGCCAAAACAGACACCGGTGTCTGCTGCTTTTTTCTTGTAAAAACCACAATGACAAAAATAATTCAGAGCAGAAATTGTATGATATACTAGAAACTATAGAAATTTGTCAAAAACTGTTTTGGTCTGTGGGGAAATTCTTGTGAAAACTGATTGGCGCTCATCCTGTTAAGTTTTGGTGTAATTTATTTAAGAAAATAGTAAATATAAAAAAACCCAACTTCAGAATTATTTGAACTGTGGAATAAATAAAACATTTTGGATGCTTCCATATTTACACTTTATCATTAAAGAGTTTTAAAATATATATAATTATGTACTAATGTTGTAAAGCTATATACATATATGTATATATGTACATATACACTCCGCGCAACATGAATAGGGCCACCCGACTTGTTGCAAGCTTTCGGTGGTTTGAAAAACAATTCATTTACTAAAAATACAATGCAAGTTTGTAATGGTATGATATGGCAAATAATACGCATTATTGCGCAATAGTGCCTAACGTTATGCATTGGGTGACGTAAGTACCACATACATATAAAATGCACCGCGCCGGTTGGATACGACCAGTATTTAATAGTAAGCTACCGGATGAGTGTCGAGTTACAACGTGTATTCGGATAAACAAACATCTGTAATTAAGGGTATTGTGCAACGATGGGACGACAGAAGTGCTTAAGTATGGAAGAAATTGGAAAAATTAAAGCGTTCCATCAAGAAGGGTATTCCTCAAGGGCTACTGCAAAGAAAATAAGTCGATCACACCAGGTTGTGAACAATTTTATTAGGGATCCCGAGAATTATGGAAAACGTTTTAAAGGGCGAACAACATCCGTTACAACTAAGAGAGAACGTCGAGCCATATTACGCGAAGCATCGAATTCGGCATTAACGGCAAGACAAATCGCGAATAACGTTGGAACGAATGCATCGGTAAGAACTGTACAGAAGTTACTGAAGACCTGTCCGCATTTAAAACGTTTGAAAATTAAACGACGGCCTCCTTTAAGGGAATTTCAGCGCACTGCACGTCTTCAGTTTGCTCAAGCAAAAATGGGGTGGACAAGAGAATGGCAAACTGTTATTTTCAGTGACGAGAAGAAGTTTAATTTAGATGGCCCGGATGGGTTTTCTTATTATTTCCACGATTTACGTAAAGATGAAGTGATTCAGTCACGAAGGCGAGCCGATGTTGGTTCAGTCATGGTATGGGGAGCTGTTTCCTATAACGGACCTGTTGATTTAGTAATAGTGAAGGGCAGACAGAATTCGGAAAAGTATGTTCAGCTGCTGCAACAGGTGAAAGACAAATTTTCCAACGTTATGGCAGGTGGGCCATTTATTTTCCAACAGGATAATGCCAGTATTCACACCGCGCGCATTGTTCGACGCTGGTTTCAAGAACAAGGCATGGAGGTTCTCGATTGGCCATCGCTCTCCCCCGACCTGAACATCATAGAAAATGTTTGGGGATGGTTGTCGCGTAAATTGTACTCCAATGCTACCCAATTCGGTTGCGCTGACGAACTAGAGCAGGCGCTGAAACGAAGTTGGGCGAAACTTCCCGTTGACTACTTGAGAACCCTGTATAGTTCCATTCCATTCCGACTATTTGAGGTTATAAGAAATAATGCCAAAAGTACTCATTATTGAACAATAAAGTATTTTGTTATTGCAAACGAATCTTTTATTTTGTAGATTGGTCGTATTCAAGTGGCGTTTAATTACTCTACTTATTGTCATTAGTAACGTACATTTGCACTGACTTATACAAAAATTATATTTGGTACCTACATACATCTTTTTATCAACCCTCTTATTTTCGAAAATAACAATTCCAGCGCGCTACCATGTTTATACCAACTACAAATGTCATATATGCAGTTGGTCCTATTCATGTTGCGCAGAGTGTATATACACTGCAGGCCATAAGTTAGGAATCACTTCTGAATATAATGAAAATATTGTAGTGGCTTTAACAAACATTGTAAAAATAAAACAATATTAATATACCAAAACGTTTTATTATAAAATAAGCAGGAAGAAAAGCAAATTTTATTTATTTACATCCACTTATTTTTATTATCAACTAAACGGACTTTTCATCGAAATACCCTCCTTTTGCTTTAATGACGGCAGCACACAATCGCGGTAAACGAGACACTAATTTTGTAAGGGTTTCATTGGGTATATTTGCCCAAGAATCTTGTATAACTTGCCACATGTGAGTCTGGGACGTCGGACACTTTTCACGCACTTTTCTATCCAATTCTTCCCACAACAGCTCTATTGGATTGAGGTCTGGCGATTGTGCCGGCCAAACCATGTTTTGTAAAACACCGTCAGCTTCCTGTTGTTGGAGATATCCTCTACATAAATGAGAAGAATGTTTTGGGTCGTTGTCTTGCATGAATATAAAGTTTTCTCCAAGTAATCTCAGACCGGAGGGCACAGCGTTGTGTTCGAGAATCTGTCTGTAACCCTCCTTTTTCAAAACTCCGTCGATTTTCACCAGATCTCCTACACCAGCCGAAGAAAAACATCCCCAAACCATTACAGAACCGCCACCATGTTTTACCGTGGGCACCACACATTGCGGTAACATTTTTTCCGTAGCAGTTCTTCTTACAAATATCCGACGTCTGGAACCGAAGACCTCGTACTTTGATTCGTCGGTCCATAGTACTTTTTCCCACTGTTCTATTGTCCAATCTTTGTGTAACTTAGCCCATTGTAGCCTTTTTATTTTATTTGGCGGACGTAGAAGCGGTTTGCGAACTGCTACACGTCCCATCAGTCCAGCTGCTCTGAGCCGCCTTTTTACTGTGGTTAAAGAGATCCGAGTTTCGCGCTCCCTGTTAAACTCACCGCGGATTTGCGAGGCCGTTAATCTTCTATCTCTTTTCGACGTCAATATAATTGTCTGATCTTCTGCAGGAGTTGTAATTTTTGGTCTTCCTGATCGTTTTCTGTCCGTATACCCTCCAGTAGACTGGTATCTTTTAATTGTATTTTGTACACCTTTGTACGATATCTTCATTCTTTTCGCGATATCCCGTATAGAATCTCCCCGATTATGATGACTAATAATTTCTACACGTTTTTCTAGCGATATCTGCTTTCTCTTCGCCATAATCAAACGATGTTTACTGATTCTACACACTTTTATGTGTCTACACACTTTAAATGATACGAAGCAACTAAAATATTCTCATTACTTCAAAATGTATAAATACTTATAAATATAAAAACTAAATGTAATCACAAAAGGTTTATGCGGACGGGTCTGCAATAAAATTTGTCCATTCCAGGTAATCGTTCATTATGCAGAAATATTACCTGCTCGAATAAATAATACCGCACGCAGTTTCC
Organism: Dermolepida albohirtum; assembly: GCA_031893035.1. Taxonomy (NCBI): domain Eukaryota; kingdom Metazoa; phylum Arthropoda; class Insecta; order Coleoptera; family Scarabaeidae; genus Dermolepida; species Dermolepida albohirtum. The sequence continues at coordinate 265,992 of JAVIWB010002512.1, forward strand.
TTAATCTCTGGTTATTTTCCAACTATTAATGCATTTAAAACTACATCTTTTATGTAAAGCTTTATAATGTACTTAAGAATAATCCTTTGTACTTATATCAAAGTAATACGAACGTAACATAGATAAATTTTGATTTTTATGAATTTACTGGAACTGATTCCAAACTTATGGCCTGCAGTGTATATATATATATTATAAGTGCACATTTCTATGTATTAATTGTTATTAAAGCGCATCGTGATACTTTTGTGCACACAAACTCTCTTCATTATTATTTGCAATTTCATATAAATATAATTATTAATTGTGATTGTTTCTGATTATTATTTATGAGAGATACCACACATGTATCACATTGAACTATTTATAATTAATCTACATTAAACGATCTGTTCTATAAAAGAATCCTAACTAAATATTAACAATATGCGAATATTATCAATAACTGAACACGTCAGCAACTGTTTGCATTACTCTACAGTATTTTATTTTGTTCTTTTATGTCGATGTTGACGTATCTCCTGTTTACAGCCGCTATTTTTCTATTTATTGAAAAACTGTCGACTGGAAACATTCCAGACAAAGACGACACACGCTTTATTTTGCTTACACATGTGTATGTATGTATATAAAAGAGTCCATTTCATGAATGTCAATATGTTCAATAGGGAGCAATGTTTTAGTTCAAATGAAACAAAATATCAAAGGTGTAAAAGAGGATATAAATACTTATAGGGGAAGTAATTTTTAGAAACAAATGATTACTAACTAAATGCTGCTAATGGTATTTTAGTAAACGAGTATGAAATGTTTGTTTGTTTATTTGCTATTTACATTTATCTTATTGTTTAATTTTCTTGGCTAGGCTTTTGTTATAAGTAGTCTTAAATATTTCGTATATTTATTTTATTTATGAATGTGAATACAAATCAGTTTATATAATTTTATAATTTAATTTGATCGTGCTTTGAGTACTATTTCTTCAGATAAGCGGTCTGTTCAGAAAGTATCAGATCTTGTGTTGTAACTTAATATCTAGGTGTGCTCTTCTCTAACACAGATATTTACTATGTAGGAGGGTAAATCTTTAAAAGTGCCCCCACTAGATAGCACGGTCGTGTCGGTGTTTAGTTCACAAGCATAAATAGTTGATAATAACTGAACGCAGAGAACAAAGAGTTTGCAATGAATAATCTCATATCTCCCTCTCTCGACCAATACATAAATGTATTGACCGACAAAGCAAGAACGCTTCTATCTTACAGATCGGAGACTATGTTTCCAGTGTATAATAGACAGAAACTTACATCTAGGCTTTATGCCAAATAAAGAATGTTAAAAGGAATCATTCTATTATTAATAACACCCTATCAACTACATTTATGTATTGGTCGAGAGAGGGAGATATGAGATTATTCATTATTTTCTGTATCGAAAGATATGATATACTCTCTGAAGGAATCGTTCATTAATAACACAAATCAACCTGACGATTCGTGAAATTCGATGAAACATATGTAGTTGATAGGGTGTTATTAATAATAGAATGATACCTTTTAACAAAGAGTTTGCATTTAATTTTGCTTAAAATTTGGCAAAAATCTATACATGTCCGGACACCATCAGTAAGACTCATCAAGTATTGGGCAATAAATCTGTGAATGATACACAACTTAAAGATAGACGAATCAAGAAGTAGAAAAAAATGAGTTCACTGAAAAAATTGGCGGTACTCTGAATGAAATATATGTTCGTCTCTATAATGTTCTTACTCCTGATAAGCTAAATGAAGTTAAAGATGTGTTACAAGAAACTCCGTCTAAATCACTGAATAAAGCATGACAGGATAAAAATTTCTCCGCCTTACACACAATAATGAATAACCTGTACACTGAATTCTTGAGTAATGAAGCTTGGTTCTCCCGCAATGGGTATATCAATAGTCAAAATACTCGTTGAGATGGTTAGCTGAAAATCCTCATTGCTAGATTGAGCTGTTCCACTTGAAGGAAATATGGATTGTGTGGTACAAAATCTCGCTGCAAATTTATCGGTCCCTTATTCTTCACGAGAATCATTAATGCGGCAAATTATCAAGAATTAATCCGTTAGTTTATTTCATTATTCGGACTGGAAAACTGAGATTGTTAGCTACAACTGGATAATGCAACAGTTCATGTTTCAAATGATACGTCAAATATCGAGCTTGGAACAATGATCCGCAAACGATAGGTGATCTTAAAAAAAACATCACTATCATTATTTGCTTCATTCCTGTTTCGATGCATAAGGAAGTACCCTGTAACACAATTCGTCAGAAAAAAGTCTGTCTTATTGCCAAGTGCGCTCAGTTTGAACATTTATTGTAATATACAAATTATTTTCTTGTACTTGTATAAATATTAAAGCATATTTTTCGTTCGTTTACTTGTTTTTGCATAGCGTTTTAAATGGATAACGCCCAATTTGGAATAATTGTGTACCGATTATAAATTTTTAACAATTTGATTACTAAAATATGTATTCTGGTTTTTATACAATAATGCATTTACTACTGGTGATAACTTTTCATGTAACAAAAGCAGGAAAACCAACATTATTAGTCACGATAACTTGTGTGGTAATGTGGTACTTCAACACTAACAATATCAGGAAGTGTTGGTAAAATAGACTAAAACCACAAAATTATGAAAACAGCATAAATCTTTAGCTACTGATAAGGAGATTCCATCGACTGCTTACTGTTTTTGTTGTTATATTTTTCTTTATTTTTTTTGCTTATTAAAATACATACATATATAAACAGTATATATATATATATATATATATATATATATATATATATATATATATATATACTGTTTATGTATATATATATATATATATATATATACTGTTTATGTATATATATATATATATATATACTGTTTATGACTTGTTGTCAACATGATGGCTATGTGTATATCCCCTTTTTAGAAAATGCTTTATCTCTAGAGGCGAAAAACTGAACCAGTGCTTGTCTGATATCTATTGTTTTTGAATTTTTTGCCCTGCACAAAATTTAGTAACGACAGAAATAAGTGATAATCAGAGTATGCTCTGTTCGGGGAGTATGGTGGATGCGACAGAGTTTCCCAGGCTAGCTTTACAAGTTTCTGACCATTCCCTAAAGCAGTATGTAGCCTGGCATTATCATGAAGCAGTATGATGTCTTCCCTATTTTACATCGCCGGCCTCTTTGGGAGTGCTGTTTTTAAATTATATTATGTGAGAGCTCGCATCGTCATAGTGGAGAATGATCTGTCGTTTTCGGTTTATTTTTCTTATTTCTTCAAAAACTTTTGGCAAACAAATAGTTGTGTACCATTTGGAATTGAGCGTTCTACAACACTCTAAAGGCACGGTTGCTTTGTGCTTCGTGCGCGAATATCTTTTGTTGGTTTTAGCTCAACTTGTAATACCCACACAGTCGACTGCTGTTTACTATCGGGCTCATACGTATAGATCCTAGACTCATCATCTGTGACGACTTTATAAATGTTCTTTGAAGCCATCGCCATCGTATTTTTTGGCACCAATCGACGCGTGTATTTTTTTGAGCAGTTATCAAATTATGTGGTATCCAACGTGAACATAGCTACTTAACGCCTAAATGTTCATGCGTTATCTTTTGCACGCTGGTGTTACTAATACCTAGAGATGCCCCGATCTCACGGTATGTCACATGACGGTTTCGCATTATCAATTCAGACACTGCATTAATGTTTTCCAACACAACAACATTTGTGGGACGACCTTCACGAAATTCATCGTCCAAAGAACGCCGTCCAAGTTTGAATTCACTATACCAACGATATACTGTAGTTTCCGATGGTGTTTCATCATATAAAGAATTCAGCTCGTCGATGCATTCTGGTTGAGATAATCCATGACGAAAGTTATGCAAAATAATTGCACGAAAATGTTCGTGAGTTAATTTTATTTTTTCACTGACATAAAATTTTCAAGTTGCTATCAACAATAGAAATAGCGACTGTATAATAAAATTGTCAAGGTAAATATATTGTCAAAAATGACAAACTTCACGATGCAGTCATCAGATCGTAGGCAACACTAACAGTGCTGCCAGTTTCCGAATTATAAATGGTTATCATCGTATATGGGTAAAAAGCAATTTATATGTATACATATATATATATATATATATATATATATATATATATATATATATATATATATATATAACAGGTATTAAATAATATGTAATATTTTGAATTTACAATCTCACAAATTTTCATCAAAGTTAGAGATTAACCTTTATCCTTGCTTACAGAAATGCATAAATATATTTCTTAATTTCATTCATAATGTACTTTAGTCCGATTGCTTTTAAATATAAGTTACTGATTAGGAGTGTGTCATGCATTTTGCATTATAATTATAGAGATAATACTGATTGATGGACAGGTTGGATTAGTACACAGTTGTGACATACTTTTAAAGGCTGCTTACATTAAACTTTGTTGATCTTGAAAACAGCTGTGTCATTAGCATGAAAACGTGACAGCGTAACTCTCATTTCTAATCTCTGAACGTATATATATACCTATTCTGCTTTAGCCTTGGTAATTAGTTTTTCCTGAATGTATTTTGCGTAAATATTTACATTGTCTATTTTTTTATATGACTAAATGGCTGGTAATTGCAGTTAAGAACATTCTTATTATTCAATTGCAAATGGCTGACACGTTAGTTCTTATTAGTAGTATAAACATTTACTTTTTCGTGTAGGTTGCTGCATATGTATTTATTAACATGCATTATATGTAATCATTAAATTTAAAATTCTCTTTTCCGTTTCTTTTGCGTTTTACATATTCTGTGGAAAACGTATCAACTCTTAATTACATCAATTTAATATAATATCTACGTTTATATTTTAGAAATTGTCATTTATACAAACACGTACATAAAAACATTTTCTTTTGAATTTTGTAATTATTTCTACCTTCTGTTGCCAAGTTGATTCCATAAAACTTTGCAATATTAAAAAGAAATCATCAAATTTCACTTTTTCTTGAGTTGCTGAATGCATATTGCTTACATTAAATTAGGTTATCGTTTTGTTTGAGAAACTTGGTGTTGGAGATAGTACGAGGGAGCGTTTTTATATTCGCGGAATGAGCGGGTTGTAGAGGGGTGAGTAGGCGCATTGGGGGCGTGGCCTGTGCAGCGACTCATGATTAGTATAAATACGAAGTTTCATTGTTATTAGACAGTTAGTCTTTGAGCTATCGTCAACCAAGTAACATAATCAGGAGTGAAAAGTGAAATATGGAAAAAATCGAATATCGTGCCGTTATAAAGTTCCTTACCAGGCAAGGAAAATCAGTCGCGACCATAATGAATGAGATGTCATTGGTTTACGGCGACTCTTGTCCAGAAAAAACCATGGTGTACAAGTGGCATAGTTTATTTAAACAAGGAAGGGAATCCCTTGAAGACGACCCGAGGCCGGGCAGGAGCATTGAGGTGACCACGCCAGCACTTATCCAAAAAGTTGAACAAATTGTACTCGAAGATGCTCGACTAAAGAAGAAACAACTCGCAGAAATGGTTGGAGTATCCGACACAACAATTTTTAAAATCCTACACGATCATCTCGGCATGTCTAAGGTCACCGCAAGATGGGTGCCGAGAATGCTCACGCCGCCGCAGAAACAACAGCACGTAGAGTGTTCGCGTGCATTTTTGGACCTCTGTAATGAAGACAAGGATGGTGTATTGAGTGGAATTGTTACTGGAGACGAAACTTGGGTTCATCATTATGAACCTGAGTCCAAACAAGACTCCATGCAGTGGCATAGATAGGGCACAGCACCTCCCAAGAAATTTAAAGTGTCACAATCAGCTGGGAAACTCATGGCAACGGTATTTTGGGACTCGGAAGGAATATTGTTGATTGATTATAAAGATAAAGGTGTTTCTATAACCGGAGAATATTACGCTTTAATATTAGAGCGACTAAAAGAAGCCGTTAAAGAGAAAAGACGGGGAAAATTGACAAAAGGTGTTCTGGTTTTGCACGACAACGCGCCCGTCCACAAGAGCCGCGTTGCGTTAGCTGCCCTGCATAAGGTGGGCTTCGAAATTGTGAATCACCCACCCTACAGCCCAGACCTGGCCCCGAGTGATTATTACCTGTTTCCGAAAATGAAAAAAGAGCTGCGGGGTAAAAAATTTACTGCCGATGATGAAGTCAAGGAGGCAGTTTCGGCGTATTTTGCAGATAAAGAGAAATCATTTTTTTATGAGGGTATAAATAAATTAATTGAAAGATGTGAAAAATGTATCCGTCTTGCAGGTGAATATATTGAAAAAGAAAAATAATTTGGTTTTTTTATTTCCACCCCTTGTCCCCCATTCCGCGAATATAAAAACACTCCCTCGTAGATCGAATTAAAGAAAATATTTAAAACTCTTAAATTCTTAAATTCGAAATATTTGGTGACTGCATCTTTCTTTGATCATCTACTGATTGAGTTTGATATCTTACTAAATAAATATAGATTTCTCTTTATCTGCTGTTAGAAATTTACTTCTAATAGCTGATAATTAATGTTTGTTTTCGTTTACTTTTATTGTCCCATTTAGTAGTTTACAAACAAATGACAGAATTGCCAAAAACGTATATATATATATATATATATATATATATAAACGATGTTTCAAATTGCGCGTTTTTTTTAAGAATAAGTAAAATATAGATGGCGCACTGAATTTGTCTGGGTATGTGGGCATTTAAAAAGTGTGACGTATGAAATTTATAAAAATGGCTTCGTACACGGTACAACAACGCGTTCAAATTGTTGAATTATTTTATGAAAATCAGCGTTCTGTGAAAAGAGTTTTTAGAAACTTACGTGAATTTTATGGTTTACATAATCGTCGTTTGGTTTGTGAAAGTGTTGCTGTAGATCCTGAAATGTCCATTAGACGACATTCACAACAACTTGGACTTAGTGGATCAACAACATGGCGTATTTTACACAAGGATTGAGCTCTGAGGGCATATAAGGTTCAAATAACCCAGGAACTAAAGCCATTAGATCATTTAAAACGTCGTTCACTTGTCAATTTCATCAATGAAGAACCAGCTGTTTTTTCTCAAAAAATAATGTTTTCCGATCAGTCACATTTTGAACTTGGTGGCTAATTGAATAAACAAAATTGCCGTATCTGGGGTGAGGAAAATCCACGAATTATTCATGAAAATCCTTGGCATCGTTTGGTGTGCATTATGGTCAGGTGGTGCAATTGGACCTTACTTCTTTGAAAATGCTACTGGTGAAGCTTCAACTGTCAATGGTGATTGATATCATCGGATGATAACCGAATTTTTGTGGCCTGAATTAATGAATATTGATCTAGAGGATATGTGGTTTCAACAGGATGGCGCTACACCTCACTTTGCACACGAACCAATTGATTTATTGAGAGAAAAATTTCCTGGACGTGTAATCTCAAGAAATGGTGATGTTAATTGACCACCAAGATCATTTGATTTGACACCGTAGACTATTTTCTTTGAGGTTATGTGAAAAGTCAGGTTTATAATAACAATCCACAATCAATTCTTGCTTTGAAAGATGAAATTATTCGTGTCATTGGTGAGATAGGGCCTCAATTATGTTAAAATGTCATTGAAAATTTTAATGAAAGACTGGACGTCTGTGGAGCTGCAAGAGGAGGCCATTTAGCAGATATTACTTTTCGCATGTAAAAGTCATAACTGATACTTCCATTACCAATAAAAAGATTTTGAAAGTGACTGCAAATTATGTGTTTTATTTATTCTTTAAAAAAACCGCGAAGTTTGAAACACTCTTTACATATATATTCTATTATGCAGGGAATTCTAAATACTAAATCTTAATAAATAAAAAACGATTTTGTAAATAAATTATCGTTAGAGACATTTCTGTTCTTGTAGTTATATTCTATATCTTCTTACTTAATCTATAATATTGAAGGGTGTCCAATACAATTGATCATGGATCTATGTATATAGATGGTGATTATTCACCATTTTATAGTATTTACTATATTAAAAAAAATAATGAAAGAAGAAAGAAAGTGTATGAAACAATAACAAATTATTAATGTACAGAGTACTGTATTTTTATTTACAGTAATTCAAAGTAATCCTAATTTATAAAGAACAGCGTTTGATAAGGCAATTAATTTTCCAATGTCACACAGGTTCCATCCTTTTAAGCGTCTGTACTTCAGAGGAGAACAGAATATTTATGTAATTTTTGCCCAATAGAAAGTATTTTTATGTAAGAGACGCCCTTTAGTGTAATGCTGTTGTCAGGCACATTTTCAATGTCTCTCCTGATTATTTTGTTAGACTTTTCTCATACTGCTTTTCAACTACTTTTCGTTTGCACATACGAGGATAGTTTGGCAAGTAGTGAGAATGACACATAGGTGGCGCTCTAATTGGTAAAACAAATGCACTGTAATTTAGGTTGCCTATTTATATGTTTACATTGCGATATTTAGATAAATCGGTTGATTAGTTTATTTTTGACAGTTGATTGAAAAAGAAGCAACACGTCGTTTTGTTAAAATGGAAAAAGCCGAGTATCGTGCGGTGACTAAATACTTCGTAATTAAGGGTATGAAAGCTACCGAAACAAAAGATGAGTTACGGGAAACATTAGCTGAATCTGCTCCATCATCCGCCACAATAAATAGATGGGTAAATGAATTTAAACGTGGTAGAATAAGCTGTGTTGATGAAGCGCGCTTTGGAGCACCCAAAATCGTGACTTCTAAGGAAATGATTATAAAAATCCATAATATTATTACGCAAGATCGACGATTCAAAGTGAGAGAGATAGCAGATATGGTAAACATTTCAACAGAACGCGTACACCACATTTTAACGAAAGAATTGGGCCTTTCCAAGCTTTCGGCAAGATGGGTGTTGCGATTGCTTACGACTGTTCACTCGTTTGCGCATTTCCAATGAGTGTTTGGACCTTTATAAGCGGAATTCGGTTGATTTTTGTAGGCGATTTGTTACTTGCGATGAAACATGGATACACTACAGTACACCCGAAACTAAACAACAGTCGAAGCAATGGTTAGAACGTGGCTCTGCACCTCCAAAGAAAGCGAAAAGCACTTTATCGGCAAACAAGGTGATGGCATCAAGTTTTTGGGATTTAAAGGGCATTTTGCTCATTGATTACCTTCAGAAAGGTGCCACAATAAACGGACAATATTATGCAGAACTTCTATAAAAATTAAATGTTGAGATTCGTGCTAAACGGCCAGGAATGGCAAAGAAAAAGATTCTGTTTCACAAGACAGCGCTCCTTCGCATACCAGCACAGTTGCGATGTCCAAAATCCACGAGTTGCATTTCCAATTAGTACCGCATGCGTCTTATTCGCCGGATCTAGCGTCTTCCGACTTCCACCTTTTTCTAAAATTGATAACAGCACTAGGTGGACAGAAATTTTCGTCTAACGATGAGCTTATCATCTTCGTAAATGAATATTTTGCAAGCCTTCCGGAATCGCATTTTACAGATGGCATAAGGGAACTGGTGCACCGTTGGAATAAATGTATGCTCTTTTAGGAGAATATATTGAAAAATAAAAATTATTTTGTATTTAAAAAATTCGTTTTTCTTTTCCATTCTCACTACTTGTCAAACTACCCTCGTAGTAGCTATGTGTCGATCAACATTTCGTATTGTTCCATGATTGTGCCTGGCAACAATCTTGAATAACTTCAATTTTAGCTGTACATGTAACAAGACTAGCGACATCGTCTTTTGGGAATGTAGCACAATTTCCAATATTTGTATGCTTTGAAACAAAAAAATTTGCAAGCGAAGAACTGCGATAATAATACAGACATTCAGACTTGAAGACACAATTTAAGTATAACCAAATTTTAATTATTAAGGGAGCGAATTTATAATCTAAGCTTAATCGCTGTAAATGGCTCAAAAGATCTACTTTGTCAAAGAGCTTGAGGCGCTCAAACAGTACAGCGGATTAAGACACTACGGGATATTTTGGCTTCGACGGGGTATACCCGTTGAAACACATTCCGAAATTCAAATTCCTAATTATGGCTTTCTTAATGGTCGAAAGGGATAATCAAGAAACGTATTATTGTGAGTAGTATTTATTGGGAAGTTTATATTTGAATATGTTTGAAAGTTTGAGGTACATTAAGTTAAGAATAACTTTATTTTACATAAATTTTTAATTTAATTAAAAGCAACATATTATAAAATGTTACAATAAAGTTTTTATCAATTTCACTGAATATTTAAAGTTCTACTATACGTATTTGACATGTACGAATAAACATTTTATACCATAAAAACTACTTAAAGACGAAAAAAATATTGATCGAACAATTACTTTGCATTATTTTATTAACATATTTAAAGTGTTCCAAAAACGTCTTATAAAATTTTATGGTAATAGATTTTCATGGTTAATATATACTCAAATGTTTCATCATAAAAAAACTTCCATGCCTTGGAAAATATGACGATAATGGATATAAATTTACCCATTAACTTGTAATTGACTCAACAAATATCTTATTCATCAGTAATTTGTATGATAAAGATTGCAGACGAAGAAGTGGAAGCCGACTAGTGAGCGTAATTACGTTGAATAAGTTTTCTCTTTCTTTTTCTATTCCGTACGTGTAAAGCTTGTATCCGTAAGTTATACAACATGAACAATTAAGTATGCCTCGCTAGAGACTGGATATATCTTTATGTTTATAAAACGGAAATATTAAATGTCTGGTTATTAGCTATAATTGATCTCGGCATTCAACCAAGTTAGTTGTACTTTACGAGTTAAAATAACCGTGAATGTTGTCTCGCCGAGTTAGAAAGTTTCATTATCTCATCTGAACATATCAAGCAACTATTGATATGCTTACGTGATGTATTTTAGAGGCAACGCATATTATGTGGAATGTGGATATTTTTTACAATTCTCGGCATGTTAATGATTCATCTCAGCAGTATTCTCGTGTCCTTAATACACTGGTATTTATGATAATTAAATCAATTTAAAGATGCATAATTATTTTTTGATTGTATTTTAATTAAATTATTCATGTAATAATTTTATGGAGCATGGAATATTGCAGTGCAGTAGTAACTAATTAAATATTTGTAATAAATCCTGTATCGAAAAATGAAATTCATATAATTTAAGACAAGTATGGCAGTTCGATGAAACAGAATAATTGTTTATTTATCAATTTAATTGTAATCCATAGACACTTGCCGCTAAGAGGTTACGGCCGATTTCACGTCTTCGTCTTCGTTGTAGTGGTTGCCGCCGAGATGACGTTTGAGATAGCGGAAAAGATGGCTGTAGGGGGAGGGGAGTCCAAAACTTCTCTGCCAAAAGAGTCCAATAAAGCTCGGATCTAAGCTGCGGTGTGAGGCCTTGCATTAGCATGGAGTAGCAAAATTCCCTCCGTCAATAACGTCTTTTGTTTTAAATCGCTCTGTGTAGCTTTCGTCGGATTTGGCCGTAGGCTACTGCATTTATGGTGGGGCGGGCGATTCGATAATCTTGAATATTTTAAAGACACAGAACAGACTGTATAGTTTATCTACACAGCTGCAACTGAGCACCGTTGTTCCCAAGGAATGCCGAATCACGACACAAGCATTCGTTGCGGCGCGCGCGCAACCTATTAGTGTATACATCAAAACGGCCCTTACTTAAAAAACACGCATCATAAAAACGAGACAAATTTGTTATTTATTTGGTTTTTATGGATTCGAAACTATGGATTGAGTTTCACAGACCATGAAAAACTTATTTAACTTCCTTCGATTGTTTTCGAATTATTTAATTCTTAACTTATATTTCTGGTGAAAACAAAACAGTCGTGAAACAACAAATTTAACAAAACCGAATCTAGTTGACTAATGAAAATAAGAAATATTCCTTATTGCCTACTACGCGCCAAGATTAAAGATAACATGAAGAATTTAAAAGTTCTTCACAAGTTTAGCAATATGGAACAAACTAAATTGTAATGAGATTTGACTTTTCTTCCAAAGGTTATTAGATATTTCTTTATGAGTCTTTGTATCATACATATATTTATTCATATTCATCGAACCATAATTTTTTCACACAACAACATAATGACATTCAAATTTATTTAAAAAAAATCACAATCGGCCGATGGATATCCTGCAATCGTTATATATCAATCAAATTGAGCCATAAAAAGTGCAAATTAATAAAACAGAAAGTAATTTAAAGCTTACATATTCATTTTGAATCATATTTTTTGGAATTTAAAAGAAAAAGTATTTATTGGTACTACTAAGAAATATGTGTTGAATGTGCATATTAAATTTCAAGTCAAAATGTTACTTCGTTTAGAAGATATTGTATCCACCAGTTTGAATCATAGTCTTGAAAAAAACGTGTTTAAAGTTTTTAATGTTTCTTGATATAATTAAAATGAATTTATATCATTCGACATCAATCAACTAATCCCGGCCCATATAAGGGTCCTACTTTGTTTTTAACGCAAGTTTCATGTGTAAATCTTGTCTGTGTTCTCCTGATTATGACTTTCTTTGACGCTTCTGATTAATAATTATTTCCGTTGTTGACATGATTTATAAAATAGAAGTAAATCTGTTATTCAACGTGAAAACAGCTAAAAAGGTGTCACTTTCGAAATGTTTTGTTCATTATACAAACTTTTTAATTTTTTAATGATTTTTACAAATAGCTTTTAAACATCATGAGTTTTTAAAAACATATGAAAAATAGGAAATCAATTTTTAGTTTTGAATTCTGCGTTAGTACTATTAGTTCTGTTAAATATTCCCAAATACTGCACTAGAGTAGAATAGATTGTATTTCTTGATGGAGTTGTATAGCCTATTCCACTGCAACCTTTCTAGGTCTATTGTAAACCTCGTGTATCACTAAAGTATTTTCTCTAGTTTTGTTTCTTTAACCAGACTTGCCAGCTTTAAGAGCAATTTTACAGTATAGATTTCTTTTTCAAGATATTGATTTTCCATTTGTAGTAATCGCATTCTTCCGTTCTCGCATTAGTATACTACATTGATCTCGATCTCCACTTCTACTTGGCAAAATCTACATGTGGTTTCTTCTATCAAATTCATATTTGTTCGCATGTCTGTTGAACTTACACATCTCACAATCATCCTAATTCCAGGTATACCGGAAAGTCATTACCGGTTTTTTCGTAAAAAAAACTACATAATTTTCAAGAAAATGGAAAAATTTAATTTAAAGTATTGACCATTTGATTCTACACATCTTGCCCATCTTTCAGGCAATTTATAGATGTTTTCCCAAAAAAAATGGTTGTTTGAACAAAACCATTCATCGAGCCATTTAATAAAATTGGCTTTGCGAAAAGATGATAGTCTGACGGGGCAAGGTCTGAAGAGACGGCGGGTGCGATATTATGTCTCATCCAAGTGCTTTCAACGCTTCCTTGACCCTTTTTACTGTATGAGGCTGCGCGTTATCGTGCTGTAAAATCACTTTACCTTGTCTACGGGCCCATTTTGGACGTTTTTCTTTAAATGCATGGTTCAAATTGATAATTTGTTGTCGGTAGCGATTAACTATTTCACCAGGTTTCAACACTTCGTAATACAACACGCTAATCTGGTCCCACCAAACACAAAACATTGTCTTGGGACCAAAACGATTTGGCCTTGGAGTCGGTGGGTGACAACCACGATTTTTTGCGCTTAGGGTTTTCGAAATAAATACATTTTTCATTACCCGTCACTATTCGATGCAGGAATGACTTCCGATCATACCTTTGAAGCAGCATTTCACAAACGATTTTTCGACTTTCCATTTGCCTGTTACTCAATTGATGTGGCACTAATTTTCCCATCTTTTACATTTTTCCCATCGCTCGTAATTGATCGCTAATTGTTTCTTGGACCACATTTAACGCTTCTGTCAATTGGTTTTGAGTTTGGGTTAGGTCTTATCCAATAGCTCCTGTAGTTTCGCCTTTTCAAAATTTTTGGTCTACCAAAACGTTCTTTGTCTTGCACATCGAAATTACCACTTTTGAATTTTCGGAACCACGCCTTACATGTTTTTATGGTTGTAGCATGCCCATCGTAAGTATCTACAGCAAACGATGATTTCAACGGTTTTTTTCTTTTGATTAAATAAGAAAAATAATGCATGTCGCAAATGCAGTTTTTCAGGCACGAAGCTCGGCATTTTCAAAGAGGTGTATGTATTATGTATTATGTCAGTGTTACTTTCGCAAAATATAACATGTATGGCATCGAAGCTTGATGGCAGTAGAATAAAATGACATACGCGTTAATTCAGAACACTGCATATTTAAACCTAGCGACATCTGTTAGATAAACCGGTAATGACTTTCCGGTACACTTGGTATTTTTTCTGTCCCTACTTAGTAGGTCTCTTGTAAAATTGGGCCACCGTTCCCCAAAGAACTGTTTTGCCTTTATTTGACCTTGGGAGTTCTTCCAAGTATCCTTAGATTGTTACAGCACAGTTTTCCACAACGGTTTTGACATTTCCCTTTATAGACTCCCGTTTTATGAAATCCATTGATGAGACATTTCGTCGATTTTTTAATTTTCTCAACTACTGAGCTATCCCATTCGAGATGCGCACCCAATCACATATAAGGTTAAATCTCAATTGTACCGAATTTGATGTGTTTAGCACTGCTATCTGTCGGAAAAAGTGTCCACCGTGTGACTTGTTATACCCTGCCTTTTAATTTCTTCAACACATGTGTAATGTAGTTATTTCTGCTTGAAATATCGTAGTATCATTACTTAAGATCATGTGTCACATTTGCGGTTGTTTTTAATATTAAAAGTTTGTTTTTTTTTATTATACTTGTTTATTTGACTATTTAAATGCGTAGAAAGCGTTTCTTTGGTGCTAATATAAAATAACAGAATGGATATTTTATGGGAAAAGCTATGATAAATATATACCATCTGGAAAATGAAAAAAGGCGCTAATATATCCGATTAAGGATGTCTGGAAGTATGTGAAAACAAAACTCGAAGTACATGCGATATCAAGCACTATCTTTTTAAATTCCACACAGTTTATTATTTACCAAGTAGACAACTTACTGAAAAATTAGTAAAGATTATGGGAAATATGTAGATGTTTATCTATAGCCGATAAAGGAGCCGATGAGACTCCATATTAGATGGGTGCGTGATAAGTATTTAAAGTATTAAGTAATATATAAATAAATAAGTAGTCTACTAAGTAATATATAAATAAATTATTGTAACCTACATTTATTGATGAACTGCTACACGCTCTATGTTACAGACTGCCTTAGAAGAATATACGGCATTTTAGTGGCAATCGAAACTAAAAATCAGATTTAAAACAGTCGAAATTTACTTTGCATTTTGAAATAAAACTTGCGGGATACGAGCAACAAAGTTTCTGAGGTAAAATTAAAACTAATGAAGTATTTATTCCTATCGACATCTTGTCTATCCCATTTAAACTTTTTTCACATACCGATGTGTGTATATACATTTTTGTGTTTTTGTTTAATCAGTCCTTATCAGGGCTGATAAACATGAACTAGGAGGCCCCGCACAAAAATGTACATATACAATTATATAAATATTAATAAATCTATTTACTTAGAAAATCGACGTTGACTCGAAAAGGCTGTATATCGATTATAGAACATTAATAAGTATCATAAAATCCATTATCTCTATTTGTAATTCAATATTAATGGGTGTAAATACATTATCAATTATGAAATGCAATTAGGCATACCTATTTTAACGTTTAATGTTCATATCAATGCTAATATTTAATGTCGGTATTATTGACTTTCTGAGACATAGTAAATTATAGTAAATAAACATAAATATCTATCTGCTGTTACAAGGACATGATTACATATATACGTAATATGTAGATTTGACACGGTAAGCGTTCGGTTAGTAGCGCGTGCTTCGAAGAAATGTAAGAGGTTTAACAGCTAATAAATGTAAATAAACACTTGCCCTTTCAGGGTGGGTATTCCGTGCTTAGTAAAATACCTGATGTTGCAAATATTTAACAGATCTTATCCACTGTGTGCACCTGCATACTGAAAACGCTGCTTAAAAAGTTGTTTATTTATTATCTACTGAATCCCTTGCTTCGATGATTATCAATGTTATAGAAGAGAAAATTTACTCTTAATATTTTAATTACATCCACTAATTCAATTTCATTTTGCTATTTCAAACGTGATTCTTTCATTTGTGGCTCTGTTTTGAAAATTAGATTTTATTTTAATTTTAAAGTTACAAATAAAATTTTTCTTTTCAAATATTTTATTTTTTAATTATTGATGATTTAATGATTAATCTATTTGTGTGAATTAAATGCTTATATTTAAAATTAAGACACAATAAAAATTAAAAAACACGGAGATGACATTATTAGTTTTAATGTATCTAGTAATTGTTACCTACTCTCAAATTTGTTTTAGTTTTATTAACTACTATAATTTTATGAAGTAGGGAAAATTTTTGTTTGCATAATTTTATATCAAATGTCTATCTTTCAGAGTTATGGAGAATGTTTTGTTTTTGTTTTCCTCCACAGATGTTTTGTTATTTCGTAGAACATGTTTTTTAACAAATACTCTGTAATACAAAGGGTACTAGGAAAGTTTTGCACTATGACGCAACAATGAATGCTTGCGATGGCATCGTGGTCACGAAATGAGAGAAGGGCAGTTTTGCGTTATAATTTGGCGCGTGCTTTAAACATAGACCAGTGCTTCGAAGAAATGACTTTTCGACTAGATGATGTTTGTCCACATCGCACCACGATATTCAGGTGGTATAGAGAATTCCAAAGGGGAAATTAAACTGTGGAGGATGCTGAGAGGCCGAGAAGGCCACGAACGTCAGTTACGGAGGAAAACGTTACTACTGTGAGGAAAATGCTTGGCGAGAACAGGCGAGTGATCTACCAACAGATAGAAGGTCTAAATGCATCAGCGATTCGTTCGATTCTGTATGATCATTTGCACGTGAAGAAACTTGTTCTCTCTGGGTGCCGCATTGACTGACTGGAGAGCAGATGACACGACTTGGTGCCGGGAGATGTTAAAAAAGTTTAATAAGTGACAATCTCGGTATGCGAACAACACCGTGACAGGTGATAAGACTTGGCTGTACTATTACGATGTGCCGACCAAAACTCAAAACAAAGTTTGGGTCTTTGATGATGAGGACACACTCCTAGTTGTCAGAAAATCCCGATCTGTAAAGAAGAAAATGATAGCTGTATTTTTCAAATCGAGTGGAATTGTGGAACGCGTCGTTTTGGACACACAGAAGACAGTCACAGCTAAGTAGTATACTGAACAGTGCCTGCCTAAAGTCATTGGATCTATGAAGAACCTTCGGCCAAAGTCAAGAATAGACACCTGGTTCCTCCATCACGATAATGCTCCAGTTGACCGCGCCGAAGCCTGCACCGAATATTTGACCACGACAGGATTAAAACTTCTCGAGCACCCTTCCTACAGTCCAGATCTTGCTCCCTGTGACTTTGCACTGCTCTCGCATGTGAAAATGAGGCTAAAAGGCAGGCGGTTTCCCAGTGTTGGGACCTTCTGCGGGCTTGGGACAACGAGTATGCTTTACACGCTAGTGAAACTTCACAGAACTAGTTTAAAGATTGGTTTCGGAGGATGGAGAGGTACATTGAGTGTAGAGGAAATTACTTTGAAAAATTAAGTGAACAAAGCTGTATTGCAAAACTTTCCTAGGACCCTTTGTATAGAGAAATTGTGTTCATGTTACTACCTATACGAATCGATTTTGTACAGTTAAAAAAAAGAGGGTCTTTGAATTAATCGGGTTGAAGCGAAGCGCAAGAAATGAGTGTAATTTTTAAATTAATAAATTCTATCCTGAAATCGTTAATTATTGCCCTGTCAGCAACACACAACTGTACATTGTTTTGGTAGAAAATAATTTTTTTCTTGACTAAACTAGAACGCTCTTATTATTTTTCGTTCTAATTTGCTTAAAAGATTCGCGTAATATGCACCTTCGATAATTTGTCCTTTTGGAAGGTAATTAACATGAAGAATACTTTTGCTGCCTATTTTTGGGGGAGTAGAACCACTGTGCCATCACTGTTTAGGTCATGTCTTTGTTTCGAGCGTATATATATGAACCCAAGTTTAATTTTTGGTGATAAGTCTGGGCATACAATTTATCTTTTTTTAAAAAACCTTGAAAATACTTGGAATTTAGATTTACCCCCATTTTTTTTCAACATTGAACAGTCGCAGCATACATCTCACGGACAGCTTCCTTATAGCTCTTCATAACTCTTTATACCTCTTAATTCAAAATGTATATTGCGTGTTTTTTTCACAACGAAACTAATAAACGTAGTGATACGAAATTTGCCAGTTGACGTTGTTAGGGAGACAACTTGCCGCTATGTATTAATTATTGGTAGGCAATTTTTTTTTCTATTTACATTTATATTTAATAAAAATTAAAAATTTGGCTGAATAGTTTTGTAAAAATAAAAAATAATGCAGGTTTTATGTTAATTTTCAATACACACACGATCGTCTGCGAATATATTGCATAATAAACTTAACTTGAGCACATGCCCGTATAGATTCCACCACATTTTCTAGTTCTTAATAAATGTAGAAACTTCGTAGTTTTTTCTACACATACTTTTGGTAATAGCTAAAACGAACTGAATTTCGCTATAACTCAAGTTTTATAATATGCAAAGTGTTTTCTAGGTAAGGTGTTTTTTATATTTAAAACGAAACTGTGCAATATACACAGATACGTTCATATGCTTTCTATATACTTTAATAGTATCTATTGTCTTTAACTTCCAGTGTATCTATTTTACTTTTTTAAATCGTTTTATTAATTTTTTCTTTCTAGTTATTGTTAGTGATTTAAAACAATCAATGGCGCAATTTTTTAATTTTATTTTCAAGTCAATCCTGCTGAAACAGAAGAAAAGGAAAATAAATGATTTTGTAAAAATAATATTTCTATATCTTAACTGCCTAATTTTGCAATGTGTGGTCCAGCACTGTTAGAAAACAAAACTCAATCGGAATACTTACCTGCGGTTTGGGTAGTTACATGAATTTTATAGTTGGCGGGATCATTAACGTTGACACTTATTATAAATAGATTGTCAAGCAATATATACGCTGCTTAAAATATTGATATAAACAGCTGATTAAAGTAATCATATTTCGTAAACGCTATCTGTTTTTAAATAACACATAATCGGCAAATTTATACTGTTGCACGTACATATGTACTTATATAATACTTTGATAACAATTGAATTATTCACAATGCCTACTATATTATATATTTTGGAGATACCGCCTTCACAGTGGCAGCAATGCTATTCGGATTGGTTTAAACGAATGTAAAAGTGCATCGATTTTCAAGGAGCAATAAAACTACTTTCGATAATAAATAATAAAAAATTTTTTTTTGTTTGCTATTCCAGAAATATAAACGGCTACCCTCGTAGTATAATTTTGAAGTATTTTATTATAGATTAGTACATTCAACATTTTTCTAAACTGAAAACTATTTAAGAGCCTTCCTTTGACGCATCTTTTAAAAACTCTCTATTTGTATACACGAACTTACTTTTTATCTGTAAGATTCAATAAATTTTAGAAATACGTTAGCGTTTCCTCAATAACAATTTTAACGCTTTTCAAATTTCGTTGAAGGGAAATAGCATTCTATGATTTGTATGTAGATAATCTAGTATGCACATGCATATATCCAAATTTAACTATTTAAACCGTTTCATATCTATGTATGAATTAAAATTATACTCAATGACATTAGAAGTGTTACACCTAGAAGGAATAGTTTCCTGGACGTGATTTTTTGGTAATGTGATAAGCTTAAGTCAAGAATGAAACGATCAGATTTCCAAGAAATTTTATTAACATTAATTTGAAAAAAAATCAATAATGTGTTTGGCGACCCCGTAGCTGTAGACACTCCTGTACACGTCTAGGCATCGACAAAATAAGATGGTCGATGTCTGCTTGTGGCACCTCGTTCCAAGCAACTTGAACTTGGTGGATTAACTGTGCCAGAGTTTGTGGAGGATGGTTCAAATTGGTCAGTCTTCTCCCCATTATGTCCCACACATGTTCGATGGGATTTAAATCCGGTGAACGGGGTGGCCACGGCAAAACATTAACGCCAGCTTCTCGTAGAAAGTCCATAGTACGACGAGCAATATGTGGACGCGCGTTGTCTTGCTGAAAAAGGACGTGTGGATGGCCATCTAGATAAGGCAATAAAGTGGTTTGTAGGACGTCATCAACATAACGCGCAGCTGTCATACTGCCCCGAATAAACAGAAGAGGTGATCGGCTTCCATATGCAATAGCCCCCCAAACCATTACTCCAACAGTCCTGTGCACATGCCTCTCAACAGCAAATCCAATATCACGTCGCTCTCCACGACGGCGTCTTACCCTCTGACGGCCATCATGCATGCCTAGGCAGAATCGCGATTCGTCGCTGAATACGACATTATGCCATTCTGCTTCCCAATGCTGTTGTTCTCTGCACCAGTACAAACGTTGACGACGATGTTCTGCAGTCAAAGGAAGGACTAATCGTGCACGGTATGAAGCAAGTCCAAAAGCTCGAATGCGGCGATATAATGTTCGCATACTGACAATGCGACCTTCTACACCAAACCATTGGTCACAGAGTTGGCGCGTAGTAGCAAAACGGTCTCGCAGAGCTAGTAGTCTGAAGTGCCTGTCTTGACGCTCTGCGGTACGCCTCGGTTGACCTGTTGGTCTGTTTCGTGTTCCTCTACCTTCTTCTGTCCACACCCTACACACACGCATTATCGTCATTGCAGTGTTTTGCCGTGGCCACCCCGTTCACCGGATTTAAATCCCATCGAATATGTGTGGGACATAATGGGGAGAAGACTGACCAATTTGAACCATCCTCCACAAACTCTGGCACAGTTAATCCACCAAGTTCAAGTTGCTTGGAACGAGGTGCCACAAGCAGACATCGACCATCTTATTTTGTCGATGCCTAGACGTGTACAGGAGTGTCTACAGCTACGGGGTCGGCAAACACATTATTGATTTTTTTTCAAATTAATGTTAATAAAATTTCTTGGAAATCTGATCGTTTCATTCTTGACTTAAACTTATCACATTACCAAAAAATCACGTCCAGGAAACTATTCCTTCTAGGTGTAACACTTCTAATGTCATTGGGTATATATTCTACAACATTTTTCTTCTTTTGTATAGTATTGTGTGAAAGGTAATTATAATTACAATTGTTTTTAATTAGTATCGTTATCTTGATTGCCTTAATAAATTCCTTTTATTCTGGAATTAATTTCATCATTCTGTAATTCGTTTAATTGTTTATAACTTACGTAGATGTTTTTAAACAAAATCTAATTTGTAGTTTTCCTTATTTTATTGTCCACCTTATTTTCTTCTACATTATTGTACATACAAGTTTATAAATCACAATCTTTATATCATATACCATGTATGGTGTATAGGCCTTATGGAGTTGTGTACGAATTTTTTAAGTAAATAATCTGT
This sequence comes from Dermolepida albohirtum, assembly GCA_031893035.1. Lineage (NCBI taxonomy): Eukaryota > Metazoa > Arthropoda > Insecta > Coleoptera > Scarabaeidae > Dermolepida > Dermolepida albohirtum. Next base: position 287,745 of record JAVIWB010002512.1, read on the forward strand.
AGGTATACTATCGTCCATATTAGTTCAGACGGCTAGCAAAATTTGGTAAACTCTTCTAATAAATAATATAATTGCGTTTAAATATAAATAATATATTTACATTAGGTTCTTTACGATATTTATAACCAATTTCAGGTAAATATAAGTATCTATTAGAGCGTCTATAAATAATTATTATATTCGCCACAGATACGATTATTTTTTGAGTAAACAAGAATAGAATAGAAGATTGACAGCACACGAAATTGCCGCAGAAATGAATCGCGACCGTGCAAGAAAAATTTCTATTACCACGGTGAAAAGAAGATGCAAGCTTACTTCGACGGGGAAACAGGCAAACACAACAATGGGCAGAAACACAGAGATTGGACACTTGATGACTGGAAAAGAGTCTTATGGACTGATGAATCAAAATTCGTGTTTGGACAATCGGGGCGTGTTTTTGTAAGAAGAGCGAGTGGTTGAAGGATGCTGTGGGATTGTAGAGTGCCAACTGTCAAACAAGGAAGAAGTTCTGTGCTTGTTTGGGGTTGTTTTTGCTACGCTGCCACAGGTTTCTTCGATAAGCGGAATGTTTAAGATATCTTTGTTTACTTAACGTTAAAATTACTTTAATTTTTATTATTATACTTTATAAACATCTATAAACAATAATGCAATCAAAATTTTACGTTTTGACATACATTACCGAACTAATATGGACGGTAGGGTACATGGCGAGAATTTTATTTATACTATGTTTTAAAAAAATGTATAACAAACTCTAAGGAGTGGTATTATGATGCAGTATATGCATAAATATCTTATACTTTTAGTCATGGGTTTGCAAGTGGATGGTTGCTAAGACACAAAACATTTTGCATTTACACCAATTTCTTATATATGTACCAACAAATAAACAAAAGTAATTTATGAACAAGCAACAAAAAAAAGTTAAATAAGATGCTCAAAGTGTCATCAGTCACATTTCTACCACAAGGATCTTTGAATTCTTTCGTAAACGTTTATGTTTGCTTGGATTTGGTGGTATTGTTGTTTTACTCAGCCTTTCGAAGCTTGTTGATTTCGTGGATTTAGGGCCTGCGCTCGTTGTATTTGGTAAAGGACAAGATGCGCTCGTAGAGAATTCTCCAAACAAGGGAAGTACAGTTCCTACCTTGGCTGAAATTCTCCACAAACTCGTCTTAGGATTCTGCTCAACTCGTGACTCTAGATTGGCTCTTTGGTTTCAGAGGTGGATACTGACCTTGATCTTCCGGAATCATGAGTTTGTGAAATTTACCGTTATCACTCAATCTTTGATGTAACCTGACAAAAACGAGCTGAAGACTATACATGCTTGTCAACTAATTCTATATAAGAGTAAATAAAGATAGCGAAAATTCGTAAAATTATGCATTAACTGCTGAATGTGAACTACAAATATGTATGTTTGATAGACCGCAATAAGAAAATGCAAGTTTTTGCGAATGCAAAAAACAAAGAGACAACCAAAATAAAAACAAATGCCACAAATAGGAATAGTTCATCATATCTTTGAGGGATACGGACCCATGTTCATTCATTACGCTTTTCTACATTTTTAGGCTATACTATTTTCAAAGTTTGAGACACATTTTTTAACTCCTTGTGTTTTAAGCAAACATAAAACTCTTGGAAAATAATCACATTCATGTATTGCCTTTGGCTTTTACGTGTATATACTCAATTGTGGTCGTACTTTTTTAATCATTTACTTCAATTTTCAGCTGATTGAAATCACTGCATTGGTTTATACTGTTTATAGGTTTGTAGCAGATGCTTCATCATTAATTAAATTCCTCAAGTTATTATGTTAGATATGATAATATAAATTTAATCATCACTTTTAAAACATAATGTAAAATATACTTTATAAACAGACAACGATTAAGGTTAAATGCGCTACAGTTTTTAGAAAATAGTATAAGGAAGAATTCTTGCATCACGCACAGATAGACTATTTTTACATGTTTACCTTAGATCACGTTCTCGCGTCCAGTAAAGATAAATGATTTAAAAGAACGTAGGTGGTATTCATTTTAATAGAAAATGGTAAATTTTTTATCAATGCTTTGGATTTTATATATTAATATAAATGTTAGCGTTTATATTAACAGCCTACTATATCAAATTTTGTATACTTTTTAAGGAAACGGAGAATTATATATTGTAATTTAAAAGCTGCAATGTCTACTAAAGAAAGCTTCATTAGTTTTTTCAATAAATATAAGGTTTCAATTTAGACAAATAAATAGTTACTATTTTGCCGTAAGTAGATTATTATTATTTGCTACTGGTGTTGATTTACTTAAGATTCGGTAGTAAATGGAAGAACAAAAATAACAGTGGGATATTTAAAATATTTGAGAAATTCAAAAGAATAACAAAGAATGTCCAAATTATAAATACCGAAAGTCATGCAACTTGCCATTTGTAAATATAATAATTTACACCGTTGTTCGTATTTAAAGTAAAATGAGTTATTAATTGTTGAATACCACGCAAGTTATCATGCATTTGTCTGTTCATAATGTTACGTATTTTTTGGTATGATTCTTTGGCGACGGTAAAATCAAACATTGAAATAACATAAACAATTATCTAATAATTTAATAAACCATTAACTATGTAAATACAGCTGTCAATAATCTCAAAACCCTAATTCCAAATATCGCCGATTACCAATATCGATTTTCACATGTCAATGTCACTATCACTAATGATTCTCAGGCGCGATCTCGGCTGTTTATATAAGCGCATCTCGAATGTTTCTTGTTTTTTTTTTGAAACATGTCTTGTTTCAAGTTGTCTACGTTGCCTGCTAAGTTTCGTAAATTAAATTATACAATCCACGCAATACACAAATTAGTTTGGCAATCTAAGCAACATTATTTTTGTTACATTGTAATTTAAATCTAATACGAGAAATTCAATGAAATACATAGTTTTAATAAATATTTCATCTTTACTTACATTCAAAATGAGTTCTTATACATATACGACGATAGTTTGACAAATAGTGAGAATGACACATAGGTGGCGCTCTAATTGGTAAAACAAATGCACTGTAATTTAGGTTGACTGTTTATATGTTTACATTCCGATATTTAGATAAATCGGTGATTAGTTTATTTTTGACAGCTGATTAAAAAAGAAGCAACACGTCATTTTGTTAAAATGGAAAAAGCAGAGTATTGTGCGGTGATTAAATACTTCGTAATTAAGGGTATGAAAGCTACCGAAATAAAAGATGAGTTACGGGAAACATTAGGTGAATCTGCTCCATCATCCGCCATAATAAGTAGATGGGAAAAATGAATTTAAACGTGGTAGAACAAGCTGTGTTGATGAAGCGCGCTCTGGAGCACCCAAAATCGTGATTTCTAAGGAAATGATTATAAATATCCATAATATTATTACGCAAGATCGACGACTCAAAGTGAGAGGTAAACATTTCAACAGAACGCGTACACCACATTTTAACGAAAGAATTGGGCCTTTCCAAGCTTTCAGCAAGATGGGTGCCGCGATTGCTTACGACTGATCAAAAGTTTCCTCGTTTGCGCATTTCCAATGAGTGTTTGGATCTTTATAAGCGGAATCCGGTTGATTTTTGTAGGCGATTTGTTATTTGGGATGAAACTTGGATACACTACAGTACACCCGAAACTAAACAACAGTCGAAACAATGGTTAGAACGTACACTGCAGGCCATAAGTTTGGAATCACTTGCATAAGTTAGGAATCACTTCTTAATATAATGAAAATATTGTAGTGGCTTTAACAAACATTGTAAAAATAAAACAATATTAATATACCAAAACGTTTTATTATAAAATAAGCAGGAAAAAAAGCAAATTTTATTTATTTACATCCACTTATTTTTATTATCAACTAAACGGACTTTTCATCGAAATACCCTCCTTTTGCTTTAATGACGGCAGCACACAATCGCGGTAAACGAGACACTAATGTAAGGGTTTCATTGGGTATATTTGCCCAAGAATCTTGTATAACTTGCCACATGTGAGTCTGGGACGTCGGACACTTTTCACGCACTTTTCTATCCAATTCTTCCCACAACAGCTCTATTGGATTGAGGTCTGGCGATTGTGCCGGCCAAACCATGTTTTGTAAAACACCGTCAGCTTCCTGTTGTTGGAGATATCCTCTACATAAATGAGAAGAATGTTTTGGGTCGTTGTCTTGCATGAATATAAAGTTTTCTCCAAGTAATCTCAGACCGGAGGGCACAGCGTTGTGTTCGAGAATCTGTCTGTAACCCTCCTTTTTCAAAACTCTGTCGATTTTCACCAGATCTCCTACACCAGCCGAAGAAAAACATCCCCAAATCATTACAGAACCGCCACCATGTTTTACCGTGGGCACCACACATTGCGGTAACATTTTTTCCGTAGCAGTTCTTGTTACAAATATCCGACGTCTGGAACCGAAGACCTCGTACTTTGATTCGTCGGTCCATAGTACTTTTTCCCACTGTTCTATTGCCCAATCTTTGTGTAACTTAGCCCATTGTAGCCTTTTTATTTTATTTTGCGGACGTAGAAGCGGTTTGCGAACTGCTACACGTCCCATCAGTCCAGCCGCTCTGAGCCGCCTTTTTACTGTGGTTAAAGAGATCCGAGTTTCACGCTCCATGTTAAACTCACCGCGGATTTGCGAGGCCGTTAATCTTCTATCTCTTTTCGACGTCAATATAATTGTCTGATCTTCTGCAAGAGTTGAAATTTTTGGTCTTCCTGATCGTTTTCTGTCCGTATACCCTCCAGTAGACTGGTATCTTTTAATTGTATTTTGTACACCTTTGTACGATATCTTCATTCTTTTCGCGATATCCCGTATAGAATCTCCCCGATTATGATGACTAATAATTTCTACACGTTTTTCTAGCGATATCTGCTTTCTCTTCGCCATAATCAAACGATGTTTACTGATTCTACACACTTTTATGTGCCTACACACTTTAAATGATACGAAGCAACTAAAATATTCTCATTACTTCAAAATGTATAAATACTTATAAATATAAATATAAAAACTAAATGTAATTACAAAAGGTTTATGCGGAAGGGTCTGCAATAAAATTTGTCCATTCCAGGTAATCGTTCATTATGCAGAAATATTACCTGCTCGAATAAATAATACCGCAGGCAGAGTTTCCTTAATCTCTGGTTATTTTCCAACTATTAATGCATTTAAAACTACATCTTTTATGTAAAGCTTTATAATGTACTTAAGAATAATCCTTTGTACTTATATCAAAGTAATACGAACGTAACATAGATAAATTTTAATTTTTATGAATTTACTGGAACTGATTCCAAACTTATGGCCTGCAGTGTAGTTCTGCACCTCCAAAGAAAGCGAAAACCACTTTGTCGGCAAACAAGGTGATGGCATCAATTTTTTGTGATTCAAAGGGCATTTTGCTAATTGATTACCTTCAGAAAGGTGCCACAATAAACGGACAATATTATGCAGAACTTCTATAAAAATTAAATGTTGAGATTCGTATTAAACGGCCAGGAATGGCAAAGAAAAAGATTCTGTTTCACCAAGACAACGCTCCCTCGCATACCAGCACAGTTGCGATGTCCAAAATCCACGAGTTGCATTTCCAATTAGTACCGCATGCGCCTTATTTAAATGTATTGCTCTTTTAAGAGAATATATTGAAAAATAAAAATTATTTTGTATTTAAAAAATTCGTTTTTCTTTTCCATTTTCACTACTTGTCAAACTATCTTCGGATAAGGACGAAAATACACAAAATGTATTATGAACATCAATGGCATAAAACAACTAAAATCAACAAATTTTCAATGTTTCTATATTCATGCACTAAATGAAATACATTTAAGTTCTCAGAAAAAAATATATCTCTCAGTCGCAAAAGTGTTCGTACACCCCATGAATATTGAATATCATGAAATGTGAACCTTTAACTATGATAAAGTATATTTACCTCCATTTAACAACGTTAGAAAACTCTTAATACTCCTAATAACAATATGAAAACTGTTATTATTTAGAACTACAAAAAAAATTGTTAAATATTCTAACATCGAATGTCACAGAAGTTTTCGTGCACTTTATTTCTACAGGAATTTCTCTATTGTAAGTCATAAATTTAGAGTTTTGTCTACACAGCGTTGAATGTATGTTTTTGGACTACTTTTTGTTAATCTTCTATTTAAGATTAAGTAGATTTTTATTGATTATTGTAAGATTTACAAGTTGTATTGAAACAATCGTATAAATATTTTAAGAAAATTTTACTTCCTGTAAATATACATACCGCAGAATTATATGTTTCTGTAGCAATATTTATATTTAGTAACAAATTATAACAATTTTGAATCAGTCTGTTTCAATGGAACTTAACGCTAGTAGCCAAACTGTATTCTGTAAAGTCAGGTACATAATTTCCTCTTGCACCACTACAAAAATATTTGACACTGTTCCTAGCATCACCAAACACATGCTTTAGGAGTAATAATATTTTCAATAAAAATTCAAACGATAGCAAATTTTCAAAAGCGGTGCTGTTATTTTAAATATTACAGATATGTGCATAACATTTTATCTTCTTATCTTTTTGTTTTTGTGTAATATCTGGGAAAAGGTGTTTCCACGTAAAGCACGCCACCTTAGAATAAGTTATATGTAACATTGTACACAATGTTCTACATATATTCGTAAAGTTTTCGTTAGCTTTTCAAAAGGTTCTGTAATAGAATGCTCTAAATTTCCAATTCACATATAGGTCTCTGTTATTTTAAGAATAACTATCTAATTAACGCATAGATCTACCAGTTTACGGTTTATATACAAACTAGTTAAAATATGTAGATATAAATGAGATTATTCGCGCGATAATAAACAAATTACCATACCAATGATATTCTGCGACCGTTCTGGGAATTAAATTGTGTGCAATTCCCTTGGACGTAAAGCGATTATTATTGAGCACGCTTTTATTGTGGATTAATGTGTAGTGCGTATGTGTGGAAGAAGATACAGTCAGTCACAGTGTTCGAAGCTTCATGAATGTTGAATATGATCAGATGTGAACATCCGGCTATGATAAGTCATATTTACTTCTACCTAGTCAATTCATAAATACTGGTACACAACTGAACGCACTCATTACGAATGCAACACTGTGCGCATCCATTTCGTATTAATTGCGATTTGACAGTTGACATTTATGCTTCATTGTGACGTAAATAGTTTTTGACATTAATTGTTTACAATCATGGAATGGGGCGACATTGAAAATCGTATTGTTGTAGTTGGCCCACTAAAATGCAACATGGAAAAAGGCGATATCTTTAGGACGTTGCAACAGCTTGGAATCACTCGCAATTTTGTGCATCGTGCTGTGAAGTTGTTAGAGGATACTGGTGTAGTACGAGACCGTCTCAAAGATCCGGCCGTCCGGTGAGAACGGGTGAGAACTCCGAAAGCGATCAAAGCCGTGTAGAAACGAATCGACCGAAAACGCTGCGAAAGCAGAAAATCTTGTCGCGGGAAATGCAAATTTCGCAAAAATCCATGTCTTGCATTATCAAAGAAGAATTGGGACTCAGCACGTAGAAGCGACACACTACTCACGGCCGCATTGAAGGAAAAACGCAAGTGAAAATCGAAAGCGTTACTCAGCCGGTACGCGAAGAACGCTCACAGACAAATTCTGTTTACTGACGAGAAAATCTTCAGCGTAGAAGAACCGTTCAATAAACAGAACGATCGTGTGTATGCCCGGTCATCCAGAGAAGCATCCCAATTCATCCCGAGGGTTTAAGAGGCCGCCATCCCGCGTCTGTAATAGTATTGTGGGGAGTGAGCTACGATGGCGTTACCAAGGTCCATTTTTGCGAGAAAGGAGTAAAAACATCGACCAAAGTATATCAATCGACCGTCTTGGAACCCATTGTGAAGCGTCTCAACAACATTCACGGAGCTTCGAACACTATGACTGACTGTATCTTCTTTCACACATATGCACTATACACTACCCAACAATAAGAACGTGCTCAATAAGAATCGCCTTACTACCAAGTAAATTACACATAATTTAATTCTCAGAATGGTCGCAGAACGCCATTGGTACGGCAATTTGTTTATCTCGCGCGAGTAATCCCATTTATATTTATATATAAATTTTAACTAGTATGTGTGTAAACCGTTAACTGGTTGATCTATCCGTTAATTAATTAGTTATTCTTAAAATAACCGGGACCTATATGTGAATTGTATGTAAATTTGGCGCTTCCTATTACAGAACTTTTTGAAAAAAACTAATGAAAGCTTTATGAAAAGATGTATAACTGTTCAATGTTACATATAACTTGTTTTAAGGCGGCGTGCTTAGTGTGTGAAACATTTTTCCCAAATATTACACAAAAACTAAAAGATAAGAAGATAAAATGTTATGTATATTATCTGCAATATTTAAAATAACAACACCGCTTTTGACAATTTGCAATAGTTTTGAATTTTTTATTGCAAATATCGGTACTCCTGATTATCTAAAACATGAGTTTGGTGATGCTAAGAACTATGTCAATTAATTTGGTTGTGGTGCAAGAGGAAATTATGTACCTGACTTCACAGAATACAGCTTGACAACTAGCATTAAGTTCAAATGAAATAGATTGATTTACAATTGTTATAAGTTGTTATTAAATATCAATATTGCTACAAAAACGTATAATTCCTTGGTATGTATATTTGTGGAAAGTAAATATATAAATTTATACAGTCACTTCAATACGGCTTGTAAATCTTAATAATTATTATTAATTATTGTAAATCTTACAATAATGATTAAAAGTCTATTCAATATTACATAAAAGATTAACGAAAAGTAATCCAAGATACATTCATTGCTTTGCCGAAAAAATTAGAAAGTAAAGATTATGAAAACAAAAGATAAAACTTTAAAAGCGATAAAGAAGAATAGAAAAATGTCGGACCGGATACAAAATAAGGTAACTTGGAAAGTAATGATAATTTCATTCGCATAGATGACTTAGACCAGCGTTTTTCAGCTCCTGGGTTGCGGCGACATTTTTATAGGTCGCGAAGTGATAGAGGAACAATATAAATATAGCGGTCGGTATCTGTCTTCAACGGGTTTGATATATCGCTAAATATATATTTGAGACACGCTACCAGTACAAGCAAATTTTTTGGGTCGCTGTGCAAAAAGTTTAGAAACTCTGATTTAGACAATACAAAAACTCAAATATGTATTACAAAATTCAAAAATCACTTATGAAATTTTTGTTACTGAAAGAACCGCCGTTGTACAAAAATTCTGTATTTGAAAAATTTACGGATAATCAGGTACGACTTAAATTTATAATCTGTATTATTTCAAACAAAAAATTGTTTTTTTAATATGACTGCTGGTTCATTTTTTCAATCGCAAGTGTCAATTTTTTCACGGTGATTTTATTTACAGAAAAAAAACCTAAACAATAATTTCAGGTCGCACTCCCGTAGATAGGGTATCCGCTCATAATGTTTCTATCAAAAAGTTGTCTCAATAAATTACATTATCTCGTCAATTCACTTGACTAAGCATACCGTAATTCCTGGAATTTTGCCAAATTAAAAATTCCATCGAAATGCCCACTATAATAAAAATAAAATAAAAAAATCATACAAATATTTCGGAAAATGATTTCTGAGTTTGTGGAAATGAGAACATTTTTTTAATTTTTATTACTCAAACTTAATATGTTAAATATTGCATATACGAAATTCCTAACTGTTGTACCAAAATATTTTGACAGAAACAAATCTATTAGGTAAATGGTAATTATGTGCTGACAAATTAGTTTCATATTTCTATTCATCAAGTTGTCAGGATTGTTAGGATTTTTTCGTGAGTCCGCAAATCATGCCAACAATAACTTCATTTCTTTTATATAGAAAATCCGATGTTCTTGTACCATATTAATTTCTTCATATTATGACTACATGCCAATTTGAGTCTAGCACTAACAATAAAAGTTATTTATAATAATAATATTGACTGAAAGAAATCCTTATTCAATTGACGTAGATTCATATTTTATAGTACACTAGTATTATTCTAACTACACATTTCCAGTAATATAATATGAATGTCGTTTACTGCAATAGTCAATAAAATAGTAGATAAGAACATAAAAATAACTTGGGTTCACAATACAAAGGGTACTAGGAAAGTTTTGCAATATGACGCAACAATGAATCGTAGGAAGCTGCTTGTTGCTGCATGTTGAGACATGTTCATACGTGCATAGTAGCCGCCGCGGCAAGTCGATGGGCTCAGTTATTCATTAGCAGTAAGAGTGTAAAGTGCTTGCGATGACATCGCGGTCACGAAATGAGATAAGGGCAGTTCTGCGTTATAATTTCGTGTTGTGTAAACATAGACCAGTTTCTTCGAAGAAATGACTCTTGCACTAGGTGATGTTTGTCCACATCGCACAATGATATTCAGGTGATATAGAGAATTCTAAAGGAGAAATTTAACTGTGGAGGATGCTGAGAGGCCGGGAAGGCTACGAACGCCAGTTACGGAGGAAAACGTTACTACCGTGAGGAAAATGCTTGGCGAGGACGGGCGAGTGACCTACCAACAGATAGAGGGTACTTCAGGCCTAAATGCACCAGCCATTCGTTCGATTCTGCATGATCATTTGCAAGTGAAGAAACTTTGTTGTCTCTGGGTGTCGCATCGATTGACTTAAGAGCAGATGACACGACGTGTGACTTGGTGCCGGGAGATCCTAAAAAAGTTTAATAAGTGACAATCTCGGTATGTGAACAACATCGTGACAGGTGACGAGACTTGGCTGTACTATTACGTTGTGCCGACCAAAGCTCAAAACAAAGTTTGGGTCTTTGATGATGAGGATACACCCGTACTTGTTAGAAAATCCCGATCTGTAAAGAAGAAAATGATAGCTGTATTTTTCAAATCGACTGGAATTGTGGAACGCGTCGTTTTGGACACACAGAAGATAGTCACAGCTAACTGATATACTGAACAGTGCCTGTCTAAAATTAAATAAACAAAGCTGTATTGCAAAACTTTCCTAGTACCCTTTGTATACGAGAATATTTTTTAAATGTTGTCAACTTTTTCACCATGGTTTATATATTGCTGACTTCAGTTATATTTTAGAAGCCTAATTTCTCCCAAATTTGTCGGATAAATAAAAATAATCGTTTAAAATAAACTATTTGTTATTTTCGTGTTAATATGTGCTAATTAGACGTGTTTCACGTGAAAAAACCATCAAAGAAACTGAAAAAAACTTACATAAATATTATAATGGCTCTGCTTCTTCCCAGGGAATAATTTATGAGTAGTTGATTGCTTTCAATAGTGGTTATATGAGAACAGAAGATGCTGAACGTTCGGGACTTTCATCTGCAGTATCTTCTCCAGAAATGATTTATAATTTAGTAATGTCATCAACATCTCAACCGAATACAATATTTTGCATCAACATTTAAATATGAAATGCAAGACGGGTGCCGCATTTGCTTACGTTAGAGTAAATGCGAATTTGTGTTACAATTAATATAAATATATGTATAACTCAGTTCAAACGAAATCCAAGAAAATTTTTCCGTGTCACCATATATCAAGCTTGGTTGCTTCACTATACTCCAGAGACGAAAACAATCCAAGCAATGGATTTCTTCTGATTAACGTGCTGCAAAGTAACCAAATATCTTTTTGCCGTAATCTTTATTGATCATTTATAGAAGAAAAATACAATAGCTGACTAATACTATACTGGTACACTGATACGCTTCGATGCTTAACTAAAGAAAAAACCACTACATTTGTTCAGAAAAGAGAATTTTTTTCCATTTTATTTATTTGTCACGGCAATGACTAAATTTGTTTAATTAGTATACGAATTGCAGCCTCGTCCACCATATTCACCAGATCTAGCACGGAATGATTTTTTCTTGTTCTCAAACTTGACAAAATAGCTTGGTGGAAAGAGATTCGGGACAAAGTGGATGATAGCCGCAACGAATGCCTATTTTGACGAGGTTTTAAAAGATCACTTTTTAGACTACTTAAAAAAATTGGAAAGTCGCTAAGTTAAACGTATAGAATTAAAAGGAAACTATGTTGAAAAATAAAATATACACAATTTTTGCCCTGACATAAGTATTTGTTGTGGTGCAAGAGGAAATTATGTACCTGACTTTACGGAATACAGCTTATGACTAGCATTAAGTTCCGTTGAAATAGATGAAATTGTTATAATTGTTATTGAATATTAACAATGCTTAAGAAATATATAATTCTGTCGTATGTATATTTATGCGAAATAAATAAATTTTTCATTAAATAATTTATAGTGTTGTTTCAATACGGCTTGTAAATCTTAACAATAATAGTTAAAAATCTATTCAATATTACATAGAGGTTAACGAAAAGTAGTCTAAGAAGATACATTCAACGCTTTGTTGAAAAAATTAGAAAGTAATGATTACGGAAACGAAACATAAAACTTTTAAAGCGATGAAGAAGAATAGAAAAATGTTGTACCGTATACAAATTTTGGTAATTTGGAAAGTAATGATAATTGCATAGGCATAGATGATTTAGATCAGCGTTTCTTAAAATAAGCATTTCATTGAAAAGTCGAATCACCCTTGCATACAAATCGCTTATACAATAAAATAAAATGTATAATAAAGAACAACTAGAAAAAGTTACGTTTGCAAATAGATATCTTTAATAAAACGATTTAAATTCTTAAATTAAGGTTAAGTTTTATGAGTAATTTTTAAATGCTTTAACACATACCAATTTCAAAAAGATTTACATAATTAATGGCTTTGTATATCTTCCGTAATGCAATAAAATGCAGATTCAAAAGAGAACAGATGCGGACGGTAACGGCAATTTAAATAAATTAAATAAAACCACATGAATTCATACAGTCTTCTGATGAAATCGAAATGCCATAAAACAATTATACAGGTGGCGGCGTAATAAAAGAATAAAAAGCGATATCAGGAAAAAAAACTAGATAATAGAAGAATAGACAACAGTGCATAACAGGTGCAAAATAGAGAAGCAATTATATTTCTAAGAAATGGAGACGAAGCAATAAAATATCGACATTAGAGCATATCTCAAATACAATTATAAAGCAAAATGAAAATTAACATACGTTGGTGGTTTTGATTATTGGTTTGGTGGGAAGTGCGACTCGATTACTGACACCATCCTTCCGATAAACTTATATTCTAATTCTGCTTCCTTTCCTATGGTGACAGGCAAAACTTGGTTAATTACTCATATTTTATTTGAAAGATACAGCAATGTGACTAAAATGTCTATATTCTGAATGAAAAATTATAAATTGCCTATGAATTTGTGATGTATTCCAATATTTATTTATTTTGAAATTTTGGCTTATGTGCAAGAAACTTTGAGTGACAAAACTTTCGAAAACCATTATTCGTTTTAGTTATACGTTGTGATATGAGCATCGAAGTTGATGTGCAGCCAGGAACATCAAAAACTGTAATAATTCCAGAAATGAATTCATGATATCGTTTCGAAGAATTTATATGAAAAAGGATGTTCAATTAATTTTTTTAAACATTAATACTACATTAACTACATCCTGGTGAAAAGCAACCTAATACTACAATCCATACTATTTTCATTTTATGTGTAACAGAGCATGTGTTTAAATTTAATTTTTTAGCTTATTGATAATATAATATAAACCTTTTATAGCACTAATGTATTTTTTATTTATTTCTGAAACACGTTGCGTGTATATGTATGTAGTATTATGCATAACATACATAGATACACTAGTAAAGTTTCTTTTTATATATACTATACACTATACTTTATATACTTTTTATACTTTACTATACACTGCTTCTAAATTTTTTTTTTGTACCGAAAGCTACACGCTCCATATGTCCTATTGTAGAATACGTTTACCTCGGAACAAGCCCTTATAGATTCTAAAACCCTCTTATAATACCAGCCCTAATGCGATTTGTAGTTAAATAATGCAAACCGTCACATAGTGTGTTTGACCTTTGCTACTCCTGCACATACCGTAAAACCCTTTGTACTTACCCTTCTATAAAACTGTAATATTTATTTTTACACTTCACGTACCCCTTTATTAAGTGGAGAATATAAGGATTTTATCAGCATTAAAATTTCTATTTCATTTGGTCTAATATTTAGTGATAATTTTAAGAATTTAGATGTAATAAAGATATTTCTAAATTTCGTTTTAAAAAAAATTGGTATTACTTTTACATAGTTTCAAATAATGGCTATTCGGTAAATGGAAAACAAATTCAAACTTTATAAATATGTTATTTTAATTAAATGGCATTATTATATAATTTACAATGCACACCGAATTGTTGGGTTGGTATTTATCTTAATAACAAAATGAAGGAAAGTATTCATTATTATCTTGTATGTTATGTGTGTACAGAAGTTAAAAGTTATAATGGAACAAATAATTTTTTTATGTTCTAAGATAATTTTGAGAAAATTTAATGTTTAAATTATAAACAATTTTGTATGTTTTATTAAATTAAATCTAGGTAGAAAGTATTTACAAAAAATAAATCAGCATTGCAAACAAATTTTTATACAGTTAATAAAAAAATAGCAATACTGAAAAAAAGATCTCAAAGTAATAATGGAACACCCTGTTATTTCACGTCCGAATTGTTCTTTAAATCAATTAAAACATTTGTTATTAATGCTTTTTCGAAAGTCCGTTAAGTTTTATAACCAAAAACATATTTTTCTTATTAAAAATTTAAAATGGCGCCGCGTAGTGTTCAGACTTCACCAGAACTCTGGGAGTTAATAAAAAAATTATCCAAGGAGGGCAAAACTGTTCGAGAAAACGCAGAAATCGTGAATAAGGTGCGCCTACAACTGTTTTTAACATTATTAAAAGATATGAAAACAGCAATAACTTTGAAAATAAATCAAAACCCAGTAAAAATAAAATCTTCTCCCATAATGACGAGCAGTGGCTAGTGCGTCAAATTAAGCGGAATCCTCATCTAAGTGCACCCAAGTTGGCAGCTGAAGCTCAAAAATACCTTGGGAAGACAGCAAATGCAGAAACAATTCGTATCGTTCTTCGGAAGCACAATTTTAGTGGTCGAGTTGTTAGAAAAAAGCCATATATAAGCGACATTAACCAAAAAAAGCGTGTAGAGTTCGCAAAAAATACCGAGGCAAGGACTTTTCTTTCTGGAAACAGGTGATGTTTTTAGGTCTGATGGACGTTCATACGTATGGAGACGAGCAAATGAAGAGCTCCATAAAAATAATTTGCAACCTACAGTAAAACACGGTATGGGTTCAGTGATGGTATAGGGTGCTGTACCTGCCGATGGACCAGGGAATTTACAGATAATTGATGGGATTATGAATCACACTATGTATTTAGACATACTAAGAAACAATTTAAACGAAAGTGTCGAAAAGCTAGGCATTAAAGAGGGATTTTATTTCTATCAAGATAACGATCCCAAGCATAAAGCTTAAGTCCGGTCGTGGCTCCTATATAATTGCCCCTACGTTTTGGAAATTCCACCATAATCACCGGACTTAAATATTATTGAGCATGTTTGGAGTTATCCTGAGGAAAAATTGTACAATTTCCACTCACGAACAACTAAAGGCAGCTATTATTACGGAATGGTCAAAGATCGAACCTTCGTATTGTGAAAAACTCGTAAAATCAATGCCTAAGCGCTTAGGATGCGTATTAAAGTCAAAAAGCTTACCTACAAAATATTAGCTACCAAAAATGTATAAATTTTGCGATAAGAACCATATCTGTTCCATTGTATGTTTGACATGAATTTTAAGTTACTTTTGGTTTACCAGGTGCGACACTTTTTAATTATCTGCTGATGATGACAACTTAGTTGTCGAAATACGTGTACAGAATATCTAAAATTAATGTGGCAAGGGGTTATATATCAACCTTCAGTGATTAAGTGAATCAACCAAAGGCTCCATCAAACTTACCTTGGTTTTTGTTATTTTTTTAAGTGTATAATTTTAGAAATGAATTTGTTCTTATTGAGTTTTCAAGTGTAGGTTACAACAATTAAAATTAAAATAAAATCTTTTATTATCTAATGCTTATTAAGTTTTTTTTGTTATAGTCCTTATAATTGTTTTACTGTTCTGTTATTACTTTGAGCCTCTGTACGTACCCAAATTTGTAGTTATTTTAAATTGTTATTTTGTATTTCTACTGATATTGCTTTACTAGAATCACTTGCTTTCATATATTTTATATTTATTTAGTATATTTTATTGTTTCAGATACATGCTATGAAATATACCGTCAATCAATACTAGGGTAAGTAATATTATATATTTAGCACACATACCTATTTCAATTTAATGTAAAATATTATAAATGAATGTATCAGGTTAGTGCATAAGTTCGTCGCGTTTTTGTTTTCAATTAGTGTATCTTGAAAAGAATATTCTTAGACACACGTCAAAGTTGGTTTAATGTCGTATTATTGTTTAATTTTAATAGTTTGTGAATGTGTACAAAGATTGTTTTATTTGTTTATAAAAGAAAATAGAATTTTAAGAAGCCGTTTACGATGACAACGTAATTGGAGTGATTACACTAGGGAAATGGTTTTCTTGATTTTAAGAGGGCTATTTTGACATAAACGTTTCCCAACATGCAGGAATATCATCGGACTTTGATGATTCACGTCAATCAATTCGAGAAATAGCCATTATAATGAATTATAACCATGATCCAAAAAAAATAATAAATTTTGAGCTCAGTGGAAACGCTACTAACTTATGCATTAACCTAATACGCACATACATATACGTAAAATATATAGCTATCTGCAATATAGTTTCCTTTTATTAGCGTCAATTGCAAATACATTTTTATATGTATCTGTATATACATATGTATACTATTTATTTATAAACATTACAGTTCTTTAACTCTTAAACACATTAAGATGGTATTACAAAAGATTTATTTACTACAAATATGTTAATAATGTTTAGTATGTTTGTGTAAATTATTTACATAAAAGAACTAAGTATTAATATTAATTTAATAACTTGTGTCTGACATTAAAATGTAGAATAAAATATGTAGATGTCGACATCCCGCTTTGTTTAATTCTATCATGTTCATTCAGTAGATATACGCTTTTTCTAATGATCGAATTACTTTGTTTTGGATCCATCCAGTTGTGTAAGTTGACACGACATGAATACAACATGTTTATTACCTGCACTAAAATTCTATCCACGAATTGTTTGTTCGTTTGTAAATGATTTCATGGGTAACAGCAATATCTTCTGTCTTTACTACACATTTTATTTTGTCGATCGCCCGTTTCACAATGCCGTACAGGTATACATATATGTATACCTGCTTTGTTATGAAGCCTGCAGCTTGCATGCCGTAAACTCGAAAACCGGTTTTATAATAGAGCGTTGGGATTGTGAAAACCGAAGGACAGACTGTCTGTCCCTTTGCTCTTCAGACGACTACCCAACGAGGTGAACGTGTCTGCACAATATTTTAGATAGATGTTTTACATCCAAGCTTGACATTATTGACGCTCCATGTTACCGTTAAAATGGAAATTAGAAATTTTAGACGAATGCAATCTTTACAGTATATTTAAATTTACATAAGAGAATGTCAAATATTTATATTGAATAAAAAAAGCACAAAAATATAACTAATTTTATTATGCCTGTGCGAACATGTCACTGAAGAAAATTAGTAAGATTCTGACTTCAAATTAACTTCTTCATGCTAACGGTATGTTTAGATATACATACTTATGTACATAGAAAAGATACGTTAGAACAAAGCATAGAGAAATGTGCAAGAAACCAGCAAAAATATTTTTTCTGCATTATCTAAGATTCTTCATTATCGTAGGGCAAAAACGGAAATACTCCTAAATTGTCATTGTGAAATGTTAATCTAGATATAAAATAGATATAAGGATGTTGAAAGGAATCATTCTATTATTAATAATAACCTATCTACTACATATGTTTCACCGAATTCACGGATCATCAGGCAGATTTGTGTTATTAATGGACGATTCCTTGGTAGCGTCTATCATATCATTTCGATACAGAAAAATAATGAATAACAAGCGCCTCCCTCTGTCGTCCACTATACTGAACGACAAACGTTCACTAATAACACAAATCTGCCTGATCATCCGTTAATTCGGTGAAACATATGTAGTAAATATAAGGAGTTAAGAAAATATTGTTATGGATACAGGGAGAAGAAAAAGATTGGAAGAGAATATAAAATATAATTTGATAATGTCAGCACTGAAATAAAAGCAAAAAAATATAATAAGTAAGAAATTATGTATTATGGAAAGTTAAAATATATAATGATTGATTTGGAAAATATATGTAAAGTATAATAAAAGAATGTCGAAAAGTTAAAAATATTTACTGAAATGTATTTCAAAAGATATATCAAGAAACAATTTTTCCTACATTCCTATTACATTATCTTTTCGTTTATAATATTACTCATTTCTTCGAAAAGTGGTGAGTATAAAGTTTCGGAAGTATTTAATAGTATATGTGTTACTTTTTACTTTTTATATATTTATATTGGGTCTACCGGAAAGTTCTGTTTGTTTTTAGAATAAAACAAAATAATAAATTTTTCATACCTTGAATAAACTTTATTGAAAAATATAATTTCCATAATTATTTATGACAACGTGATGGCAGCATGTACCATATGTCCATTCCGTTTTAAAGAAATGCCTTATCCCTAGAGGCGAAAAATTGACCAATGCTTGTCTAATATACGCCACCGTATTTTGCATGAATTCCAACAAGGACAAAATGCTACAGAAGCGTGTAGAAATTTATTGAAAGTGTTTGGTGACGATACAGTTTCTTATAGAACATGTAGAAAAATTTCAAATACGTGATTTTGACCTTGAACCACGCTCTGGGCGACTATCTTTGATCGACGACAACACTATCAAGATCGTGTAAGAGCAAAATCCTTTTTTTGACAACATCGGAGATTGCGGAGAGGCTTGATTCAACTCAACAAACCATTTCGGACCATATTCGGAAACTAGGATTGATGTGGAGATCGAGTCATCATATGCACATCTCTGCAGGCACTGAACAAAATAGAACCCTTCTTAGCTTGTATGATAAAGGGATGACAAGTGGATTACCTATGAAAACATCGTAAGGAAACGGGCAAATTGTGTGCATCCGGAAAACCTGCCACCTTCATCTCTAAACCGAAGTTGAGTTTGAGTAAGAAAATTTTGTATATATGGTGGGACATTTAAGGACCAATACATTTTAAGCTGTTGAAACCGAACGAAAAGCTAAATTCGGAGTGGTACTGTTAGCAATTAGCTTATTTAAAAACAGCACTTCCATGATAAGGCCACATACTGCTTTGGGGACTCGCCAAACATTCGCAAAGCTAGACTGGGAAATTCTGTCGCAGCGCCATACTCCCCACACCCTCTGATTATCAGTTGTTTCTGCCCTTACAAAATTTTTTGCAGGGCAAAAAATTCAAAAACGAAGAAGGTATCAGACAAGCATTGGTTCAATTTTTCGCTTCTTAAGGTATTTTCTAACATTAAATAATTATAGAAATTATAAAGTTTATTCAAGGTATGAATAATTTATTATTTTGTTGTATTCTGAAAATAGACAGAAGTTTTCGGTAGACCTAATGGTATTTAAATCTTTATCTCTGCTTTTTACAAAATGAGTATTCGTTTTAGAGTATTTCTATTTAAATTTTTGTTGAAACTATTTACTACCTACTATAAATTTATTTATAAATTTTATTTTAGAATCAAATGAACGCAAGTTTGGTTCAAATTATCAATGTTTATCGAAATATTTCAAGTGTTCTATTAAAGTAAAGATAATGAATAGGTCTACCTGTTTTTTATTTGTTTCTTATATGTAGTTGAATACACTCGACATTTTTAGTACTTAAAATCGTATATGAATTGTGTTATTTTTAATTATGTATAGCATCAGTGAGCTGAGTAATTGAGTATCTCAGTTTCTTAAAAGAATACCTAATTGACACGTAGATATAATCTATAATTTTATCGTGCTTTATCACAGTATTCTTAATGTATATATATATATATATATATATATATATATATATATATATATATTATTTTGAAAACAAATTGTATTGCAATTTTCCATTTTCAAATGAGACAAGAAAAACTAATAACGAAATTGAACTATTAAAAATTTTTTAAACTAACCAATATTAGTGTAGTTATAAAACTTAATTCAAATAAACTCAGCGAAGTTGTCCTTTCTAAGAGCGGCCGTTGTTGAGTTTGTCAGTTACTCAGACTCTTCCAGTAAAAAGAACACGCCTACGGTAACTAATAGATGCACCTAAATTGAATAACGTAAAATTGAGCTACATAATTCGACGTCCTGTTTATTTGAATATCCAATATTTCTGTTCAATAAAATACTACGCATATGGAGTTGATTATTCAAAATTGCATAAAATATCATTGTATTTTCGAAATACAAAATTATCCACAATTTCGTAGTTTGCTTCTGTATTTTGTTTTGTATGTTCATTATAACTGTTAATTATGCATTTATTATTTTATAACTATAAAATCAATGTTTTAGAAAACTTTTGCAATGTCCAAATCAAAATTATGTAAATACAAAGGATACTAGGAAAGTTTTGCGATACAGCTTTGTTTATTTAATTTTTTCAAAGTAATTTCCTCTACACTCATTACACCTTTCCATTCTCCGAAACCAATCTTTAAACCAGTTCTGCCAAGTTTCACTGGGGAGTAAAGCACACTCGTTATCCCAAGTCCGCAGAAGGTCCTCATCACTGGAAAACCGCCTCCCGTTTAGCTTCATTTTTACATGCGGAAACAGTGCAAAGTCGCAGAGAGCAAGATCTGGACTGTAGGCAGGGTGCTTGAGAAGTTTCAATCCTGTCGCAGTCAAATATTCGGCGCAGGCTTTGGCGCGGTGAGCTGGAGCATTATCGTGATGGAGAAACCAGGTGTCCATTGTTGACTTTGGTCGCAGATTCTTGATAGATCCAATGACTTTAGGCAGGCACTGTTCAGTATACCACTTAGCTGTGACTGTCTTCTGTGTGTCCAAAACGACGCGTTCCACAATTCCACTCGATTTGAAGAATACAGCTATCATTTTTCTTCTTTACAGATCGGGATTTTCTGACAACTAGGAATGTGTCCTCATCATCAAAGACCCAAACTTTGTTTTGAGCTTTGGCTGCAGTTTCTTAAATAATTCAAATTTTAGCAATAGGTGATACGTAAAATGCGTCTTTCACGAATTCACACAGGATAAACTCGCAAAGTATGATATTAGGAGATTTGGGTGGCCAGAATTGAAGTGCTAGGTCTTTATACAACCTATCCATCGTTAAGGTAGAGATTCATTCAGGAAACATCGATTATTCAGGTGCTAATGGGGCGGAGCTCCGTTCTGCTGGAAAATATAATATTCTGAATCTTTATTAATTTGAGGAACAAGCCACATTTCCAACATTTCCAAGATACATTAGTCCAGTAAATGTGTTTCCATAAAAAAATTCTGAATAGATTTATTGGTGATATGGGATAGATCACGTTAACTTTCCAACTGTCCTCCATGTTCCAATATTACACGGAGATTTTGTAGTCTTTATATGCGAACATTGTGTTATGTGAAGTGAAATATCACTTCATCGCTAAAAATAACACGCGACAGAAGCAATTCACCTTCCATGTACGCTCACAAAATTATACACTCTTTGCCTTGTTGTTTGTGCGAAGAGTTTGCACCAGTTGTAGGCGATATGGTATGTGCATTAATCGATGCCTCAGTATACGCTAAACAGTTGTTTGGAGTAATCCAAGTTCTCTAATTGTTCCACGGGTTAATTTCATGGGCCAAAACTCACTCAAATACGCTATACGTTGTCTTTCGATACACAGTCGGTCCAGACTTTTACTCTTAAACAGAGCCAGTTTTATCAAATTGTATATTCCAGCGACAAACGCTCTTCCTCTTTTGATGTTTAATGCTAAAAAAGCTTCGGACGATCTTGCTTACAAGTGAGGCTGCTGTGCGGCACTTTTTCCATCTTTTTTTCAATTGTAATTGAAAGAATTCAAATGCGTATTAATTGAAATTGTGTGTCTTTGAGTTTGCACCATTACCTAAAGTAAATTGGTTAAATTTGTGTTCGGGAAATAAATTATCAAATATCTTATTACATACATATTTATAATTAATTTTCAGGTAAATGCATAAAGACCACAAATAATTCAGAAGAATTAATTTTAGGCAAAGCGATATACAAGGAAATTAAAATATGGCTACTCTTAATTTATAATTAACTTCCACTAGTTTTTAGACTAGTTTTATTATATTACGCCTGTTATAATTAATTTGTAGATTATAGCTTTTATGTGCATATTTATTAACTGACAGGTGGGTAAGAAGAATACTACTAAATATACTTTTATGTAATTAATCTAATTTTTGTAACAATAGTTTGTTATTGGTCTTTATAATTTGTTTGCATTTAAAATATTCTAAACACGAGCTGACCCCACATTCTTGGCTCAGGTAAAATCGTCGATCGTCCTTAGTAAAAGATCTGATGGGCAATCATTTCGAAAACATCATTGTTGGTCGAGGTGTTATTTTTAGAACAGCTGTTTTGAACATGTATTCTTCTATTTCGATGAATCAATGCCAGACACAAGTAAGCAAATAAGCAAAAGGTACTTGTTTTTAAGTATTAACCCATTTTAAATTCGTTTGTACACTACATTTCGAAAACACACACTTATAGAGCGTTACTTGTTGAGTATAACGGACACGGCTTATGGTAAATGAGTAGATCGTTTTCAGATCTTTCTTTTTAGGGGATTTTGATAACGTTGATGACTGAAATCTGAAAGTATGTTACTTTTATAAGCAACTATAATAGGTTATATTAAAATTATTCACTTAAAATCTATCGCTTTATTTGAATACCATCACAAGATTTCTAGATAGTTTTGTTAGTAGTAAGCTCATTTGTTCCTTAATTATAGTTATAGTTCAGAAGTGCAAAAATAGCGACAAGTAATAACATATGGAATGCTAAGGTTTGCTAATAGCGCTCATTAAAATGGCACTACTCTCGTAATTAGACAACACAATAAAATCAGGTATATAATCAACTCGGAGCTAGTGCGCGAAGTTTAACTTGGCGCACTTTTATGCAATTGCGAAATGACATTTCGCGATAGGTGCGAGAAGTATAAATCACAAAAGTAATAAATCATTATTATAGTATTAAAGTATAATTGCTATAACCTTAATTTAAATAAGGTGTAATTAATTAACTTGTTAATTCCACGACATTGATTGAAAACTGTAAATAATAAATGTAGTACCTATATAAATGTGTTATTTATAAATAAACTTTGCATCTTACAAAAGATATTTTACAAACTGTGTACGAAAACCTTTTCAAGCACTCGCGCAAATAAAGGGCTCGTTATGCTTCGCTCACTCGTACTTTCAGCCCTACGCTCGTAAGAGATAAATTGTCTTCTCGCACTTTGTAAATAACTATTACGAATAAGTAGGCTTACAGGTATTTAGTACTATGTGCGTAATGATTATGAATGTATTACGCAAATGTTCTAAAGTGTGTTTTACTCATATTTCACATAATGTTCTGTCAAAAATGAAACAAGAAAAAGAAAAGCGCTACTGATGTTATCTTTGTGAAGTTAATGGATGTCATGTAAAATGTCTATCTCATTTAATAACGAATTAAGTGTATGTGTTTCTTTTTTATCTTGTCCAACTCTACTTAAAAATATTCCGAACTACCTTGAACTCGAATCGTTATTTTTAGTCCTTTACAATCTCTTTCTATTTTTTTCGTAATTATGTTTTCACGAGATCGTTGTATTTTTTATTACGCCATGCATATTTATTTAATTTATTAATTTAAAGTAAATTATTCGTTTCGATGTCAACAACGTTATTAAGTAAAATTGGTTTATTTCTCTTTGTTGTTAAACCACCGCCAAATCTTTATCGTTGTAAAACACGATTGCAAGTTATACTCTACAATTTAGGTAATTTATAACTAGACTTTGAACATCATTATATTTGATTATTCTGAAAACTTAAGTTAAGGAGAACTAATTTGTTTACCTTTAAATAAGTTTTACATGTACATGGCTATAAAACAATTTAATGTCCAAATACAGTGATGGAAAAAATAATACACGTATAGAAATAGAGCGCTTTATTGATTTCTACATTCCTGAAAAAAATTTAATATGAAACTTGAAATGTATTGATTACGAGGCTTGTCATTTGTCCCGGTGTAATAGCTTAGGATCCATGTGCCTACAAACACACATAAATACAAACCAGTGAAGCGAATATTTCCGTTAATTGTGGATCGTCCCGAGCAATGTCTATGCATATCAGTGTGCTATTAGTTAGCATCGGTACTTGGTTTGGCGATATTATTTGTTTTACGTTTCATATGAACTTATAATTAAGTATGTCGAACGTGCGGAAGGGTAAAAAGCGATAATTAGTTGACAAGGTCAAGATATATATCAGTGAATTTTCTGATTTATAATGGTTGTACGATAATATATAAAGTTTTCCATAAACCGCTGGGGCAAACGTAGCTGTAGAGAACATGTTAACAGTAAAAACCACAGAAAAAAGAAAAAATTGTATGCCAAGAACTTGTAAGAAATGAAAATCGTAATTATCGAAAATTTTCTACTTCTGTATAGCTTTGGAGGCAACATCATGGTTTGGAGTTGTATGTCTGCGTCAGGCGTCGGAGAATTGTTTTTATGCGAGGGTCGCATGCACAGTTAACACTATCTATACATGTTAGAAGAAGCTTTAAAATTATTTAACACCAATGTGGAAGATTACTACTTCCAGGAAGTAGCCTGCCACAAAGCTGAAGTAGTAAATTGTTGGTGTCGTGATAACCAAGTACAGGTGTTAGAATGGCTACCACAGAGCCTTGATTTGTTGGCTATTGAACATTTGTGGTGTATACTAAAAGTGAAAGGGGCCAAATTTAAATGTATTTCCATGGAAGTGGTTAAAACACATTTTTGAATCTTGTAACGCGATGAATGTAGAACAATATTATAATCTTGTGGTCAATATGTCACGAAGAGTACGCACTCGTATAAAGCTTAAGGTGGTGCAAGAAAATATTAATTTATCTAAATACACTTTTAAAACAGGCTTGTTAATGCAGTTTTATTCTATTCCTTGTATTGTATCTAGAATTGATAAAAAGGGTGGGTGTCTAATGCATAAATGAGCATGATTGTATGCATACATATATATATATGTACGCATATACGTATATACATATTCTCTAACTAAATATAAATATCGCTTATTTTATGATCATAATACATACAACATAATATCTAAATATTTTCTTTTTTTAAGGATACTGATTGGGAGACTCGAGCTCTGTGCCTCCAATAAGTGTTGTTATTGAGATACATATATAAATTTATACAGAAGAAATTTAAACGCTTTAACAAACCGTTGTAAGAAAACGGAACATAAACAGGGATAGTAATAAGAATTATATAAAATTATCTCATATTTCGAATAACATTTAATTAAGAAAAAATGTCAATAATAAATTATTAACCGTATAATTCACAATACCAAGGAAAGTGCAATAAAAAGTAAACCATAAAATTTATGTTTATATAGCAAAGCTAAAGCTAAAGAGTATGAGTATCTTATATATTCAAGTACACTACCAGTCATATTTATTTGCCCACCTTTAGTTTTAGCCAAAATTATTAAACTATCAAATGTGTACTGAAAATTTATTTATTGTACCAACACAATAGTGTAAAATAAACATAAAATAGTTACATTTTTCTTATATAAAAACTTTATCATTAATTATTATTAAATTTTGCTCTTATCAATGTGCCCACCTTTATTTTTGATAATTGCGGCACATAACCGCGGCATCCTTTCAATTAATGTTTGCAGTGTATCTTCTGTAATTTGTGCCCAGGCTTCTTGAAGTTGTTCCCACAGTACAGTGGTGGATGATAGAGCACGTTGTCGAACCTTCCGGTACAATTCTTCCCAAAGAAGCTCTATTTGGTTCAGATCAGGACTTTGAGCTGGCCATACCATTATAGAGATTTGCCCTTGCTCTTCTAGTTGACGCAAGTAACCGCCACACAATCTAGAAGTGTGTTTCGGATCGTTGTCCTGTTGAAATATAAAGTTTTCGCCAAGAATCCTTAGTCCTGAAGGAACAGCGTTATTTTCTAAAATTTCCTTGTAGCCTTCTTTTCTTAGGATTCCCTCAATTTTGACGAGATCGCCTACCGATCTATCACCAAAACACCCCCAAATCATTACTGAATCTCCTCCATGTTTTACGGTAGGCGCAATACATTCGGGCAGTACTCTTTCTCCTGCGGATCTTACGAATATTCGTCTTTTACTACCGAAAAGTTCAAACTTCGATTCGTCTGTCCACAACACATTATTCCACTGATCAATCGTCCAATTCTTATGTTCTTTAGCCCAATTTAGTCGTTTTATCTTGTTTTGTTTTCGTAGTAGTGGTTTTCGCAGAGCAATTCTTCCGTATAAACCCGCTTGCCTTAACCTTCTCTGTACCGTGGACACACTAATTGGTTTAGCACGTGCTGTATTCATTTCAGCAGCAATTCCTGGTGCTGTTTTTCGTCTATCGCGTCTACTTATCCGTATTAGATGCCGGTCATCTGCAGATGTCGTCGTTTTGCGTCGTCCAGATCTTCTTTTGTTGGAAAATGTACCACTTTCTTCAAATTTTTTAATGTTATAATCAACGGTTCTGCGATTTAATCGTAATTCTTTTGCAATTTCGCGATTACTTTTACCCGTACGATGGTAAGCAATTATCATGGCACGCACTTCAATAGATGATTCCTTCGTCTTCGGCATTGCATTAAAATATTCACAATAACTCTCTATTTCACTGTTTTCGCAACAAAACATGAACGATGACTGACATAAATTTTATTTTCCTTTTTGAATAACACATCCTAATATTGTAATTAGTTAGTACTATAATACAATATTGGTAATACCTTTTGGAAATGCAGGTAAAACTGTTAATACTGTAGGGATTAGCCTATATAATATTTATGGTATTTTTCCAATTTATGACACCTTTACGGTATACCATAAACAATTTAAGATTTTCGTAGAAATTCATATGGAATTACTTCCACTAATAATATTGTTGAAAAATTATAATACAGATTTTTCGAAAGAATCCGTATTTCAGGAAACACATAAAATTAGGGTGGGCAAATAAATATGACCGGTAGTGTATATGTTGTGTTTCAAATCTGTTACTAATTCTAAAAGCCTTCGCTTTAGACTCGATAAGCAAATTCACTACAGCAATACTGAAATTTACGATTTATTGAAACCAGAGAAACGCTATTCATCAAAAACTGAAACCATCGTGTTGGATGGATTCAATATGAATACGTTGAGACAATAATTTTGTGTACAGAAAACGAATAATAAATTGAAATTTCATGAGGATAATATATATCTTACAACTTAGAAAACATAATCTAAAATAATTTGTAAATAAACAAAAAAAATTCTTTCGTATAGCTATAATTTATTAAAATAGACAAATAAACACAGTGCAAAGTACCATAGTGCCAAAAATGAGCATTCGTACAGTCTTTCACATTCTGTGATATACATTTTTCTCAACCTTTGCTGATATATGTAGCATTTCTTATACTTCATGTATTTTAGACAAGTACATGGCTATTTTTTCACGTCACTACGTCTGCAAATTTTTTCGATTCTGCAAAATACGACATACATTTATAATACGAGGCAGCGTTTTTATATTCGCGGAATGAGCGGGTTGTAGAGAGGTGAGTAGGCGCATTGGGGGCGTGGCCTGTGCAGCGACACATGATTAGTATAAATACGAAGTTTCATTGTTATTAGACAGTTAGTCTTTGAGCTATCGTCAACCAAGTAACATAATCAGGAGTGAAAAGTGAAATATGGAAAAAATCGAATATCGTGCCGTTATAAAGTTCCTTACCAGGCAAGGAAAATCAGTCGCGACCATAATGAATGAGATGTCATTGGTTTACGGCGACTCTTATCCAGGAAAAACCATGGTGTACAAGTGGCATAGTTTATTTAAACAAGGAAGGGAATCCCTTGAAGACGACCCGAGGCCGGGCAGGAGCATTGAGGTGACCACGCTAGCACTTATCCAAAAAGTTGAACAAATTGTACTCGACTAAAGAAGAAACAACTCGCAGAAATGGTTGGAGTATCCGATACAACAATTTTTAAAATCCTACACGATCATCTCGGCATGTCTAAGGTCAGCGCAAGATGGGTGCCGAGAATGCTCACGCCGCCACAAAAACAACAGCGCGTAGAGTGTTCGCGTGCATTTTTGGACCTCTGTAATGAAGACAAGGATGGTGTATTGAGTGTAATTGTTACTGGAGACGAAACTTGGGTTCATCATTATGAACCTGAGTCCAAACAAGACTCCATGCAGTGGCATAAAAAGGGCACAGCACCTCCCAAGAAATTTAAAGTGTCACAATCAGCTGGGAAACTCATGGCAACGGTATTTTGGGACTCGGAAGGAATATTGTTGATTGATTATAAAGATAAAGGTGTTTCTATAACCGGAGAATATTACGCTTCAATATTAGAGCGACTAAAAGAAGCCAATAAAGAGAAAAGACGGGGAAAATTGACAAAAGGTGTTCTGCTTTTGCACGACAACGCACCCGTCCACAAGAGCCGCGTTGCGTTAGCTGCCCTGCATAAGGTGGGCTTCGAAATTGTGAATCACCCACCCTACAGCCCAGACCTGGCCCCGAGTGATTATTACCTGTTTCCGAAAATGAAAAAAGAGCTGCGGGGTAAAAAATTTACTGCCGATGATGAAGTCAAGGAGGCAGTTTCGGCGTATTTTGCAGATAAAGAGAAATCATTTTTTTATGAAGGTATAAATAAATTAATTGAAAGATGTGAAAAATGTATCCGTCTTGCAGGTGAATATATTGAAAAAGAAAAATAATTTGTTTTTTTTATTTCCACCCCTTGTCCCCCATTCCGCGAATATAAAAACGCTCCCTCGTACATAATTTACATAATTAAAACCATTGTGAACTAGATGAACTTAAAGCTTTTCATCTGATTGTTACACAAAAAATTGATACTCAATACATTGTTAAAGAAATGTTAAATAACATATGCGCAAATTATTATTTTAACATGAACGGTTGAATTTATATTTAATATAATTCGATGTGCCTAAATTTGAACACTTTAGTATCAGTCGTTGGTCGCCATTTGAAGAGGTACGTGTATATTATGTGCACATACCTCATATATATATATATAAAATTAGTTAAAAGTGTTTTAGTCGACCGTGTATAAGATAATCCAAATCAATAAAGTTAGTCGGGTATTCAGTTTATTTTCTTAACAGTTGACCGAATACCCGACGAACTTTATTGATTTGGATTATATATATATATATATATATATATGCATGCATGCATGCATGCATGTATATATGTTTTTAATAGAAAAAAATTGCAAAAGAAATTTATTTGTAACTATTAGAAAGTATATAACGGACGTTGGACTAGAAAATCTGTACTAATTTAGAAAACCTTAAGAAGCTTCAAACCTATCAGAAAGGATATTAATGTGAAGTGCGAAAATTAATACTAAACTTTTTAACGAGAACTGAAGTGTGCATGGAAGGCAACAATAGGTAGGTAATATCGGTAAATTAATTGAAAGATGTAGAGAAATAATACATGTAATATACGTACACGTGTATATACAGTAGCGAGCATAAAAAATGCAACGCTTATTAACATAGTGTGAAGGTGTGATTCTTTAAAAACATTACTAATCAATTTATATTTTTGTATGATTTTTAGTTCGCTACAGTTGTGATAGACTAGGTGGAGTTGCTATGTCTTCATAAGTTTAATTAATACTTTTTTTAAATTTAATGGGAAAGTTACGTATTCTTTGCGAGCAAAAAAAAATGCAACTGTTTATAGTTTAACATATTTATTTAAATTCAAACATTTTTTCTTGGTAAATTTAACTTAAATCTAA